>CM060316.1:39760494-39774279 GCA_030674155.1 Stramonita haemastoma
CCCTATACACAGCTCTTACAAATACTGAGTTCAAGCTCTAAGGTTCACCATTGGCGAGATTTTGTGTATGTGACTAGTTTTTTTTCCTTCTCTACCATTATGGTAGTCATATTCTGATTTGAGGGATACAGTTGGGAATTAAACCTACCTATTTTGCAGGGCAGTCAGGAGGTACACCCCGCTCTTTTTGATTTTCAATTGTGGAGTCTTTTGATGTGCACAAATCCAAAAGGACACAGGTCCAAATGGTTTAGAGTCTCCTTTTAAAGACATTACATTCATTTCGATTTTCACATCAAACTGGGAGGAAAGGGCAAGGCTGGGATTCAAACCCAGAACCTCTTGGATTACTTGATAGGCAGACAAACATCTAAACCATTTTGCTACCTTTCTTTCTTATGACAGAAAATATGAGCCGTACAGTGTGCATTGATAAATTGCATGCAAGCACATGCACACAAAAACAACAGGTCACAGATAGTAACAAACTCAAAACTTACAGTGTAAAGTCTTTAGATTTTTTCCTTGTTTTCTTGTGAACAAAATGCCCACTTTAAACTATTGAAGCACACTGGCCAAGTCTTCCCTATAAGCAGAAGATAATCAGGTATTGTTACATTTCAGATTGGTGGGTTGTTCGAGCATCTTTTGCATATTTAGTTTATTAGGTAGATATAGAGGTTCCGGTTGTTAATTTTAAGCTGGGAAACTCAGCACATGCAAGTGGGTGAGGAAAATGTGTGGATAAATGGGTGGAATTCTCTGTGTTGACTGTGGATTCTGATGTTACACTTTTTGAGTTTTGGTTAATGCTATTTTTGAATCTGATCTTAAACTGTGGTTAATGGTAGTTTGAATTTTATATGTTGTCTAACTTGAAATGCAATTAATGCAATTTTTAATTTGACATTGTCCTACTATTTCTTTTAAATAGTTTCTCATTTTGTTTTAATGTTATTATTCATCATGTAAAATCACATGTGTTGCCACTTTTAATTTCTCAATTTGAGGTAAGGTAGTGGTTTTGAGTATGTGTTAGAGCAAGCTGACCTTTACCAGTCTGCTCCATTCTCTTATTTTCTGTCAGCTGTCCAGTTTTACCAACGCTTCAGTAAAGATCAGGAGGAGTACTGGGCATCAGACTTGGCATGTCTTGTGGCCATCCAGAGGAAAGAACACATGGAGATGGATCAGATGATGAGCACCATAAAGTAAGTGTTGTAGGCAGAGATTATTTAGGCAGAGTACATTTAATCTCAGTACAACTTTGTTTTTATGGTTTCAGTGTCTGTTTGATAATGTCAAAAATCAGCATGATTAATGTGGTGATTGTAGACTTCAGTCAAGTGTATTGAGCCTTTTATTCTTGTTATTGGTGGTGTTTTGTTTTTTGTTTTTTTTCTATATAATGTCCTTATAAATAAAAATTTTAAAATCTTAAATGTAAATATTGCTGAGTGTGATAATGGTGTGTTACCTTTTAATCTCTCCCTCTTTCTCTCTCTTTTGTTGGTTTTTGGGGGGGTGTTCTTTGGTTTTTGTTCTTAGACAAAGAGAATTCATATTTTCTTTTTATTCAAACTGTTTCCCCTTCTCCCTCTTCACTGGTTTATTTGAGGGTTTTTTATCATTATTTTCGTTTGAATTTTGTAGGTCATGCAAATATGTAATCCGGATGTCACGTGAATCCTACACCCATCTGAAACGACACCTCCAGGAACGTCATCTGACTGTTCTGATAAATATGATACAGGAGCATCTTTTCATTGAAGGTAAGCTTGTACTTAGTTCTCTCACTTTGTGCGGGGATGGGTGGGGGTGGGGTAATTTTATTGAGTGTTCTTAACTTGAACATTGATTTGTCAGAGTTTATAGTTAACTAGGAGTTGTTCTGACCATAGTTATATCCATTTTGGAATATCAGCTTGTGAGCAGATAGTTAACCTTAAGATTAAGTAACATATTTATTGCTGGAAATAACACATTTTCTGTTTCCTAACTGTTTTTTGTATGGATTATATGACAGTTTTCGATGGAATACCGAGGACACAAGAACAGATCCATGCTGCCAGTGGAGCCCTGTTGGGAGAGGCTGAGAAAGAAGGTAGGTTTAATTGAATTTGTGTTAAACACGAGAGAGAGAGAGAGAGAGAGAGAGAGAGAGAGAGAGAGAGAGAGAGAGAGAGAGAGAGAGAGAGAGAGGAGAGAAAACACTCAACACTGAAATGGTTTAATGGTACGTCAGCCTTAGGCCACAATACACCAAATGAAGGAGGGGGGGAATAAGGTGAAGGTAATGAAACATATAAACATGGGAAACATTTCACACATATTATATAATAGTCAATTGTGAATAAAAGATGTCATGGTAGGTTATTATGACCACCTCTCTTCTTCCAACCTGAAGTCTCAAGAAAACTGTTACAGCGTCAGTACTTGTAAGACTAGTTAATTAAGGCTGACAGATTGTGTTGACTTTGTTGTTTCCAGCTAACAAAACAAGAGTGTACTATGGTCTCCTGAAAGAACCTGACCTGAACATTCCTGTGGACGAAGACGACGAAGATGGGGACGGAGATGGCACTGGCAAACCAAAGGTAAAGAGTCCCATGGATGATGAATGCATCATTCTCTGAATTCTCTTGTCTCAAATGTTTATTTCAGATGTTGCAAATGTTAATGAATGATTTGATAGCTTTGTGATGGATTATGCTTCCCTGTTTTCAAAAGATGGATGAAATATTTGTAATTTGCTTTTTCAGGTGTGTCATGTTTTCAGATTATAAAATAATCAGGACTTGCTACTTATTGTTGAAAGCTAGGGTTATTTTTTCTTCTTCAGTACCCACAAACACAATGTTTTGTCAAGAAACTTTGATGTGCCTGAAAAGCCAAAGCACACAGCTGGTTTTGGAAAAACTATGGTGGACAGGATGATACATCAAAACATTTTGCAAACACACAGGTTAATATCAAATATACATATGGAGCTTTAATCTTTGTTTGCATCTCATATTTCTTTGAAAGTAAGACTAAAGGCCCAGCATTAATTTTCCTATTAAACTCTTGGCTTTTCAAGTACTGAATAGATTTTGTTTGAGATAGTCAGATTTATGGTCTGAAGGCCTGTCTGTGAGAGGTCCCTTATTAACTGTCATGAGTGAAGGTGACTGTTTGTGCAGAAAAAGAAAGCCAAGAAGGATCCATTGCTGATGAAGAAATCCAAAAAATGATCCCAATGCGCCCCAGCCAACAAGAATACCACTCCCAGAACTGTAAGTTTTGTCATGTTTGTTACTGTCTATTACAGATTCTATATACTGCTTTTCTCTTATTATGTTTTCTTATCTTTTTAGCCTTCTTGTAAATTGTGCATGTGTTTACAAGTCTTATTTCCAAATGCTCACACACTATTGGTTGTGTTGAGAGATCTCATTTTGATGTATGGTTTTCTTTTCAACTAGAAATGCACAGTTCAGTAGGGTGTACAAACATGATTCCTGTGCATTAATGGACAACTTCATGTTTAAATCATTTCTTTGTAATTTTTGTCTTGATTCTATTGTTTACCATATGTAAATTATTATTAGTGTGCTGTGCGTGTGTGTGTGTGTGTGTGCGCACGGCATGTGTGTGGTGTGTGTGTACATTCGAATTTGCTAAAACTATAAATTGTTATTGATTGCTTGTGTGTCGTATAGGTCGAATGCAAGCGCTTTGATTTGTTTTTACAAGATATAGCGCTATATAAATTCCATGTATTATTATTATTTATATATTTACCATATCCAGAGAAAAAACCTACTCTCATTTTTTTTATTGCTATGTTTTGTTTATTTTTTAACCCATTTGGTATAACAGTTTGTGAATAAATGTTACATTAATCGTAACACGCCAACTTATTCTATTATTTCATGTTGCAGGAGAGACCAGGATAAAGTGGAGAAAATAACAGCCTTCAGAGAAGCATTGAAGAGAGTGAAGCTAAGTTCAGACCGTCTTCCATCCATATGTTTCTACACTTTCCTCAACAGCAGTCAAGGGTAAGCTCAGGGCTTTCACAGCTAAAAGCTAGCTTTGTTTATCATTTGTTTCATTCTGAGATATCTTTTTTCATCTTCTCTGCATTTGTTGAGTGAGTGGTTGTGTGTTGTGTGTGTGTGTGTTGTGTGTGTGTGTTTAAGTAAATGTGCATGAAGTATTTGTAACCATTTGTCATTTGCTTGTATTGGATATCCCTGTCATATTTTGTCATGAAAGTTATTGTTTTTCTGTACAGGGTAACGTGTGTAGACTTCACTGATGATTCCACCATGCTGGCAGCTGGTTTCCAAGACTCCACAGTGCAGGTGTGGAGTCTGACCTCCAGCAAACTGAGGTCCATGAAATCAGCGGCAGAGCTGGAACTCATAGACAGAGATGCATGGTTGTGTGTTCCTCTCTCTCTTATCTCTCTCACCTCTCTCTCGCTCTCTCTCTCTCTCTCTCTCTCTCTCTCTCTCTCTCCTCTCTCTTCTCTCTCTCTCTTTCTCTCTCTCTCTCTCTCTCTCTCCTCTCTCTCTCTCTCTCTCTCTCTCTGTCTTCTCTTCTCTGAAAGTTGCCTTGGCAAAAAGTTTTATGCATTAAATTATTGTCACACTCCCAAAAGATACACATTTCTAACAACTTGCATAATGAAGAAATGTTGATTTTAGATGAGTTGGTATTATAATTCTCAAATAGTATGTCAACCACAGGCAAAAAGTATACTTGATTTTTTTTGTTGGTTTGCTTTTGTTTTTTTTGTTTTTTTCTTCCAAAGCCTTAAAAATATATAGATTACATGATTTGTGTGGCGAACTCTGTGTACATGCGCTTTGATTTTTTTGCTTTACAAGATACAGCACTATATAAATTCCATACATTATTATCATCATCATCATCATCATCATCATCATCATCACTATTATTATTATTTTTGTTGTTGTTGTTGTTAATCATTATTATTAGCATTGTCATTATTATCATCATCATTACAGATGATGTGTTGGAGCGCATGATGGACGACCGGACCGGCACGACCAGCAAGCAGCTGATTGGACACTCTGGTCCTGTGTACGCCGTGTCCTTCAGCCCTGATAAAAGCAGCCTGGTGTCCGCGTCACAGGATAGCACAGGTCAGTCTCCTTTCCATTGCCTGCTTAGCGTTACTGAGGAACGGGGCCAAAAACGTGCTAGTCAGGCCTTTATTTCTGTTGGGTTAGCTGTATCATGTGTGATATCATTCATTTTATGATGGAGTGAAGTTAAAAAAGAGAGTGCATATTTTGTTAGGTATCCTGCACTAGTCCATACTATTTTTCTTGTGTGTGTGTTTAATAGCAGTAGTAGTAGTAGTAGCCGTAGTCTGTAGGCTTAGAATATTTAGCTGTCGCTAGAAAGGCAGAAATGTAGTGCTGCATAGAGGATCATCCTTACTAGCTAGACGTGAAAGTTGGTGACATTTCTCTAGAATGGGAAGAATATTACCGTTGCTTTAGGAGGGACCAGGGCGTGGGGGGGGGGGGTGCAGGTTTAAGGTTAGGGTGAAATACTTTATTTTCAAACCACATGTGTGTCATTTCCATGAGAGAATATATATATTTGTAAAGTCTATATTCATAATCAGATTTTTTTTTAAAAGATAAGAATCAACAATCATTCAAAGTATCAATATTTCAGACATTTCTGTGTCACAACTTTTGATCCCCTTCATCCATTACTTTACGTATCCACCTCCCCTCCTCTCCAGTTGCCATTTTTTCCCCCACTCCTCTTATCTTTTTAGAGGTACATCATTATATCCTTGCATTCAAGAGTAAAATTTTGCATTTGTTCTACTTAACAGATAGAGGATATGCATTTTAGAGGAGAGTCCTATTCTTTTGTTTCATCAGTTTTATTTCTCCATTTTAGTAATGAGTATGGTGTTTTATGGGTATGGCTGTATCCAAATTTTGACAAAATTATCCACAAATTTTTTGGGAGGCGGGAATTAACAAAATGGATTGTGTGATTTCAGTTCGCCTGTGGAACTTAATGACATGGACAAACATTGTGTGCTACAAAGGACACAACTATCCTGTCTTCGATACCAGGTTTAGGTGAGTAAATGATTTCTGGATGTTAAATGTCTACAATGTTCTTCTCATGGACTTTTAGAGTGTGAGAAGTTTTAGGTAGTGTAAGTGTTTGTGCTTTGCATGTAACCAATTGACAGAGTAGTCGATTCATGTATGGTGGCTTGCTGGTGGTGGTGATTGTTTAGGGTTTTTTGTTGATGGTGGTGGGTTGTGGTTTTTTTTATAAGTTTTTGGGGAGGTGAGGGGGGGTTGCTTTGTTTTAATTTTTATTTGGGGGTGGAGTATGTTTTATTATTAATACTGGAATTTGGCTTTTATTTAGGATTCATTGACTTTTTATCTTTTTCTATTTTTCTCTATATACTGCATATTCAAATGCTTTAATGAAAACTGTAGGATTTTATACTAGTGCAACATGATGAGGAATTGACTGGTAGAGATTTGTTTTTAACTCGTAAAATGTTAAAGGTTGAAGTAGGATTGTCAGTCATACTGCAAAGGACAGTGTAAAATTACTCGTTTTTCTGTTTTATTTGTAGCCCACATGGTCACTACTTTGTGTCTGGGGGGATGGATCGGACATGTCGGCTGTGGTCTACCGATCATTATCAGTGTCTACGCCTGTTTGTTGGTCATCAGTCTGATGTGGAGGTGAGGCTTGTATGCACAGCACTTTCTTTCCCTATGTGTTTCATTGCATCTTTGCTTTTCCTTGGTTAAATCTTTCATTCCCAGTACACCGGTTTCACTGAACAAATCGTTGATTCCCAGAAACCAGCTTCGCTAATTGTTCCCCTTCACTCCCACATGTCATGCTAGGGTAGTACTTGTGATAATGATTGATATTGATAAGATATTGATAAGCAGAATTTCAGTGGGGTTTTTTTAATTGTAATATGATATTGTGAAAGTCACAAGTAGTTGATACTTACATGGTTTTAAAGGAACATAAAATGTTAATCCTGGATGGAAGATATAGTTCATGAGTAACCATTGCTGAACAGTACCTAACAACTTAGATTGACTGATCACATGTTGGAAGTCTGCGTTCTGTAGGTCGTCCTGTATCTATATTCTGAAGATTTAAAAAAAAAAAAAATGCATGTTCATCATGAAAAATACAATAAGTTTAAAAAGGCTAGGTAGCTGATAAGCTGTTCAGTTGGATACAGGAAATTTGCAGGAAATAAATCAGATCTATAACAACATTTTGTCAGAACAGAATACAGCATTAAAGAAATTAGAGCAATAAAGATGTTGCTGGTGTAAAGCCGACATGCTTGGTATAAACAGAAATCAAAGTGTGGAGATGGCTTGTTTCAGTGTGTCCAGTTCCACCCCAACAGTAACTACGTGGCCACTGGGTCCAGTGACCGCACTGTCAGACTGTGGGATGTCTTGAATGGGAGCTGCGTCCGCATTCTGACTGGACACAAGGTTGGTTCAGAAAACTTTTAATGACTGTGTAATTATTCTCTGAAACTGTGTATGCTTACCAAAACAAATTCAAAATTGTGTGCATGTGTGAGGGATTTTTTTCTCCTTTCCTGTATTAGTAAATGCAAGGCCAACTGTAGGGTGATTTTTTTTTTTATAGATAGATAAGCTAGTCATATCAAAGTATGTGTACATTTGTTTTTTGTTGTTTGATGCAAGTATGAATTATCAGTGTGTGTTGTTTGTTCATACATAGATGTGCATGCATGTGTGTTTTAGGACATAAGCCTTGACTCATAGGCGCATGGGATTGAAGCAAGATAATTGTAGCATGTTTTTTTGTATCTTTTTTTTTTGTGTTTTTTTTTTGTTTTGTTGGTTTTTTTGGGGGGTCATTCCTCAGCTAGAGCTCTGACGTTCAAAGAATTGTAGTATATTATCAGAAATATTTCTGCAAAATGGTAAAACTTTTCATGTGTTAGCACATTGCGTAATTTTAATCAAGAATTTGTGTGGATTAATTTCTTTATTGCTTGTGCAGGCTTCCATACAGTGTATGACCTTTTCATCTGATGGGAAGTACCTCGCAACAGCAGGTGAGTTTCCCTCCCTCCCTATATTTTGACCATTTGATTGCGACAACAAGTCTTTGATTTTTAGTACAGATAGCAAAAAACTGTAGCATAACTAAAGTCTCATAAAAATTGCATACATGGATCCAAGATTTTTTAGATAGTGTGCTATAATTGAAGCCTCCAAGAGAAGAAACATCAGATCATTTCTCCAGTGGATAATACAAATTTTATGTTACTTGAAGTATTAATCATTGATTCACTTTTAGAAGGAGGAATGTTATAAAAAAATAAATATATTGGTTAAGTGATAGGAGGATGAAATTAACTTGTGAAGATTACTCATGTTGGAAATTTAAAACTACTTTTTTGTTGTTGTTGTTATTTTGCTTTGGTACTGTGGCAGTCTCTTTTCTTTTGTCAAACTGTTGTTTTCTTAATTGAACTTTTGAATAGCATACTATCTTATTGTTGATTTGCCTGTTTAGTTTGCCTGATGTTAAGAAAACGCCATGATTTGGCTTTGTGATACCATTATTTGATGGAATCGATAATGCAGTATCAACTGATCAGTGTTGTTTCTCATAGAGGTATATATATGTATAATGTGTGTGTGTGTGAACAGGTGTGGACCATGTGGTGATAGTGTGGGACATAGCCAGTGGAACAGCAGTTGCCCATTTAACTGCACACAAAGATGTTGTGTATGCACTTTGCTTCAGCAGAGATGGCACTGTTCTTGCCTCAGGTGAGTTGACTACAAAGAAAATCATGGTTTGTGTCGGTGGTGGGGGTGGGGGGGTTCTGCTGTAATTTAACTCATAATGAGAATTCAAGTGTCATGGTCATCTGAAGTTGGTTTTGGGGGTTGTTGTTTTCTTTAAATTGCAGAACTATGATATCTTTGTTAATGGGTTGCAGTCCCTGTCTTGTGATTTTTACTTATGAGTTCTTGTATAGAAGTGATTGTGATTGTTTTACTGTCCAGGCAGCCATATCATGTTTTTGGTATGTTTTTGTTTTTATTTTCACCATAGCCTATTTCTACTATCCCTCTCCCCCCCCCCCCCCCCCCCCCTCTGTCAGTCTCTGTCAGTCTCTGTCGTCTGTCTGTCTGTCTGTCTCTACTCTCTCTCTCTCTCTCTCTCTCTCTCTCTATTCTCTCTCTCTCTCTCTCTCTCTACTCACTCACTCACTCACTCACTCACTCACTCACAGCTAACAAAAAATTGTCATACTCTACCATCGAGTACACTACAGCTTAAAAAAAAAAAAGCCTCATGATCAGTAAAGGGAAGAATAATGAGTGGGGTTAAGTCAAGAGGCAAGACTTCGGTGAAGCAGAAAGTCTATATCCTGCTTCTGTCAACTGCAAACACACAACAGTGATGTATTGGATTATATATATATATATATATATATATATATTATACTATAACACACACATATGTATAAAGAACATATTTCTGACATGCCTTGGCTGTGGTGGTGTTGTAGGTGGCATGGACAACAGCGTTCGACTGTGGGACTTGGCCCGCATCATGGAGGAACAGGATCCAGAAGCTGACAGCAACATTCCCAGCTCACTCAGTGTGTAAGTGACAGCATGCCCAAAATCCAGTCCTTTTTTTTATTTTAGAGAAATATTCAAGATTTGATATCAACACTCTGCAAACCCAGTTTTCTCTGCGATGTTTCTGCCCAGGAACTTGTCTTATTTTATCTGTAAGAAATAAGTATAGCATGGGTGAAATACTTTTGTTTTGATTTTGTCATGGGAAGAAACAGTGAAAACAAACGAAAGCAGGCACTGTTATATTTTTATGCATCTAAATAGTCATAACCTTAGTAGCAGTAAATTAACATCAGCAGTACCCAGTGTTTCTGGCGGAATTAACATCGTGGAAATTTTAGTAACAAGCTTTTAAATGAGTATGATTCCATTCGCACATCAGTGTTTATAATAATGTTAAAAATTAATTAATTAAAAAAATTAAGTGTGCACTACCAATCACTGTTAAGCTGTCAGAGCCCCAGATTGTAACTGTGGTAATACTTTAGAGGTAATATATCCATCTTTAACCCTCTTGCATTTGGATTCTCTGAACACAAACTGCCCCTAGATTTCACATTCCATCACGAAATCAGATCAGGCACACATGCTCGCTTGCCTTTTCCTCCTTGTAAATACATACCAGCAGCTATAATACTTCCAGACTCTCAGCAGGCTTTGTACTTCTAGCCTGATAAAGCTGTGGCATGTGGTAGCAATTAGTGATGTTCACAGCGTGATGGAAATCTACTGTGTATAAATCCTGGCAAATCCCGGTTCGGATTCAGGGGGAGCAATTATTCAATCCTGGCAAATCCTGGTTCAGGACTAAGAGGGTTAAAACTGGTATCAGTGTTTTCTGGTGGTAGTGTGTTACAAGACAGAGAACATTCTGTGTACATATCTCCCTCCTAGACAGTCTCTCACCTTCTTGAAAAGTATGTTTCTTATAGTGAGACTTTATACATGATTTAAACTTTGCCATTTTTTCCATGTAATTATTATTTCCTTTTTTGTGTCTACAGAAATACAAACCCTGCACTTCTGCTGGGAACCTACGGGACCAAAAGCACACCTGTGTTTGGTCTGCACTTCACCGGAGAAATGTACTGATAGGATGTGGACCTTTCACAGCAGCATCATGATCCAGCCTGGACAAATGGCTTTCCTCACTTCAGTGTTTATCTTTATGTTCGCCTCTGTCATGCCCTTGTCGTGCATTACTACAACTGCTTGAACTGTGCTGTAGTACACACGAGGCGGTAAAGAACTGAATGGACAGGACAGAATGGTCAGACTCTGAGATACCACATCTGATACCTTGTCGTGCATTACTACAACTGCTTGAACTGCTGCTGCTGCTGTAGTACTCATGAGGCGGTAAAGAACTGAATGGATAAGACAGAATGGCCAGACTCTGAGATACCACCTCTGATATGTGAAGTGAAAAACCAGGCCCAGCTCAAAAAGAAAATGGCAGCTACGCATTTGTGTTCCTCTGTGTTTATCAGCAGATAAAGACTGAATTCTAATGAATGGCAAATGATGTGTGAGTGTGTGCTATGCCTTGCCCTGTTTGTACATTGTATAGTGCAGACAGCAAAGGTTTTTATGTGGAATGATTGATTTGAAGTTTGATACTACCCTTACTGTGTGTGGATGAGTGTTGGAGATGAATTGGGGGGGGGGGGGGGTTGCAATTTGTCGCTGAATCTCTTGATGCATATGATGCAGATGATACTTTCTCTTCATTTCTTTACAGACATTGCTACTTAATAATTGGTTTTGCTTCAGATGATAAATGCACATCCTTAGAAGAAATTGCAGACTTTTTTCTTTGTTTTAGGGGTGGTTAGGTTTTTGAGGGGTTCTTTTTGCTGCCTCATCTTCTGTAATGTTCCTTATGTTCCCACACTGTTCATCCTGATCTCTCCGCCCCAGCCATACCTAGATTTGTTATGTTGTATCCTCAGTCAGAAGTCCATAAGGAGCTTATCAGTGGCAGGCTGCTACAGGGCCACCAGCCTGAGGGACCCTGCACTGCTGCTGGATCACTTTGGTGATGTTAAGTAATTCCTTTCTTGAGCTAACACATGCAGGGCACCACCTACTGCCCCCTGCTAACAATAATAGATTAGTCACAGAGCCAGACTGAGATGCCCTTCCATGGAGATGATGATTACAACATTCCTCCAATAATCCTTGCCTGTGAACTTTCAGCCCCAAAGGCTTTGACATTAGCTCACCACAGGCTCTGAAGTATATGGGAAACCAAAAACTGAGGTCACCATGAGACCAGATCAACCAGGGTCATGAAATTAAAGACAATTTTCTTTTGTTGCATTGGTGATCAATACGTTAGACCTCAGTTCATTGTTCAGCCGCAACCTACCATAATTATCTCATTTTATAATACTTTCTCACTCCTGGACAACTGTTAGCTGGTGTTGCAGAAGTGAGATAAAGCAAGTATGGTGCAGCTAATGGGGATTTGAAACAAAATTCCCCAAATTCAAAAGACTGCATCTAGACCACTTATTGCCTAGCAGATTGCAGGGACAAGTCAGCTTTTAGATAAGATGGGATTCAAACCTCTGACTTTTTATTTTTATTTTTTAGGAAAGCTTCATTCTTATCTGCCATTCCCCCCTGTGTTTATTTGGAAAATCACAGGTCACTTTGGCATAATGTTTTAGGCATTTAGTAGAAGGGTATTTTCTCTTGCATGATATGTTGTAGTTTTTCCCTTGTTATATGAACACGTTGATCTGAGGGTTTGTGAGTGGTGTTGTGTTGTGTGGAAGTGTGTGTGTGAGTGTGTGTACGTGTGTGTGTGTGTGTTGTGTGTGTGTGTGTGTGTGTGTGTGTGTGTGTGTGTGTGTGTGAGAGACACAAGAGAGAGAGAATATGCGCATTGTACATATAGTGTGGCAGTAGTGTGATAAAGTGTATGTGTTCATTATTTCATGCATGATGTTGTTTTCTTTGGAGGGGTATGGTGTTTGTGTGTGTGTGTGTGTGTGTGTGTGTGTCATATAATCATTACAACAAACTTGCATTGGAAATCATAACAGTAAAAAATCTGAGTGAATAGCACAAAAATACCCAGTGGTGAAAAAGTAAAATTTACAAGTCATTTTCAACACTGTTATTCATGTGATATATTTTTAAGTGTCTTTTAAATTGGGTTTTGCTTGTATTTTTTAGATCAATCGGGAGATTATTCCATAAATGGCTACCGAATAGAAAAAAACTTGACTTTAGAGATCATTTCTGGGTCTTGGAAACGTTAGCAAATGATTATGCCTGTGCTGATTTATTTTGAAGGATTGTTTAATCTTTGGAGGAGCATTTCCGTTTATAACATTATGCATGCACACAGCTTTGTTGAAAAAAAAGTCTTTTACGGAAGGTCAGTATATTTATTTGCTTGTAATCAGAAACAGTCAATGAGCTTGACTTTAACAGAACCAGCTTAAGTACTCTTTTATATAAACGATGGATTAATTTCAAATTTATTTCACTGCATTTGTCCCATAGTGTTGATGCATAGTCAACAATAGGCAAAACATGGCCACAAAAGATGAGTTTACGGAATGATTGTTGAGAAAGTTCTTTATCTTAGATAGCTGAAGTAACCTGTTAGAGAGATGTTTTCCCAGAGACAACACGTGATCCATCCAAGTCAAGCTCTTGTCAATAGTGATACCTAGTATTTTATGAGAATCCACTTCTTCAATTAATCTTTTGTCAATAAACAAAGGTTTAAAACTGGATTTCATTTTTTGTCTTTTCTGTCTAGCTGAAACATACAAGCATTTTGTTTTTTGAGCATTTAAAGACATATGATTTAACTGTGTCCAAGAAATTAGTCTGTCAATGTTATCCTGTAGTTGGTTGGCTAACGCATTAGGATCAGAGTCACTACAGAACAGAGATGTATCATCAGCAAACATTTCACAGTGACAATTTACAAAACAGGGTAAGTCATTTACATATATAGAAAACAGTAGGGGTCCGAGCACTGACCCTTGTGGTATACCATGTCTAACGGCCACTAAATCTGTGGTTTGGTCATTAACTACCACTAGCTGCTTCCTATCTGACAAAAAACTTGCTAGAA
>CM060316.1:39779379-39811879 GCA_030674155.1 Stramonita haemastoma
ACACACACACACACACACACAGAGAGAGAGAGAGAGAGAGAGAGAGAGAGAGAGAGAGAGAGAGAGAGAGAGAGAGAGAGAGAGAGAGAGAGAGAGAGAGAGAGAGAGAGAGAGAGAGAGAGAATAATGCCATTCCACGATTTTATCTGATTTGGCCTTGTGCATAACACGGTTATTTATTGTAATATTTCACTTGGAAAACGACTTGTGTACGCTCACACTTTTTTTTAGCTTTCGGGTATCTTCGTGAATATTTTGAGGCTAAAGACTTTTGTGTGTACTCATAACTGTATACAGTTTTAAACACCTAGAACTAACTTTATAATCAAAGACAGATTAACATGGACAATAGATAATCATAGGAGGAAAGCAATATTTAGTCTGACCCTCAAATTAGGCGTGGACTTTGAGCCTCTTTCCCGAAGAAAGCATTAACAAAGTGGCAATCCATAAACAGGCAAGAACCACCCATGAAATCAATCTGAAATCGCATTTTTTGTAACCCACTATTGTTTTGTAAGCTATTCAAAGTTCCGTTTGGTTTCCACACATTTTGGAACTCGTGTTATTTGGTTCCCTCTTTCGCAGTTGACACAGTGGTTGTTTTACTGTTAGATTAAGAGGAACTGCTGTGACGACCGCAACAAATCCAGTCCATAAACTCCTTTCGGAATCTGGTGCCTGTCAAACAGTAGAGGATGAAGTTCACCGCACTGTTGGTGTTAAACAGGAGCAGGGTTACACCATGAATCAGTTGGGCTCTGGCCAGTAATCTGGGTTTCTGACTGATCGTAGCCACGTTCAAGTTAAACCACACAAGGAAGATGCACAGAGGCATGGTCAGGACCAGGAAAACGACAGACAGCACCAGAATCATCAGTGAAGTCTTCCAGGCTGTATCTCTGCGGCTGTCGCTTTTGCGCACAGCTTGGACATTGGCTGTAGCGCGAGTGGCTACTGCAGCAGTGATGGAAGAAGCCCGAAACAAAGACAGGGACAGTATGACACCACACACCAACAGGATAACGAAAGGAACGAAAGAACCCGTACAAAGATACATCCAAATGAGGACGTTTTGAAAAAAGAACCGAAATTCCACCGACGTGGGGACACACAGCCTGGCGTCTGACAGATCTACCATCACCAGGCAATAGGCGTGGAGAGCGAGAGCTGCACAGGCAACAGCAGCAGCCACACCCCATGCTCGTTCAGTTGTACACAGGACTCGTATCTTGTGCGGCCATGCGATGGCCATGGTGCGTTGAACTGTCACGGCAGTCAGCATCCAGGCAATGATGGTGATGGTGGAGTACCGCAGCCAGGGAGACAGCTTGCACGTCACGGTGTTCACAGCCGTAATGTCAAAACCGAAAAAGTCCAAAAGCAGCTTTGGGAACGTGCCAACATAAAGGCAGGTCAAATCAGACAAAGAAAGGGCGATAAGAAAGACATGGTAGGAAGAGTTGTGATCCTTGATGCGGTGCATCACGCAGATGGTGGCGATGTTGCCAAAGCCTCCCAGCAGCAGGATGCAGGGGAGCCAGACTTGCCACACCGCCTTGGCTACATAGTGCTCCGGGTACACAGTCTGCTCTGTCAGGCTCCTTCCTGTAACGTTGAGGATTGCTGCAAGATCTCCACCTGTTGTGCTCATCTCTGGGGGTTTCTGACACTTGGTCTGCTGGGCAAAAAATATTGAATGAATATGAACCACACAACGAGAAACCATACTGTCATTATTCATGGTGGAGATAAGTCAGAGATAATACAAATGATTATGTAAAAAAAAAAAAGTTGCAGGTGTAACTTCTATAATTGGGACAGGATAGCTCAGTAGTCAGAGCCCTCAAGTGCTTTCCTCCAACCAATATAAAGCAGCATCGAGTGTGGTTACCAATTGGATGGGTGACGGCATTGGCTTCATTGCAGTTCCCCAGTTGCATAACTGGTTGGAAAATGAGACAATAACTGGATAGGGCATCAACATCATGAATCAGGCTATATGAAGAAGGAGCAAGGAGCAGAGTCAAAACATTATAAGTAATACAATCATTCAAAGAGAAGGGGAAAAATTATCACAGCAGCAATCTACCATGGAAAACTGCACTCTACTAGACAGTCATATCGGGTTGTTTCCCTTAGACCTGACCGAGAAGCTAGTTCACACGTTTACAATTCACTATGTTTCATTCCTGTTGACTCCTCTGAGTTACAGAGAAACAAAGAGTAGATATTTCTGGGAATAAATGATGGCTATCAAGAGGGAAGAGCAAAACATAAGTGCACAAAGGACAACAACAACAACAACAACAACAACAATAATAATAATATAATAATAATAATAATAATAATAATAATAATAATAATAATAATAATAGAACACATATACATTAAGAATGATACAATCATTCAAGAACATAGCAAAATAACAATGACTATTCTCTCTCTCTCTCTCTCTCTCTCTCTCTCTCTCTCTCTCTCTCTCTCTCTCTCTCTCTCTCTCTCTCTCTCTCTCTCTCTCTCTCTCTCTCTCTCTCTCTCTCTCTCTCTCTCTCTCTCTCTCCGTCCGGTCGAGGATATTTTTCTCCTGGAGTTAACATCAGTGCCGACTCCACTCTCCCCAAAAGTCCTTCGGATGAGACTTTAAACAGAGGCCCCGTGTGCGAACGCACGCAGAACATCTTGCGCACACGTTAAATCCTGTTCCGCTTTTCGGAAGAGTAGGCCATCGTGTGCCGGTGGGAACAGATGACAATATTTACAAAAACTGCATACACACGGGGACCGGATGAAAAAAGCACATGTTGCTTATTCTGTTATCCTCGATATAAAAGAATAAATAAATAAATAAATAAATAAATAAATAAATAAATATACAAATCAGACCAGAGAGGGGAGAAGTCACACTTTAGTAGTGAATACAGCTTATGACTAGAAAAATTGATGACTGTTTGGGGCAAAATTAATACGATATGTACATGCATGGTTATGCAATTATGCAAATATATGGAAAAAAAAATTAGGAAAACATTTGTAGTCCTTGTTTTATGAATTTTGCCAAATTCAGTAATTTTTTTCTGTTGCCCATTTTCTTCAGTCATTTGTATTTATAAAAGTGTGGGCGGTTTGTGTAATACCTAGGTAAATATTGGTTGCGTAAGTTCTGCAATGATGGGCATTCCATGACAAAGTGATATTCATTACAGCTGGGTGAACAGGGGGGACTACACTGAAGCCAAAGCTCGCAAACCGTCACCCATCCACTTGGTAACCACACTCAATGCTGCTTCACCTTAGCTTGGGGAAAGCAAGCACTCTAACCACTGAGCTATCCCGACCCCCCTTTTGAACAAAGCTGTGTATAAACAGCACTGCTAAGTTATGTTAACCTTTGTGAACAGAAAGAAAGGAACAAACAAACCAAGGAATAACAAACAGTCACCATATTAAAAGGGAAACCGAATAAAGGAAAAATCGAAGCTCCCGTTGCTCTTGGTAGATAATTGTCACTATCATCACCATACCCACCCCCACCCCACCACCCTTCGACGTAAATCATCATCATCATCATCAACAACATCATCACTTTCCTTATCATCCTCCTCCTCATCATCATCTCAATCATCGTGTCCATCATCCTCACCATCATCATCATCAACATCATCTTCTCCTTCTTCTTCTTCTTCTTCATCATCATCATCATCATCATCATCATCATAACTATCACTATCGTACCACATTTCCGTGTCTTCAAAAACAAATGAATCGGTGGGGATTCTGGTTACCTCCCTTGATATCATTAGTCAGTGGAGGAAAGCAATCCGAACAGGAGGAAGATGATCAGAGGCCTCGTGTGGCCTGATACAGACACACTGACGGGGTACAGAAGTGGGAAATATGTGTGTAGGCTGGGGGTGGGGGGGGGTTGTAGGGAGGATGGGTGAAGTGTAAAGTATAAGGTGCAAGAGAAAAGAGGACACCACTTATAAAAAATAACAGAAATGAAATTAAAGACACGTTAAAAGAAGGAGAGGGTTGGGGGAAGGGAAGGAAAGGAAAAGGGAGGGGAGGAGGAAAGTGTGTGTGTGTGTGTGTGGTGTGTGTGTGTGTGTGTGTGTGTGTGTGTGTGTGTGTGTGTGTGTGTGTTGTGTGTGTGAGGGGGGGGATGAGAGAGAAGGAGGGGTGCAGAAATACAAAGAGAGATATATCTTGAGTAGAAGCGGCTACCCTGAGATAAAAGGTTGGCTGCACACAGAAGAATAAAGTTCTGACCAGAAATGGGCACTGGTCTTTTAGACTTGAGTTCTGGAAAAGGCAAACTGGAGGAAGAGGACATGGACAGTATACCTATCATGCAGCTTTCCGCTTATGTGCCCTACTGTTGCCAAGCTGGGCTGTATGGTAGGTATCGGTTTTCTTATATTTCATTGACTGATTATATATATATATATATAATATATATAATATATATATATATATATATATATAATATATATATATATATATATATATATATATATATATATATATATATATATATATTGTTGTTTTGGCGGGGTGCCGGCCAAACAAATTTTTTTTATTGAACTGGTGTGGTGTCTTGATTACTTTGTTGTTGCTGGGGTTCTCTTTGCTTTTCTCTTTCTTTTCTGTTTGTTCATTGTTGTTTTTTGTTGTTGTTGGCAGTGGTGGGGGGCTTTGTTTTTGTTTTAGCTGTTTGATGTTGTTTCGGTTTTTCAGCACATTTGTCATTTTCTGTTGTATGAAAAGTTCTTTAGAAATGTGTAGATCTAGACATTCACGTCATCGATGATTCAACAATTTTTTTTATCCAGAGATATTTTACAATTCATTCAAATTTTTGTTGCCAGTTTGACAATTAAAATGATTTTTCAAAAACTGTGAGCATGATTAGGGAGAGTGCAAATCCAACATCACTCAGTCAAGAATGCTAACGTTAGCTGCCCTTCTTTTTATCATGTCCAAGTGTGGTCAGTTCCTGGTATAATTAGCACCAGCTTGCTGGGATGGGATGGAATGGCTGGCAACTGAGAGTAGCTGAAAGTAGAGGAAAACTGACAGCTGTGCCCCATGGTTCTCGCCCTTACCATGCTCACAGAAGATATACAAAACAAACAAAAGAATAAAATGGAACAACTGAGGGCCTGCAAAAAGCATCAAATTGTACACAGGATTCATTTTAAATGCAGCTACCTTCATGGTGATCAAAAACTGTTGCATATGCAAAATCTTACCATTGGTAAACCATGCTGTTCTAGCCGAGGAAGGAATAATAAAAATATAAAAAAAAGATAAGCTGGGTTTTTTTTTTATTGTGCAGGGTTTATTTCATCTAGAAGTTGAAAAAGAAATATTGCCATAGAGACTTGCAGCACACTTGTCCTTCAAAGATCCCGTGATTTGGATGAGATAGTACAATCACGATCACAGGAAGATGTGTCTTGCCGCCCCTAGCACTAAACAAACTACAATCCACACATATATAATCACACAAATGCAAATACACTCACAGAGGTCTAAAGAGACCCTGTGGACTTCCGAGCCTGAGGATACGACATGAAAGGGTCTAGATATAGCTGAGGCACAGAGATAGGACAAAGCGGCGTGGGCTCAGAAGAATAGCAATAAAATTCACAGGAGATAAGGCAGCAAGAATGTAATACCTTCTAAGAAAAGAGATTCATTGAATGATGAATATGAAAATAAAATATTGTTTCAAATAAATGCATACAGCTGTCAATTGTATCGACCACAATATTGATGGTGAGCACATTGACTTCCAAAAGTAATTACAATAGTTACATCGCATGTTATAACCATTATCATTACTATCATTATTATTATTATCATCATTATTATCAATAAATAATTACTATCATTATCACCACTATTATCCTCCTCCTCCTCCTCATCATCATCACCATTGTCATTATTTTCATTATCGTTACGACTACTGCTATTCTTGTTGATCTCGATGTAGTATCACAGCAGCAGCAGCAGCAGCAGCAGCAGCAGCATCGCTGACACAGGGGCATAAGTATCAGTCCACCCTCATTCATATACATCCTCTCTCTCTCTCTCTCTCCTCTCTCTCTCTCTCTCTCTCTCTCCTCTCTCTCTTCTCTCTCTCTCTCTCTCTCTCTCTCCTCTCCTCTCTCTCTCTCTCTCTCTCTCTCTCTCCTCTCCTCTCTCTCTCTCCTCCTCTCCTCTCTCTCTCTCTCCTCTCTCTCTCTCTCTCTCTCTCTCTCTCTCTCTCTCTCTCTCTCTCTCTCGTCCGGTCGAGGATATTTTTCTCCTGGAGTTAACATCAGTGCCGACTCCACTCTCCCCGAAAGTCCTTCGGATGAGACTTTAAACCGAGGCCCCGTGTGCGAACGCACGCAGAACATCTTGCGCACACGTTAAATCCTGTTCCGCTTTTCGTAAGAGTAGGCCATCGTGTGCCTGTGGAAACAGATGACAATATTTACAAAAACTGCATACACACGGGACCGGATGAAAAAAAGCACATGATTGCTTATTCTGTTATCCTCGATATAAAAGAATCCTCTCTCTCTCTCTCTCTCCTCTCTCTCCTCTCTCTCTCTCTCTCTCTCTCTCTCTCTCTCTCTCTCTCTCCCTCTCTCTCTCTCTCTCTCTCTCTCTCTCTTGGTCAGATAGCCTAGTGGTCAGAACATTGTGCTGGCAATTTGACGACCCGGGTTCGAGTCCGGTCGAGGAGATTTTTCTCCTGGAGTTAACATCAGTGCTGACTCCACTCTCCCCAAATGTCCTTCGGATGAGACTTTACACCGAGCCCCCGTGTGCAAACGCACGCAGAACACCTTGCGCACACGTTAAATCTTGTTCCGCTTTTCGTAAGAGTAGGCCATCGTGTGCCGGTGGGAACAGATGACATTTACAAAACTGCATACACACGGGGACTGGATGAAAAAAAGCACAAGAGTGCTTATTCCATTATCCTCGATATAAAAGAATAAATCAAATTAAATCAAATCTCTTTTCTCTCTCTCTCTCTCCTCTCTCTCTCTCTCTCTCTCTCTCTCTCTCTCTCTCTCTCTCTCTCTCTCTCTCTCTCTATATATATATATATATATATATATATATATATATATACATATATATATATATATATATATATATATATATATATATATATATATATATATATATATATTACACACATACACACATATAAATATATGTATATTATATAATATACTATACTAAAATTATATTATATACTCCATTATCATAAAAATAAAAGAATTTAATTAATTGAAGAATTATACGGGGACGGAATAGCCTAGTGGTCAGAACATTCCGCTCGCAATTTGACGACCTGGGTTCGAATCCCGTTCGAGGGGACTTTTCCTCTGGAGTTAGTATCAGTGCTGACTCCGCTCTTCCCCAGAAGTCCTTCGGATTCGACTATAAACCGAAGCCCCATGTGCGAACGCACGCAGACATCTTGCGTACACGCTAAATCCTGTTCCGCTTTTCTAAAGAGTAGGTCATTGTATGCCAGTGGGAACAGATGACAAGATTTACAAAATTGCATACACACGGGGACTGAATGTAAAAAAGCACAAGAGTGCTTATTCCATTATCTTCGATATAAAAGAATAAATAAATAAATAAGGTATACATGTATGTATGTTTATGTATGTATGTATGTATGTATGTATGTATGTATGTATGTATGTATGTATGTATGTATGTATGTATGTATGTATGCATGCATGTATGCATGTATGCATGTATGCATGTATGTATGTATGTATGTATGTATGTATGTATGTATGTATGTATGTATGTATGTATGTATGTATGTGTGAATGTACCCATGCCATATATGCATGTATGTGTGTGTGTACGTATGATTGGATGTATGCATACGCACACACACACATACACACACACTCCATCATATATATATATAATATATATATATATATATATATATATATATATATATATATATATATATATATACACACACACACGTGTGTGTGTATGTATGCATATGCGTGTGTGTGTATGTGTGTGCGTGCGCGCGCGTTTGTGTGAGTGTGTGTGCATATGTGTCCACACGCGCTGGCACACACTTGTGTGAGGGCTTTTAACCCAACTTGTTCTCAACGTTCCCCACTAGCACTTAAGTGTCTTGACATTCCTCCACTGAAAGGGACAAACACCTTCCACCACCGTTGCGGTATTCTCTCTTGTTTTTCTCACCCTCCTGCGATTCTCTTCTACCCCGTCTTCAAAACCATCAGTACCTAAAGCCGTGAGAACAGCAAGCAGAGTGACCATGTCCCTGTGTCCATCTCCATGTCCCCTTAAACCTTGTCCTGTTGCATTGTAGCCTGGGGCCCACAACCAAAGATGAAAGTCTGATGATTACAGTTTGTTCGTTTTATGCCACTGTCTACCTGAATTCTGTCTGTATCTCTCTCCCCTCCCCTCTGTGTTTACGTGTGTGTGTGTGTGTGTGTGTGTGTGTGTGTGTGTGTGTGTGTGTGTGGTGTGTGTGTGTGTGTGTGTGTGTGTGTGTGTGTGTGTGTGTTCAAATTCATTTAATTAAAATATTTTCATAAGTTGCGATCTCAAACGGAAAGATAATCATTTATTTATTCATTCATTTTGAGGATAAGGGAATAAACACTCTTGTGCTTTTTTACATCCAGTGTGTGTGTGTGTGTGTGTGTGTGTGTGTGTGTGTGTGTGTGTGTGTGTGTGTGTGTGTGTGTGTGTTCAAATTCATTTAATTAACGTCTTTTCACAAGATATGATATTAGAGGAGAAAGATATATGTATATGTATTTATTTATTTGCTCATTTATTTTGAGGATAATGGAATAAGCATTTATTTGCCTTTTTACACCCAGTCCCCGTGTGTATGCAGTTTTGTAAATATTGTCATCCTTCCCACCTGCACACAATGGCCTACTCTTCCGAAAAGCGGAATGGGTTTTAACGTGTGTGCAAAACATCTGCGTGTGTTCTCACAGGGGACCTCAGATTATAGTCTCATCAGAAGGACTTTTTTCTGGGGAGTGAAGTTAACACTTATGTTATCTCCAGTTGAAAAATCCTCTTCAATGATATTGAAACCCAGGAGAGAGAGAGAGAGAGAGAGAGAGAGAGAGAGAGAGAGGAGGTTATGTATGGGAGAAGGATTCTCAGAGCAACAATAGATAACCAATGAAAAAATCCAACATTTTCGTTATGAACCTAATGAATGAACGCTTATTAGCGGGCAACCCAAAGCGAGGCTCCACTAGGTGTCGCTTTAGTTGTTGGAGTGAGACATGCGTTGTCTGCTACATTAAAAAATAGAGTGAAAGGGCCTGGTGCCAGTGAGAAAATCTTTAGTAATTGTCATATACGGCCAAAATGCAGAGATATTGCGCCGTTTTCAAGTGCCGTAAAGAATGTGGGTTTCGTGTCCCCACTGATCCACAGTAGCATTTCAACCCAAACCTCGACAAATAGGCTACGTTTTCCACTGGTCTCTTCTGTGTTGTGTGTGTGTGTTATGTGTGTGTGTGTGATGTTTGATTTTATTTCAACATATATTACGTATGCGTAGACTTTTACACGCCATTGTAGATGCAAACAAGGCAATTTTGAAGACAATAATCAAGCGCAGTGTCTGAGTTCCTTCTATCACGGCGCACAAATCTTTGTAAATGGCAGGGTAAACAATTCCGTTGTCACCCCATCACTTGCGCGCCACCTATCTCAGTTACTCCCCCTGCCTCGAAATAAGCGCTCATTACAATTGATAAATAAATGGGAAAATACAGTCATGACTATTTCTTTTATAAAATCAATAATGCTAATAAAAGAAATGTCAAATTTTCAATCACTAAATTTCACATGAGTAAAAAGTTATTAGACTGATTAAAAAAAACAACCCAACTCCTTAAAAAAAGAACAAAACCCTATTACAAAAAAGACCATAGCCTAGCCTCCCCCTCCACCAACAAACAAAAAAGACAAATAAGGAAAGTAACACAAATACCGTGAACAGGAGATCTACTGCAAAGAAATCTTAAGGGTGTATGTGTGTGTGTATGTGTGCGTGCACGTGCATATGCTTGTTTTTATGTATTCTTTTATTTCAAAGATAATGGAATAAGCACTCGTGCGCTTTTTTGCATCCAGTTCCCGTGTGTATGCAGATTTTGCAAATTTTGTCATCAATTCCCACTGGAACACAATGGTCTACTCCTCCGAATAGCGGAACATAACGTGTGCGCAAGATGTTTTGCGTGCTTTCGCACACGGAACCTCGGTTTACAGTCTCACCGGAAGGACTTTTGGTGGATGTTTATTTGTTTATTTATTTATCTATCATTTTATATCGAGGATGATGGAATAAGCACTCATGAGCTTTTTTACATCCAGTCCCCGCGTGTATGCGGTTTTTTGTAAATCTTGTCATCTGTTCCCACCGGCACACAATGGCCTACTGTTCCGAAAAAGCAGAACAGGATTTAACGTGTGAGCAAGATGTTCTGCGTGCGTTCACACACGGGGCCTCAGTTTACTGTCTCATCCGAAGGACTTTTGGGGAGGGTGGATTTGGCAGGATGTTAACTCCAGGGGTGGATGCCCTGGAAGGATAGTGATCAAAGACACCGACAGACAAAGGCACCTGGGCTCAGCGGCCTGACTTCAACCATCTCGAACTCTTGCTAGGGCTGGTCACAGTTGTGTGTGTGTGTGTGTGTGTGTGTGTGTGTGTGTGTGTGTGTGTGTGTGTGTGTGTGTGTGTGTGTAGTGATGTGTGTGGTGTGTGTGTGTGGTGTGTGTGTGTGTGTGTGTGTGTGAGTGTGTGTGTGTGTATGTGAGTGTGTGGTAGTGTGTGTGATGTGTGTGAGGGGTGTAGTGTGTGTGTTGTGCACGCGTGCTATGTCTGTGTGTAGTGTGGTTATGTGAGTGTGTACGTGCTGCTGTTTGTGTGTACGCGTGCGTTGCTGTGTTACGCGTGCGTTCGTATATGTATGTGTGTGTGTTGCGCGCGTACGTGAAAGTTTTCTCCAGTTTGTCCCACACCTTGCCCTACAAACACCGGCTGTCCTTCCTTCACAACTACAAGAAACACGCAAGCTTCCCACCACTTTGAAGTGTACCCAAGTCCTTCAAATACTACAATCTGTAACAGCTGTGAGAACAACAAACAAAAGTCACAGTTTTCTAGTGTGATTTGTGTTGTCTTCACCCCGACCCTCCACTACTCCCCTGTAGCTGTACAGTACAAACCAGCGCAGCCACCCAAAGGCTCCCAGGGTCCGATCTCAAGTACATCATTATCAGTTGGCGGCTTCCCTTTGAAGCTCTGGTTCTCGAGTTCGAACTGCGACCACCCCGTTCGATGAGCTTGAAGTCAGACCGCTGGGTCCAGGTGCTGGCGTCTGTCGGCATCTTTGATCACTTGACCGTGACGAAGATAGAGCGCATGGGGGAGCAGGATGGGACTTTGGACCGAATGCAGGGAGCAAGTGTGGTCTTAGAGAGTGGGTCAAGGTGTTATCATGGTCCTTTGTTCTTCGCCGCCGCCCTGGTTTTGATAACTACTTGTAGACGTTGGTAACACTTAAACACGGAACATCAAAGACGTGTTGGATAGGAACGACGCAGGGTATGGAAGGACGGAGACAGGGGGTGGGGCGGATAAAAGTATAAAAGACGGATATCGTCATGAGCAGAACCATTTCGATAGCGATCTGCAGGAATGAGGGACTGAACGTGTGTGGAGATTTCAACAACTCTCGATTTTTTTTTGTAGGGTTTAGTTTTTCAAACTAGCTAAAGTCGTAGTTTTCCTGTAGAAAAAAGTAAGAACAGTTTCGACTAAAAGAGGACAGGAACAAGAAAACAAGAACTGAGAAAAAAAAAAAAGAAAAAAAAAAGGAAAAAGCTACAAAGAAAGAGGGAAGAAACCGAATACAAAGGAAATACCTGGAAACTTAAGACTAAATTTGGAAGGAAACAGAAAAGAAAAAATCTAAACGGGATTTTTTCTTTAAAGAGAACTTTTCGCTAATCTACCTGCCTGAGCAACAACAAAATGAATTCTTACGCTGCCTACTATAATCAACAAATTATGAACTGGATTCGTGAGATGGAATTGAGGGAACGCATACAGCAGTCTGTTGCAGCTCTGAGTTACGGCTACGGTAAGTAAACACATGTCTTTTCTCTTTTTAAAACCAAGTTAACTGCATAGGTTAAAACATGGCTATTTTCATCAGAGGATCGATAGGGGGAGGGAGTGAAAGAAAAAGACATAAAAGACTAGAACTAAAAAAAAATAAAAAAAGAATGATACCAATGACAGAAAAACTAGATTTTCATACTTCTGTAGTAAATTCATGATCTTAAAGAGGACACCATTGTGATTTTCATTGAGCTTTGTTTAATTAATGCCTGTATATAACTTGGTTGGTTGTTTTTTGTTGGTTTTTTTTTTTTTTTTTAACTATCTATGATGTATTTCAGTATGGATGTATACATAAGAGTTTTTAAAAAAAAAAAAAAAGCTACCTTTCAAAAATGTGTACATAGTTCGCTTTTTTTTTAAACTATCAATTCTGTCTTTAATAATAATAATAATAATAATAATAATAATAATAATAATAATAATAATACATGAAACTTATATAGCGCGTTTAAATTTCAGTAAATGTGCGGTATTTTGTATCATCGCTAAAACATATATATATATATATATATATATATATATATATATATATATATATATATATATATATATATTTCCCCTTCCTTTTTCAAAACTTTACGCGACTTGACTTCCACTGGTGCTGATTTTAATATTGGCGGAGTCGTTTGCGTTAAAGTATGTCACACTGTATTTTTTCTGTTCTTGTTGAAGCCAGAAGCACACAGGTCATTTCTCTTGTCCTTAGCTTGGCTTTTAGCGTACTTTTCAGTCAGAAAATGGTCCCATATAGAGGAGATTGTGACCAAAATTCTATTATGGTGATGCTAATTCGCTGAGACTTTTCAGTCTCCAAAGTGTGGGTGTGGGTGCGCGCGCGTCTCGGCGTGTGTGCAAAAAATACAATAATAGTTGTTTTTATTCGTAGAATTTTTTTCTGGTTTAAACAAACTTTTCTCTCCCCTCCTGATCCATCATTTGAGGGTTTTTTTCTATCTCGAATTGTTAAAATAAATATTTAATTTGCCTTTTTTTAATTTCATCTTTTGTTTCAGCGTAGCACAAAACTTTACTTCGCTTTGTTATGCACTTACTGATTTTATTTTTGACGGCAACTGTATATTTGGATGACCCCACTAAATGCAATACCAAAAACACACACAAAAAACAAAACAAAACAAAAAAGAAACCGAAATAAACCGAAAAGCGGGTTACTGTACTTATGTGCATTATTTATACGTTAAAAATGGTGGGGACGACGGCAAAAATGATACTTTTGGTGTTCATTGTATGTTTGTTTTGTGTTTATATATGCAAAACTTGAATTTAAATATTTTTTAGAAAACAAACAAAAAAGCGGGAATTACGGTATGGGGTCGAAAAAAGGGTAGAGGGATGTAGGTTGGTGGTATAGTTTCATTTTTTGCTGGTGTAGTTCTATATTTCGCAATTATAATTAGTCATGGCGATTTGGTAACAATACCTTAAAATGTTGTGCATATATAATTTACGTTCCAGTTGAGATTTTCAATGTAGGGATTGCCACTGCTGTGTGAGGTACAATATTTTTTTCCTTTTTCGTTCCGACGGTAGGCCTCCGAGGTTTGCCAATGGTTAGATTTGTGCGTGTGCGAGCGTTTTTACCCACCATTTAGGTACCTACATTTCAACTTCGCGGATGGTGTCTAAACACCACACCAATGTTAATTTTTTTTTTAGTCATCCGCTCTTACCCTGCACAAATGGCCTACTCTTCACAAAGGCAGAACGAGTCTTAAACCTGTGCGCAAGATGTTCAGCGTGCTTTGACACACGATGCCATAGTTCATAGTCTCGTCGGAGGACTTTCAGGGGAGTGAAGTCTGGGGGATAATTCCCCTTGAATGATGAGTCTCGCTGGTGGCTCGAACCTGGATCGTCTAATTTATTTTATTTTATTCTTTTATATCGAGGATAATCGGATAAGCACTTTGTGCTTTTTTACGTCCAGTCCCCGTGTGATGCAGTTTTGTAAATGTCATCTGTTCCCACCGGCACACAATGGCCTACTCTTCCGAAAACGGAACAGGATTTATCGTGTGCGTAAGATGTTCTGCGTGCGTTCGCACACGGGGCCTCGGTTTAAAGTCTCATCCGAAGGACTTTTGGGGAGAGTGGAGTCAGCACTGATGTTAACTCCAGGAAAAAAATCTCCTCGACTGGAATTGAACCCGGGTCGTCAAATTGCGAGCGCAATGTTCTGACCACTAGGCTACCCCCCCCCCCTCCCCGATCGGGAGCGCAACGCTCTAACCACTAAGCTGCCTGGCCCCTCCCGCCCCAGAATTACACAGTGTGGTGACTGGCTGGGCTGGTAACGAGTAGTGGAGACAGGTGTTTGGTGATAGTGATGGGTTGATACATGTCCTATCACCATATCATTAACTCTGCTGGGATTCCTAATAGATCTATAACCAACAAATACACGGGGTTAGTTGCAACAGCGAATTTGAACCAACTGAAAAAAGGGGGGAAGGGGGGAGGTATTGAGGAAGGGAGGGGGCAGGGTTTAAAAAAAATTATTCTTTTATTTGGAAGGTTTGATTTATTATTTTTATTATTTATTCTTTTATATCGAGGATAATGGAATAAGCAATCATGTGCTTTTTTACGTCCAGTCCCGTGTGTATGCAGTTTGTAAATATCATCTGTTCCCACCGGCACACGATGGCCTACTCTTACGAAAAGCGGAACAGGATTTAATGGGTGCGCAAGATGTTCTGCGTGCGTTCGCACACGGGGCCTCGGTTTAAAGTCTCATCCGAAGGACTTTTGGGGGAGTGGAGTCAGCTCTGATGTTAACTCCATGAGAAAAATCTCCTTGACCGGTCTCGAACCCGGGTCGTCAAATTGCGAGCGCAATGTTCTTACCACTAGGCTATCCGTCTCCCCGAAGGTAATGGAATAAGCACACAATCATGTGCTTTTTGTACATCCAATCTCCGTGTGTATGCAGTTTTGTAAATTTTGTCATCTGTTCACACCGGCACACAATGGCCTACTCTTTCGAAGAGAGAGAGAGAGAGAGAGAGAGAGAGAGAGAGAGAGAGAGAGAGAGAGAGAGAGAGAGAGAGAGGAGAGAGAGAGATTATACCTGTTTGGGGGTGGGGGGGGGGGATAGGGGAAGGGAGATAACCTAGTAGTTATTGCGCTGCGCTCCCTTTAGGACGGTCCGGAATCAAGCCCGGGTTTGAACCGCCACCTACATTCAACTATAAGAGGATTTGTCCCCTGAAATTGACATCGGTACTTTACTGACTCCACTCCGCCAAAAGGACTTCCGATAAGGTTTTAAACCGGGACCCCGAGTGTGAACGCACGTAGAACATCTTGCGCACACGTTAAAATCCTTGCTGCCTTTTGGAAGAGTAGGAGTAGATGACCAACATTCAAAACAAACGAACACCCCCCCCCCCCCCAAATTTGTATTATATATAACTATATATCTATTATCTATCTATATATCTATCTATTTTATATCTATCTATCTATCTATCTATCTATCTATCTATCTATCTATCTATCTTCTATCTATCTATCTATCTATCTATCTATCTATCTATCTATCTATCTATCTAACCGTATGCACATTCGTGCGTTTAGAAATCATCCCCGAAGTCGGAATGCGACTACCTTAATAGTGGGCAAAAATGGCCGCATACACAAAAATCTCACCGTTGGTGAAAGTCGGAGCTCTAGGAAAGAAACGCAAACAAACAAACAAACAAAAAAACCGGAATAAAACCACTTCTTTCACTAGAAAAGGTTGGGGGGGTGGTTTCACAACACACACAACAACAATAACAAACAACAGTGCAGAGCTCTTTGTTTTATTTGTATACTGTGTAAGTACATGGTCACCGGTGTGTTACAGGGTACCCGTATTCATGGCCGCACCCGTACCAGCCTCTCCGTCCGTCTCTCAGTTACCCTCCATCTCCAGTCTTACCTGGTCCTTTACCTGGTGCCTCATCTGGTGCTTTCCCTGGTGCCTCATCTGGTGCTTTCCCCGGTGCCTCATCTGGTGCTTTTCCTGGTGCCTTATCTGGTGCTTTCCCTGGTGCCTCATCTGGTGCTTTCCCTGGTGCTTTATCTGGTGCTGTACCTGGTGCTTTCCCTGGTGCTTTCCCTGGTGCTTTCCCTGGTGCCTTGCCTGGAGCTTTATCTGGTGTCCCTCAGGGTGCAGCCGCCATACCGCCTGTGCCTCCAATGGGTAAGTGATTGTGTTGTGGTATGCTGTCAAGGTTTTATTACCAGATGCTACATTCAATAAGCAAGGCATTTTTTTTTTTTTTTTTTTCAAGTCATTGTGTTGTGTCGTTTCATGTTATGTTACCATGATTGTATTCTACCATGAAATTAATATATAATCGACTATATCATATTTCATATGGCTGCATTATTTCATATTCACCATTATATCACTATTTTGTATTGTATCAGCAGAGTTGCTTGTATCAAATTCAGATTGCTCTTCTCACTGGGAAGATGGGGGGAGGAGGGGGGTACGGCCGCGGTACCAAGTCAATGGTTGGAAAAACAATATTTGCAAGTATATCGTGTCCCAGCAACAAAGAAATGTTTCATTGCAGGAGGATTTTTTTTTCAAAAACAAGACTGTGCATTAAAATGCATATCACACACCGAACCTCAGTTTTATCATAATTATCTTCGGGACAATTAGCGCGTAGGCCATCACATGCAGTCTAGTGGATGGGGCTAAAATCTGGCTTCAAGACCCTGTTCCAGTTCCAAATTGTGATTTTACTTACATCCCGTGGGTCTTTCTCATTTAGGGACTAGTCAAAATCAAACATGGATTGAAAGAGAAAAACAAAAAACTCAAAAACAGAGGGCTAGAAAAGGCAATTGCTCCAGTTCAAAAATAAAGTAGCAAAACTATTATGGATTTCGATTTGCTTCTATGAGACGATAAGTGTTACAGAGCCATTGCACAAAACTTGCTACATTTATTCACAAAACTATGGGCAAAAATAAAAATCTACAGAGTTGTGACAAAGAAACCTTGCCAGATACCTCCCTTTGTTTTTTTGTAAGTTGTCTTCGTCTCCTTGGAGTCGTCTCCCTTCGTGTTTACTTGCTGGCAGTTTTTGTTCTTGTAAATTGTCTCCCTTGGCAAGCGAATTTCTTTATTCTGAAATGCCCCAAACAGAAAAAGATCAAGTAAAATCCGGGCACCCCCTCCCTTTCTAGAATGTTTCCTAACCCTCGATCCACACATTGCTGCTCGGAATTGGGCCTTTGTTTTTTTGTGAGTGATATGTTGGGCCTTTGTTTTTTTGTGAGTGATATGCATGTTCCTAGATATATTTTTGCTGTTTTTGTGTGTGGTTTTTTTTAGATTTCTTTCTTTTGGTTTGGTTGGGTTGGACTGGAGTCCCTGCTGTCTATATTACCTAAAGCTTCTACCTTCCACAAGCGATGGTGTGGTTTCAGGGTTGTTGTTTTTTTAAAAAAGATGTTATAGACTAGTGGTCAGAGTTTCAGTCATAGCCTAATAATATTGCAGGTTTATCTCTCTGCAGCGCTGTAAAAAAGTTAATACAGGACTTCAGTGGAATTTTGTTTTCACCTAGTAGTTCACTTCTTCTTTTTTTTAGTACTGACATGACTTTCCTTTAAGTCCTCGAATTTTTAAACCCACAAAAGTAGTCTTCTGCACATGTTAGCACCTCGTTTTTGTAGAAAGGTAGGCCAACTATGGATGGTGGCTGGATGAAACAAATATGCCCAGCATGCATTCTGCTGCTTGACAGGAGGAAGTGCCATGTTCACTTACCCAGGATACAATGCTGAAAAATTTCCCTGCATTGTTCCTGACTTAACAGTTAATGCCATTATTTCTTGATCGTTATTTTATTATCATTAATACTGAGCATGTGTGATGTGGACAGGTCTGTTATCTAATCGTTTTATTGAACAGTTAAGCAAATGCATGTGGTCTTTTTTAAACATCCAGATTTATTCTTTTTTTCTTTGTTCTTTCTTTGCACTTTTTTAAATGAAATTGTTTAGCAACTCAGCATTCCTAAAGGCTGAAGTAATCCTTTTAAAATGCATAAAGTTAATACAAGGAAATTAGGTATGATTCACTCAGAGATAGAGAGTGAGGGGGGTGGGGGGGTGGGGCTGAGGCAGTGTGCCAGTGAAAATAAGTGATGGGCGCTGCCAAAAAAAAAGTCTCTTGACCGAGATGGGTGCTGCAAAAAAAAAAATGTCTGAGCAAAGCCCCCGTTGCCTTTAACTTTACACGTCAAACCAGTGGGCGGGCCTCTCCCTGTCAAGAGAAGCTCACAATAGGTGACTGACCAATCAACGTTGTTTAGCGCGATACTACGCTTTAAAAGCGTTTACAACAGACAGCGAGAATTAAAAAGTCATTATTATACTTATTATCACACACACACACACACACACACACACACCACACACACACACACAACCAACAAAAAAAAAACCACAAAAAAAACCTCAAGAGTACAACAGATTTGAAACAATTTTATTAGTTTAGTTCTAGACAATATAACAAAAGAGGATTCTCCAGCGTATGTTTAACATCTGCTACGTGGATTATTTTTTTCTGCATACCTGTCAGGAGTACGGACTATTCAGTATATAGTTCAAAGGGAGGGAGGGGGCCTAGAACGAACAAAAAGCGACCGTCCTAGTACCGCTTGGGAAAGGCTTCCTATCAAGGTTTAACACTAGGTTAATTACATATAATTATATAATTAGAACAGCGACACAAGGCTGCTGCTGATAATTACTGATAATTGGGTGTAGCGCGCGCAGCTCACTAGGCCACCTTGACCAATTAGAGGTCATGGTGTTAGGCTCCAGCCACTGGAACTTCACACACGTGTGACTTTTGCAGTCCATTGTCCAACGCCTTCGGGCAAGCTTCTTGGGTCACACGGGAGGATTTGTCAAAATCTCTTTTTTAAAAATCTATGCTTTCTGCAGACTTCACTATACATTTACTTTAAAGTAGTTATGATAGCAAGTTCATTATTTTGTTTCGCTTTTTCTTTTATAATATCTTTTATCGTTAAAACAACCATAATATTATAATTTATAATCCATGACACCACATTTCAGCCCAACTTAATTCTTTCAACAAAATACTATGCATTCAACAATCTTGTTTATTGTAGCCTATACCACTCCCAAGTCAAGAGAGCGACTTCCAGGGGAGAGCAACCCAACACGCAGGGAAATCTAAATATTTATTTATTTATTTATTTATTTATTCTTTTATATCGAGGATAACAGAATAAGCAATCATGTGCTTTTTTTCATCCGGTCCCCGTGTGTATGCAGTTTTGTAAATATTGTCATGTGTTCCCACCGGCACACGATGGCCTACTCTTACGAAAAGCGGAACAGGATTTAACGTGTGCGCAAGATGTTCTGCGTGCTTTCGCACACGGGGCCTCGGTTTAAAGTCTCATCCGAAGGACTTTTGGGGAGAGTGGAGTCAGCACTGATGTTAACTCCAGGAAGAAAATTTCCTCGACCGGACTCGAACCCGGGTCTTCAAATTGCCAGCGCAATGTTCTGACCACTAGGCTATCCGCCCCCCTTAAATATGCCGCGACTAGAGTGGTACACAAGAAACGACAAGGGCTCTGATTAATTAACCAAAAGGAAATTGGTGCAATTCTATAGAGTGGAAATCAAGGTTGTGATTTGCGTGGCTTTAAAGATTTTTTTTTTGGGGGGGGGGGGGGCGGGGGGGGGGGGGGAGGAGGGAGGAGAGGAGTTGGATAGAGCAGCGAGTTTATTTCTGTATAAGTGGGTTGTCCAGTCAACCTTGTCATTTCAGGACAAACACAGAGCTTAACTTATAAAAACCGGGAGGGAAGTATGTAATAAAAGTGATAATGAAATAGTATACTTTTTTTTTAAAGGTAATATAACGAGAATCTGAGGAACAATACCAAAATGTTTCTACAAATTTTAGGAAAAGCAATAGTAGTTCATCTGCATTTTGTTTAGACAAAATGATATAATATATATATAAAATTAAAATACTACTAAAAATACGTATGCACATCATCTCGTTCCTTCCCATTTAGCAAAAACTCGGGGGGAGAGAGAGAGAGAGAGAGAGAGAGAGAGAGAGAGAGAGAGAGAGAGAGAGAGAGAGAGAGAGACAATGACAATGACAATGACAAAAGTTTATTGTTATAGGCAGGATGCCCATTAACAAGGGGACAGTGGGAGGGGGGCTGGGCACAACACACAAAATGTCATGTACTTAGAACTTCCTTAATTACAACCCAAAAGGTCATCATGTCATGGATGCCATAACATTGTTACATGATAAATTTAGATCCTTTTTTCATAAGCTTTGATTAACCCTTACAATTGAAATTGTCAAGGGGGAGGAATTTCCGCAAAACTGTACAAATCCAAAAATCACCATCTAACAACAAACTGGTCAGCGACAAGAAAACTATGTTACTATGTCTCTTCTTCCCTCTTTTTTCATGGCTTGTGCAACTCTACACCACTAACACGTGACAGATCCGTGATAATCCAGGAGGCATGTCGGGTTCAGCTATTCTCTCTCTCTCTCTCTCTCTCTCTCTCTCTCTCTCTCTCTCTCTCTCTCTCTCTCTCTCTCTCCCCCTCTCTCTCTCTCACACATATGCACCCCCCCTACACACACACACACACACACAAACATACACACTTTCTCCCTCCTTCAAACACACACATTCACACACTCACACACACACACACATACATACACGCACACACATACACACACATACACATCCACGTTCATACACACGTGCACATAAATACCTACACAAATATGTATACATCTCCACATGCTCCAACACACACACACACACACACACACACACACACACACACACACACACACTCATACACACACACATAAACACACGCACGAACGCACGCACATACACACACCCTCAAATTCACATACATACACACATATACGCACGCACTCACACACACATACCCACACACACACGCACGCACGCACACACACACACACACACACACACACACACACACACACACACACACACACACACACACACACATACACACACACGCGCGCGTACGGATTTAACCAAGGAAGAATCGAACAGCGTCCACGATTACATGCATTACATCACGCCCGGCACTGATTTGATCTTTGAATCTCTCCCGGTCGGCAAGGCACCACAGCTTCAGCTTCTGGAAGACAAATTTTTCGTTGTTGGTCATCAGCCTGGTGTTCCTTTTCACAAACCAAAACAAATCCGGGGGCGTGTCATCAGCAGCAGTCCATTGAAATTGAAAAACAAGATCGTCAGTTTCGCAAACCAGCGTGTCTGTATGCCGTTTGCTGGTGAACACGCGATTGAAGTCCTGGTTCCTGCGAGTGTCCTTAAGCCTCCTCTGCAAGGTTCTATCCGTCAGTGCAGCTACGTAGTCCCTGATGACATCAGCACTTGCTCCAACTTGCTGTACTTTCGCCAGACGATCGTCACAATCCGTGGTTTCCGTCGTAAACACAGACGCAAGGTCAATGTCACCACGTTTCACGTCAGCATGCATGACGTCCTCTGCCTGTTTGACATGGCTCGGTGCATGGCGGATTTCACGTGCGTCTTCTTGTGACAGCGTGTTGGTGGCAGAAGGGGGTGTGTCAGTGAAAAACACAGGGCAGCTTGAAGGAGGTGTGGGCACAAATAAACATTGTGATTGTTCCTCTGTTATAACAATTTCACTTGCCTCCTGTTCTTGCCTCTGTGCTGTCCTTCTCCTCTCTTCTGTCCTCCGTCTGTCTCTGTCAATCTGGCTTGGCGGCTTTCGTCGGTAGCTGCGGGAGCTGACAAGGGTGTCGCGTTGCGCCATGTTGCTGTTGCTGACTGGGCTGGCTTGCAGTCGTAGCACAACGACTGTGCTATCGCCATTTCCAGCAATTTTCCACGAAGTGAGATGGTTTTCTTGGAGCAGGGCATCCAGAGTCACGTTCAACGTTGTTGGTAGTCCGACAACGGGCATTGTTTCGGATAGAGGTGTATTATTTTGATAAACAAGTTCACAGCAAAATAATATTCCTGCCTACCTCCAAGGGAGATCACTCCGCACCCTAGAGAGAGAGAGAGAGAGAGAGAGAGAGAGAGAGAGAGAGAGAGAGAGAGAGAGAGAGAGAGAGAGAGAGAGAGAGAGACAAAAAGGGCTTGCTCGATACCCTCTGTACCACCACGAAGCCGTAATGGCGAAAACCTTGCCTTTTGTTTAACGGGAGTAACCAGATTTGACCTACAAAAGGAAGAATGATGGTGATAAAAAAAACTGATGGAACCTTCTGCTTTCAGGCTTGGCGCAACACCAGCCCTTATTGGGGGCTTACGGCCCAGCCCCTGCTGACCCCTACTTGGCCTCGCTCCAGGCATGGCACCACCTCTCTCTACTGCCCCCCCTCTCCTCCTCACTGGGAGCCCCCCGTCGTCGTAGGCGCGTGCCCGTCTACGCCCCTTACCCGGCTCCTCCTGGTGAGCAATTTGTGTGTGTGTGTCAAAGTCAGTCAAAGTCAAATTTTTATTTACAGATGGTACATTGAGTAAGCAAAACAATTGCTTTTTTTCATCAAGCCATCTACAAAGAAAAGTATGTAAGAAAATGAAAAAGAAAAATATCAACAATAATGACAACGACAATGATAACAGCAATAAAGAGGACTAAAATGATAATCTCAGAAAACTAGCCAACTACACACATCTTAAACAAAATTTTTAGCAATATATCAATATTTAAACATTTCAATATTCAAAATGCATACATACTAATAAACACTTGTTATCAACCAATCACCCACCCATGCCTGCTATTACTCACCCATGCCTGCTATTACCCATGCCTGCTATTACCCACCCATGCCTGCTATTACCCATGCCTGCTATCACCCACCCATGCCTCTGTGTGTGTGTGTGTGTGTGTGTGTGTGTGTGTGTGTGTGTGTGTGTGTGTGTGTGTGTGAGAGAGAGAGAGAGAGAGCGAGAGAGAGAGAGAGAGAGAGAGAGAGAGAGAGAGAGAGAGAGAGAGAGAGAGAGAGAGAGAGAGCATTTTTATTCTATTGCAAGGATAATGGAAAAAAGCACGTGTGTGCTTTTGTCTTCTCTTTTTACATCTATTCCCCATTATGTATGCAGTTTCGTAAATTTTATCACCCGTTCCCATCGATACACAATGGCCTATTCTGTAAAGCGGAATAGGTTTTAACGTATACTTCAAACATAGAAAGGGAGAGAAAGGGGGGAGAAGACAGTAGTAACTCTCGAAAGATTGAAGAAATCTCAACCTTTCATAGAACCAACATTAAACGAGAGAAAAAATATATCCATCAAATTTCATGCTCTTATCCCAGCCGACCACATGGGCCATATCAGGGCCGTTGTTACCTCATTTAAGAAAACTGGTATTGAGAGAGAGAGAGAGAGAGAGAGAGAGAGAGAGAGAGAGAGAGAGAGAGAGAGAGAGAGAAGAGAGAGAGAGAGAGAGAGAAGTACTCAATAAATGAATAAATAAAAATAGATGTATGTATGTAGCCTATGTATGTATGCATACAGTATGTATGTATGTACACAACTTGTATAGCCTGAAATGCAGTTGCCTACTAAAAATGAGCCAAATCAATTCAAAAACAAAAACAAGCAGACTTTCAATATAAAGTGTACAACAAACACTCGCCCCCATTCTCTCTCGCAGCCAACAACACCACTCCCAAGCTGTAGATTCCAAAACAATAAGACAAAGCTTACACCTGTACTATAAACACTAGTGTAAACCTATACTATAACCAGCACTTCTTAGCGTAAACCTGTACTAGGCTATAACCAGCACTCTTTTCTCTTGCAGCCGCCGCCGCCATTCCCCCCAGGCAGGAGGAGCCCAAACTGTGGCGGTTCCTGCTGGACCTGCTGCTCAGTGGCCGCCACAGCAACATCATCGAGTGGACGGGCAGGGGGGTGGGCGAGTTCCAGCTGCTGGCTCCCAACGTGGTTGCGTGGCACTGGGGGCTGCACAAGCGCAATAGGCACGTGATGACCTACGACAAGTTATCACGTGCCTTGCGCTACTATTACGGCAAGGGAATTCTGGAGAAGGTGCCGGGGCAAAAATTTGCCTACCGGTTCCTCTCCTTCCCTGGAAATGCCGTGGTAGCCCCTGCAACAGCCAACAACAGCAGAGCCACTTCAGCCAGCAGCAGGACTAGCTCAGACAACAGCTTTCCACTTAACGGGGCAAGGTTGGGGAACACAACAGTCAGTACCCCAACAGGAAACAGCACTACAGCAAGCAGCTCTACAGCAAGCGGCTCAACAGCAAACAGCACTACAGCAAGCAGCAGTACAGCAAGCAGCAGTACAGCAAGCAACTCAGCTGTCAGCACTACAGCAAGCAGCTCAACAGCAAACGGCACAACAGCAAGCAGCTCTACAGCAAGCAGCTCAGCAGCTGACAGCTCTACAGCAAGCAGCTCGACAGCAAACAGCTCTACAGCAAGCAGCTGACAGCTCTATTTTTTTTATTATTTATTCTTTTATATCGAGGATAACAGAATAAGCAATCATGTGCTTTTTTTCATTCGGTCCCCGTGTGTATGCAGTTTTTTGTAAATATTGTCATCTGCTCCCACCGGCACACGATGGCCTACTCTTACGAAAAGCGGAACAGGATTTAACGTGTGCGCAAGATGTTCTGCGTGCGTTCGCACACGGGGCCTCGGTTTAAAGTCTCATCCGAAGGACTTTTGGGGAGAGTGGAGTCAGCACTGATGTTAACTCCAGGAAGAAAATTTCCTCGACCGGACTCGAACCCGGGTCTTCAAATTGCCAGCGCAATGTTCTGACCACTAGGCTATCCGCCCCCCTACAGCAAGCAGCTCGACAGCCAAGCGAGATTAGGGCTTATGTGATTTGTTTTGCTGGTTATTCTGAGTAGTCAGCAGGTTCATGTCTTTTTTTTTTTTTTTTTTTTACTTCAATCTATGTGATGATGTCACTTTTTTTGTACTGTGTGGTTTGTAGACCTGTCCGCTTTCCGTTCTCATTACAGGTAGATTACGAATTTGATAATTTTCATTAGGCTTTCACAATAGGGTAGAAGGGGGTCGAGGTTTGTGCAGAAAATATTTCAGTTGGATTTCTTTTTCCGTTCCTCGGCTAAAGCTCCCGATGTTCACCAATGACATTTTTCTTATGTGACTGCTTTTCACTCACTCAGTCCCATGTCCCAAAGGACGTAGGGGGGACATGACAGAAGACGCAACAGAGATCTTTTTCCGTGCTTCACGATCCTGTGCGGCTAGTAGGAGGTGTTGCAGGGGTTGGGCGGTCCAGTCTTTGATGTTGTCAACCCATGATTTCTTTTGGCGGCCTCTTCTTCTCTTGCCCTCGACTGTTCCTTGCAGGATGGTTTTTGCTAGGGTGTTGTCTTGTGGTGTGACCAAACCACATCAGCTTTCTCCTCTTTATGGTGGAGAGCAAAGGCTCTTGGGGGCCCACACGCTTTTTGATTTCTTCTTTCACATAGTTATTGGTCTTGTGTTCTTTGTATGATATTTTGAGGAGTCTTCTGTGGCACTTGTTCTCGAATGCTTGGATTCTCCTCTCTAACTCTGCTGTCAGAGTCCATGATTCACAGCCATATAGGAGGATAGATATCACGAGGGATTTGTAAAGGTGGTATTTGGTGCAGAAGCTGATGCTTCTGTTGATCTTCTCGAGTCTGACTAGAGCAGATGTTGCTGTTGCAATGCGAGCTTTCACTTCATTGTTTGATGTGCCATCTTTTGTTAGGATGGAGCCTAAGTATTTGAATTGGCTCACCTCTTCTAGTATTTCTCCATTCATCTTTATTTCCGTGATGTCATTACTCGCGCTGTTGACCATGATCTTTGATTTCTCTGTACTGACCTCCATGCCCTATGCGCTCGCTGGATCTATTAAATTGTCTGTGAGGATTTGCAGTTCTTGTTTGCTGCTGCCCATGAGGTCAATGTCATCTGCAAATCTGAGGTTGCAAAGGGGTCTTCCACCAATGGAGATGGAAGTGTGGTGGTTTTGCAGTGTCTCTGTCATGATGTTTTCGAGGAAGAGGTTGAAGAGTACAGGTGAGAGAAGGCAGCCCTGGCGAACCCCAACCGTGTCTTGAAGAACTCGCCCACGTGATTGTTCATGAAAACTGCACTTTTTGCGTTCTCGTACAGAGCCTTGATAACTTCAATTAGGCAGCTGTCAATGTTGAAGTGCCTGAGTACTTGCCAGAGGCCGTCATGCCATACCCTGTCAAAGGCCTTTTTGAAGTCTATGAAATTGTGGTACAAGTCTTTTTGGTGTTGGAGATGCTTCTCTATCAGAATTCACAGATTGAAAATTTGTTCCATTGTGCTGCGTTTTGGTCTAAAGCCCGCTTGTTCTGCCAGGAGTTTTTCCGCTTGGTTTTTCAGTCTGTTGAGGACTACCTGCAGCATGATCTTGCTAGGATGACTTATGAGACTGATGGTTCTGTAGTTCTGGCATTGCTTGAGGTTTCCTTTCTTTGGCAGGGGTATTACAAGAGACTGTGTCCATTCTTTTGGCCATTCTTTGGTGTCGTGGATCTTCTGACAAAGTTCTGTGAATCGCCTTGCTGTTTCATTCCCTCCATTTTTTATGAGTTCAGCTGGGATGTTATCGATTTCCAGGGGACTTCCCCTTCAATTGTTTAATAGCTGCATCTACTTCACACCTTAGTATTGGTGGGTCTTTATCTTGGTGTTCAGGGGGGTTGTCAGAAACTATGTTGGTATCTGGGCGTAGTGGGTAGTTACACAATCCCTCACAGTATTCTGTCCAGCGTTGGAGGATGGCATTGTTTTCCGTTAAAAGATTTCCTTCTTTGTCTTCAATAACAGAGGCTTTAGGCTGTGTGGTTTTCGTTAGTGCTTTCAAAGTGTCGTAAGCTGTCTTGCTGTTTCCCTTGGCCATTCCAGCTTCGATGTTGTTGCACTGCTCCTCTATCCACGCCTCCCTGGCTTCTCTCATCTTTTTCCTCACTTCTCTTTTGGCTATCCATGTACTTCTTGTAGGCTTCTTGACTTGTGAACTTTTGTTTCTTAAGTTCTCTTCTTTTGTCGCAGAGGTCAAGAACCTCATTTGTCACCCAGGGTTGTTTCTTTGTTCTGCTTCTTCCTAATGTTTCTTCTGCTGCTGTCGTTAGCACTGCTTTTACCCACCATGAAAGTGCCATATTCGGATTTCGGGAATTTAATAATTGGCCTGTACAGTGACATCATGGAATTAAATCAGACAATTCAGTAGTCCAAGATCAAAATTATTACAAGTGAATCAGTGGGGAAGTAGGCCTAACTCCACGTTACATTAAAAATGCATCTGAAGGAAAATAATTTAGCTTTATTAGACGAAAGCTTTTGCAAGTTTTGAAAGATGTGCGTGCAAGAGAAGTTGGATGGTGAGAAAATGAGAATGTGGGAGAATTTTTTTTTTTTTATCAGTTATGCTCTTGGCTAGGTAGCTGCAGCTGACCATTGGCATGCTTCATCCCAAACTGTGAAATCGATGTACATACGTAATAAATTGGAGCATCTGAATGTAATTGATTCTGACTGTTGTGTATATGAACTCTGTGTGTGTGTGTGTGTGTGTGTGTGTGTGTGTGTGTGTGTGTGTGTGTGTGTGTGTGTGTGTGTGTGTGTGTGAGAGAGAGAGAGAGAGAGAGAGAGAGAGAGAGAGAGAGAGAGAGAGAGAGAGAGAGAGAGAGAGAGATTTATTCTTTTATACTGAGGATAATGGAATAAGCACTCACGCTTTTTTACATCGAGTCCCCGTGTGTATGCAGTTTTGTAAATATCTGTTCCCATCGACACACAATGGCCTACTCTTACGAAAAGCGGAACAGGATTTAATGGGTGCGCAAGATGTTCTGCGTGTGTTCGCACACGGGGCCTCGGTTTAAAGTCTCATCCGAAGGACTTTTGGGGAGAGTGGAGTCAGCACTGATGTTAACTCCAGCATCAGCATCAGCATCAAGGTACGCAACCCATGACATGCACTGTGAGTCGGTTGCCTCCTGTAGACCGTACAATCGTACCAGTCAGTTTGCATCCAAAGGACAATGCATTGAGTTGTTTATTTAGCTGGTTAATGGCTTTTCTGCTGAGTGGTTTCTTGGCACAAAAAAGTGATTGGCATAGGCCTACATGGCATATTCCGATCACTGTAATCATTATGTTTTGCTTTATTGGAGCTGAAAAATAATTGTGACAGAAACACGAAAACCTTTGCATGGCTCAGATTGGAGTTTTTTTGTTCAAGGGCCAATCAATCTTTTCCAACAAAATTTAATCTAGTCAAAACAACAAAGTAGTAAGGCATGGAATTTGATTACATATGAAACAGGTGTTCATAAAAAATAGCCTGCAGCAAAACAACATTACATTGTTTCGATTTTAAAGAAAAGGTAGGCTTTACATAACGCGATGAGACTGAAAATAATTATTAGGAAAATAAACAGCAAGTAAAGAGACAAAGTAAACGAAGAATCACAAATAGACAACACAAAGCAAACATGATACAAGGGGTACAGGTGTATCAAGGCAAGCACAATCATGCAACAGTAATAAGAACAGAACAGTCACAGAAATGTAAGACAAAACTATGTCTGAGGTCACCATGACACGGGAACAACACAGGTTTCCCAGTTAGAGAAATTTTCTTTTACTGCATGATGATCAATGACTATGAGGTTGATGTAATGATGCTGATATGGAAGGGCATGTGCCTTGAGCCTACTTGACGGGGCTAACTCTATGCTTCCTATCATAATACATCCCGGCGTCAACCGGGCCCCAAGAAACACTGATACCTGCCGTGTTGGTCATGTAATTTGAGCTACACTCTCAAACTCGAATTTAAAAAGTGGATGAAGCTAGACTGTGTGGTTCCAGTTTTCCCAATGAACCCATGGCAAACTCACTCAAGGTAGGAGCCGGCCAGAAATTTTTAAAAAAATCCCGATGACTTATGGGATTCGAACCCGCGATCTTCCAATTAGAAATCCTGTACTATGGCGGCTGGTGTCCTGCGTATGTTACCTCAGAACAGGTAACACTGAACACCACCCAATTGACCCAACAACAGCAATGAGAAGCCAATTACGAACATAATCACCCCCCTCTCCCTTCCCCAAGGAACAACCAAATTATACAATAGGTATAACAAAAAATCCTGTGAACAGGAGACCTATTGAAACCCCCAAAAGTACAAACAGGAAAGAAAAAAACTGGTTTAGAGTGTCTTTAAAGTCCAAAGCAATCACAATAACAAACCAACTGGACTATGCATCAGCGATTTTAAAAAGTCATACATAAGTGGCAGACTGTTAAATATAGCTGATGGAGAAGATGCCATCAAAACGGGAATGTGCCCTTTTAAACTGCAGCATGTTAATATATGATCTACCGTTATATTATTGCCGCATATGCAAAATGCATTTCCAGCATACTTTGTCTTGAAGCTATTCAATTTCCATCTACAAGCTAAGGAAACAATCTGCTTTGAACAATATATATCACGTTCTCGTGTTTTAACAAAAGACTCAAATTTCCGTAGTTCTTTGTGTGCATCTAGGCAGCCAAGCCTTCTTTCCTCACAATGAAATAAATTTCGTTGTGATTTTATTAGTGTGTGTGTGTGGTGTGTGTGTTGTGTGTGTGTGTGTGTGTGTGTACATGTAGTGTTGTGTTTGTGGGTGGTTTTGTGTTGTGTGTGGATCTGTGTGGGTGTGTGTGGTCTGTGTGAGAGGTGTGTGGGGCGTATGTGTGGTGTGTGTGTGTGTGTGGTGCGTATGATTGCAGGGGGGGGGGGGGGGGTGAGTATGTGTATGTGTGTATATGCGTTTGTTTGTTTTTGTGTGTGTACGTGGGTGTGTGTCTGTGCCTGTGTCTGAGTGTGTGTGAGTGTGTATATTTAAATAACCACTATTTTTACACACGTTATCTTAAATAATATTGGTGGGTATTTTATCAGAAGAATTGGGTATTTCTGGATAAGTCCTTTTAGATAAAATAACTTGATTTTAGCAATGTATTTTGTTGTAAATTAAAGTCTCATCCGAAGGACTTTGGGGAGAGTGTAGTCAGCACTGATGTTAACTCCAGGAGAAAAATCTCCTCGACCGGACTCGAACCCGGGTCGTCAAATTGCCAGCGCAATGTTCTGACCACTAGGCTATCCGTCCCTCTGTGTGTGTGTGTGTGTGTGTGTGTGTGTGTGTGTGTGTGTGTGTGTGTGTGTGTGTGTGTGTGTGTGTGTGTGTGTGTGTGTGTGTGTGTGTGTTACGTGCGTGTGCGAACGCGCGCGTACAATGCGTAAATAAAGGAGATCATATGTCTTTTCTAGTCAAGAACATTGTATCTAAATATTGTGTGTGTGTGTGTGTTGTGTGTGTGTGTGTGTGTGTGTGTGTGTGTGTGTGTGTGTGTGTGTGTGTGTGTGTGTGGTGTGTTGTGTGTGTGTGTATGCGTGTGTTTGCGTGTGTGCGAGCGCGCGCGCATAGAGTGTGAGTGTTTGTGACATTTTTTTTATTTGAAGTTATCATATAATGTCTGAACAAACATGAAATGTAGTTATTTCGTGTGTTTGAATATGATTTGTATCAATATGCCTGTCAGTATTGTAATTGCCCTTCAGGGATGATTAAAGTGTTTTTGACTTGACTTGACTTTACTCTTGTTTTTTTCTGTGATGAATGCCACAAAACATTTTCAAAAACTAAAAAACCCAAACACAAATATAAAATGCAAATTAAATCAAATGAGATGTATTTAAAATATAATTCAATGTGCGTTGATTACAAAATACAAAAAACAAAAATACAAAAATCTGTTGTTATGTCTATGAGCTATCGTGGATCCATAAAGCCAAGAGCGACAACTCCACATGGTTGCTAAGCCGCCATTAGTGTGTTTTGAAGACCAAGTTAAAATGGCGACTGCCGCATCTTGAAAACAGTGAATGTTTTTTTCTGGGCATGGTGTAAACTTCTGTCATTGAATTTCTCCCAGGTGAGTGACTGATAGAAATATACCACATTCTCGGTCAGTTTATGCTTGAGAAAATAATCGTAATGCAATGAACTTTTTGGGATGTTTGTTTTATAAGAAAACCGCGCTGTAAGTGTCCACTCGCGCGTTACCTGTTGAGATTAAGTTTAGCTACTAATACTTTGAAAGAAGTTGAAAATGGCAACGTCTTCTGTCTGTCACAGCTATAACAACTGCATATATCAGCTAGACATTAGCTAGACATTAAGTCAGATGTTGTGCTACCTAAGATTCCTTAGCAACACACTCTTAGGGGTGCCATTGTGTGCAACTACAAGCATTTTGTGTAATCGGTATTATCATCGGTGAGGCGTAGATGAAAACCTTAACAGTTTGTCTTTATTGTTCAAACTCTTCAATAATAAAGTATTGACAGCCACTCCTATTGTCTCCCAAATACAATTATGAAATTAAGTTCTCTCACAGTAAAGCATACCAAAATGGTATCCATATGACTCAAATACTGAAGTGAATGTGTGAGATTGTGTTTGTGTGTGGTGATGGTGGTGGTGGTGGTTGTGGTGTGTGTGTGTGTGTGTGTGTGTGTGTAGTCTTCAATTTTACGTCCTTCCACATAAAGTGATACCGGTCGTGTGTGTGTGTGTGTGTGTGTGTGTGTGTGTGTGTGTGTGTGTGTGTGTGTGTGTGTGTACTTCTACCTATCTTCACAGTGCATTTTAATGTCATCTCTTTCTTGCTTAGGTATGTAGATAAGGTGAGTTAAAATGAGTCCATGGTCTACATCTTTAGATAATTTGAATGATTTCAGTTTAGTAACTGTTATTGCCATGCAAGGGCATAGATCACTGTTGATGGGAGCTTTTTGATTTTTTCCCCCCAGATGAATGACAACCATCCAAAAAATCAATATAGAAGTACAGAGTTAAACAATACAAAAACTTAAGCATGTGTGATATATATATATATATATATATATAATGAAGCAGCCTAAATCCAAATGAAAAATCAGTACTTTACACACAAACACACACACACACACACACACACACACACACACACACACACACACACACACACACACACACACACACACCACAGATACATACATGCACACACATATGCACACA
>CM060316.1:39816879-39874379 GCA_030674155.1 Stramonita haemastoma
AGTCTGTCAGCACGTCACTGTACACTGTCTCCTGTAAGTCTGTCAGCACAGTCACTGTCACCTGTCTCTGCAAGTCTGTCAGCACAGTCACTGTACATCCTGTCTCCTGTAAGTCTGTTTGCACAGTCACTTTACACCCTGTCTCTGTAATCTGTCAAACAGTCACTGTACACCCTGTCTCCTGTAAGTCTGTCTAGCACAGTCACTGTACACCCTGTCCCTGTAAGTCTGTTTGCACAGTCATTTACACCTGTCTCCCGTAGTCTGTTAGCACAAGTCAGATCTTTGTTTTTTAATGAATTTTCCTTACGATACATTAGGGTTTTTTCCCCTTTTTATGGTTTGTTGTTCACTCCAGGTACAATGGTGCCATTTCCATGAAACCCACATGTTCATTCTTTTCCTTCTAATACCATCAGAATCCTGTTTCATGAAGATCCATTTTAATGTAACTTGAACAATTTGATATTTTCCTCAGTTTATAAGCATTTTTCCACCTGTTCTGTGTTTGTTGTTGTTGTTTTTTTTAAGATTACATCACTCAAGAAACTTAAGAATAATAGATAAATGTATTGATACAAAAAATGCGATGAAATTTACTTAAGAAATATTTTGAACAACCAAACCATGTTTTGAAATCACAGCCATGCCATTCTGTTTGGGCCATTGTATGTATGGTGTGTGTTGTGTGAGCAGGTCAGGGCTCCGTTCCGTGTGGACCATGCTGGAGGCCTGAACTACATTGACCGGGTCTTTGCCATTCCGCAGCAGAATGGCATTGTGCCGGCCAACTCCTCCATTAGGATTCCCGTGAGTTTAAACCTGGCTTTTTCTTTTAAAAAGGAAAAGAAATTTGTTTTGTATTGTTTTCACAAACTGTCATCATTTTCTTTAACACTCACATAAGGACCTGTGTATATTTTCTCTTACTGTGACTTTTCCTACAATTTTTTTTTTTGGGGGGGGGGTTTGGGGGGAGGGAGGGGGTGCATGTATTGTGAGAGCATTCAGTACTGTGTGCTGTATATGTCATCAGAACATTCAATACTGTGAGCTTTATGTATCATCAGAACATTCAATATTGTGTGCTGTATGTAGCATCAAAACATTCAATACTGTGTGCTGTGTTGTATGTGTCATGACAACATTCAGCACCACTGTGTGCTGTATCATAACATTCAATACTGTGTGCTGTATGTGTCATCATAACATTCAGTACTGTGTGCTGTATGTGTCATCATAACATTCAGTACTGTGTGCTGTATGTGTCATCATAACATTCAGTATTGTGTGCTGTATGTGTCATCAGATTAACTTCTGCCCCAACACGGTGGACACCACCAGCATTGACTATTTCTACGTGGAAGCCATTGGAAACATCAGCAAGAGTGTCATCAAGTGCATGGGGTCCTCTAAAGGTGGGTGCTGCCTGCAGTGTCTCTTGCTGTCTGAAGAAAATGTTATTGAAAATGGAGTATCTACATGTAACTTGCCGTATCTGCTATGTTTATGCAATGCTCGTGAAGCAACAAAATGTAAACTTTCCTAAACACCTGACCAAAACATAAAAACCTGAACAAAGCCAAAACAAAAAACGCCCCCAAAAGCATGTGTGTGTACATGTATGCATGTTCTTGCCTTTTACTTTGCAGTACACTTGATGCAAAAATTGAAAAGAAGTTTGCGTTATTCTGTCCTTTCCCTAACTGTCTATATATGGTTGAACAGTCAGAAGATATCTTTAACCCGTTGACTGCCTTAGCACGTCATATGACGTGCTACTGATAGTGCACTCCCAGTGCCTTACCACGTCATATGACGTGCACCGATTTTCCCGATTTTTCCTAACTTCATTTTAAGGTCCATTCCAAAACAATTGATATTTTAATCTTGTGTGGGATTCCCTCTACCCATATATGGTTGGGAAATCCCGTTGCGTGGACGGAAAGTCTGTTTTTTCTTCAGTTTCGTTGGCTGACTGGAGCAGTTTTTTATTTTTTATTTGTTTATTTTTGGATGATTCAGGCATGTTTATAAATTCCAACTTGGCCTTCAAATTAGTTTGGTTTAATGCAGAATTCAATTCTGTGCAAAAGTTGTACACATGTCAATATCAAATTGTTTGTAGTTTAGATGCTAGATTTTTTGGTGAATTATTACCCCATTTGGGCAAAAATCCTTTGGCAGAGCAGATTCAGGTTCTGGTCCTTTATATGGGCAGTCAAAGGGTTAATCAATTAGAATTACGTGCTCAGGCTGTACTTGGGATTTTGAAACAGAAATCTTTTTTGCTTGCGTATTTTTAAGGCATAGAGTTTGTACAACCACAATGTTGGCAGTACTGCCAACTGCAAACTGAAACATTGACAGGGAATGATGGAAAGACATCATACAAAGTTAACTATTGGGCTGTTTCTGCTGCTGTGAAATTGTGTTGCCAAAACATGAGTCATTTGGACCCCCACAGAAATAGGATCTCAGGTGTGTGTGTGTGTGTGTGTGTGTGTGTGTGTGTGTGTGTGTGTGTGTGTGTGTGTGTGTTGTGGTGTGTGTGCATGTGTGTGTGCGTGTGTGTATGCATGTGTGTGTGTGTGCAGGCCCGGTGGTACAGCTGAGTGCCAGCAGCATCAACTTCATGCAGATCGATGAAGGAGAGATGGCCACCAGGACTGTGGAGGTCATCAACAACTCGGATGTGGATGCTGTCTACCAGGTCTGCTGTCCTCTCTCTGTTTTCTCTTTCACAACTTAGCCATCATCCGTCTGTCTGTCTGTCTGTCTATCTGTCTGACTGTCTCTGTCTCTTTCTGTCTTGTCTGTTTCTCTCCCTGTTTCTTTTCCATTTTTTTCTCCATCTTCTCTTCCTTAATCTGTCTCTCTCTCCATCATGTAAACATGTGCATAGTTATTCACACTTGCATGAATGCCCCTATGTACAAATGCACACACATACATACACTTACACATGCGCACAAGTGCAGACATGCACACAAACATGCATGCATGCACACGTGCATGCACATGCATGCTTGCATGTGCACACGCGCACTCACACACACATGCATGCATGCACACATGCACACACACAAGCGCGCACACACATACACACGCACACACACTCACACACACACACACACACACACACACACACACACACACACACACACACACACACACACACACACACACACACACACACACAGTCACTCACTCACTCACTCACTCACTCACTCACTCACTCACTCACTCACATTCTCACACACTCACACACTCACTCACACACTCACACTGACACCATCTTCAGTACAAAGACTTCAACCCCGCTCTCCTATTGTTTTGCAGTTTGTGATCGACTGTGAAGAGAGCGTGTTTGCCTTCCAACAAGTGTCGGGCATCGTGAAGGCCGACTCCCGCGTTGTCCTGCCCATCAGATTCATGCCCACAGCTCCCATCAACTTCTACCGAAGAGTCACCTGCCTCGTGCACAACCAGGTCAGTTTGGCTGGGGGGACTACTTTTGGCTGTGCTGGCTATTTTTTTTTTTTTTAATTTAGTTATTCTTTTATAATGGAATAAGCACTCATGTGCTCTTTTACATCCAGTCTTTGTGTGTATGCAGTTTTGTAAATCTTGTCATCTGTTCCCACCGGCACAATTTGGCCTATTCTTATGAAAAGTGGAACGAGATTTAACATGTACTATGAGATGCTAGCAGCTTTTTTTTTCATTTTTAGTTACTTTGGTGTGTTTTAATTTGTAAATATCAAAGCTTTCATGTTTTTTTCCACCCAAATAAAATATGAAATCATGAAAATAATTGTTTATTTTGAGAAAACTGTTTTGGGTTTTTTTTTCATCTTTTAATAATAATCATTGATGATAACTTGGTGGTAATGGTGACTATATAGATGATGGTAGTGAAGATGGCATTGTTATTGTTGTCAGTAAATAGGAAATACAACTGCGACAAGATAACGAAGATAGCAGGTTGTTGTTGTCAGTATGTAAGTAATGTGTCTGTCATAGAGTAAGGATAATGGCAACTTTTGTTGATGTCATGGTGCTAGTGATATTCCTGCTGCAAGAAAAGGAAGATAGAATGTATTTAGTTATTGTCAACATGCAGGTGTTGTATGTCTGTTTCAGGGTCCCCTGTATCTGGATCTGATGGGCACCTGCCACTCCGAGACTGTCAAACCAGCAGTGCTGCTGTCAAAGCATGTCATGCGATACCAGGCTCATGCTGCCAGAGGATTTTCCCTCTACCCACCTGAGGTGAGCAGTGCTCCGGAACAAAAGTAGTATAGTTGTATTAAAGCTGTCATTCTCTATCTGTGGTTTAGAAATAGTAAAACACAGAATAGTACAATGGTTTAGTAAAACAGTATGTCATTTGTATGGAATTAGACTTTTTGATGATATCTTCTGCTGATTCAGTTAAATTGTGAATTATTATAAGAGATGTATGAAATGTTGCTGTAATATACAAATGGTTGTCATTCATCTTTTCAACCTGCAATGGATTCCTGCCACTGTGGCATACCCAGCAATGAACAAGCTGATGGACTTGCAAAACAGGGGGCACAGAAAGAACAGTGTGGAAGTAACCTTACCTTCCATGAAAAGAAGACAATCATCAAATCTATGACCCGACCTAGAGTAGAGAAGGATGACTACCACCACCTCAAAAGAGAAGATCAAGTCACAATTCTAAGACTCCGCACTGGGCACAACAGGCTAAACCACCATATGTCCACAAAACTGAAACTTGCTCCTTCTCCCCTGTGTGCTTGTGGTGAAGAAAACCAGACAGGCGAGCACATCCTTCAAAGGTGTATGCTATTCAGCGACCTGAGGAAGAAAGTGTGGCCACGGAGGTAACCTACAGACCAAGCTGTAAGGCCCACGAGAGGAGCTGGAAAGGACTTGCCATTATTTTTCCCAGACACATCTGACAGTGTAGAGCAAACGAGAGAAGAAGAAGAAGAATCTTTTCAACATGGAGGGAGCATTCTCTTTTCAAAGAGGTTTTCCTTTATGATCAAGACAAAAATATCTCTCAACAGGTGCAGATATCCATAGATGATTTGGTATCAGAAATGTTGGACCTGAACTGCTTTTTAAAACCAGGCTGTATTCAATTTTAGGTAATAAATGTTGAATGAGTCTTGATTTGTCTATAAAAATCACTCTGATCAATCCATGGAGGAAATGTGTATGTAAATTAATTCCAAACCGCAACATATTTTGATGAAACATTTCAAGTGCATCATTTCAGAAAAACTCCACTTTCATTTGTATAAGAAGGCAGTCAGTTCTGATGATTTCACACTTCATGTAAACTTTGTATTTTTGCATCAACACTGAATTTAGTTGACCTGATCAAAATAGTGTTGTTGGAATCTAGAGATGTTCTATCAGTAGCTCAATCTTGACCCAAATCTTTTTGCAACTAAAAGACCATATTTTTTTCATTTTTTCACATTTTACATAGCCTAACATCATTTAAGTCATCTTCATAATGTGAAGAAAGGTTACTCCTACATAAACTGTCCCAGGACAATTTTGCAAGGAAATTTAATACTACAAGTATGAAATTCAGTAGTACTTGTTAAATAAAAAAGTGAATAAAAAACAAAAGTGTTGAGTTACAAAGAGATGACAGTAGTACCTGTTGACTGTGACAGCAACTGAACGAACTGGTGGAGAACAAGAAGCTGGTGACTGACGCTGATGGCTGCCTGGTGTCCACACTGGTGAGTCACTGTTCTGCTTGTTCACACCACTGTTTGTCTGTTTGTGTCACTCCATGAACATGCCACTTGTGTTTAAACAAAATATAACAAGGAACTGTTTGCTTAGAGAACCTTGCAGTTAGATTGAGCAAGCTAATAAACAAGGGTGACTGATAGCTGGTTGGTTGGAGGATATTCTTGTCACAGCTTGTTCTTTATAAACATTGGTAATAAACTCCAACATTGATTTTTGTTTGTTTGTTCCTTGACTACAGCTCTGAGGTTCACTAATGGTGAGATCTTGTGTATGCTGCAGTTTTGGCTCACCATGGAGGTAGCTGCATTTTGACTTTGGAAATGAACATTGATTTTGAAATCACAGGATTTCATGATTGAATGAAAAGACTGTGCCCACCTAAAATAAACGCAAAATCTGTTATTTTCATTGTGCAATTTTGAAAAAGAATACAGGAATGCATATATAGTAAAACTAAACATGAAGCCATGTTCATAGTGATCATTGTTGTTACCAAGAACTAATCATATAGGTGTGTGTGTGTGTGGACTGGTTTCAGGATGAAAACCCAGCAGTGCCTGTTGAAGTGCCCCCCTTTGAGGAATATTTCAATGATGGCTTTCACTCTGACGTCATTGTGAGTATTCCTTTCAGTCTGTGGTTTTATCATTGGAGTGCTTAAGGTTAGGGTACTGTGCTTAGTATATATGTACATAGGATATTTCATAGATAAGAAGACATTCATCTGGTTGTAAGGCTTACCCTCTTTATTTCACAAAAATTATGATTTTAAGAAGCATTTAGTGGCAGTATATTGTAACAGACATACTACAATCACAGACAAATGTAAGAAAGAAACCAAATGTAAAGTAGAAAATCTTTCTGCTATGGAACCAACTGACAGCTGTTTGAAATGAGCTTTGTTTTAGATTTCTATTTTGAACAAAATGAATGGACAGTCTAGATCTCCTGGTTCTGGTTCAAAGTGTTCAACTGAAAATCCTGTAACTGTTGCCTTGTAATCTGTAAAACACAGAATGTTTGTGTTCTCTCCAGCTAAACACATTTGATTTGCTTCTCTGCATGGCTTGGATCAGTAAAAACATGATTTGAATAGCACTGAAAATGACAGTTCACACAAATCTGAATTTGTCAGCTGAATTTGTGGAATTGTTGTGAAGCAGTTGGTTGTGTGTTGTGTTATTTCAGAGCATTGTTCCCCATGTGAGCACTGACATCCATGTTGCTGACTTTGGAAACTGTCAGAACCTGCAAGGAAATGAGGAAAAGGTCAGATATCTATAAAAACATACTTTTGTGTGGACAGCATGGAAAGAAGGGAAAGAGAGGTTGAATGTATGTGCACACCCCTGAACACATACACATGCACATATGTGTGTGTAAGTGTGTGTGTGTGTGTGTGTGTGTGTGTGTGTGTGTGTGTGTGTGTGTGTGTGTGTGTATGTGTGTTTGAGTGTGTTTGAGTGAGTGAGTGTATGTGTGTGTGTGTGTGTGTGTGTGTGTGTGTGTGTGTGTGTGTGTGTGTGTGTGTGTGTGTGTGTGTGTGTGTGTGTTTTGAGGATAATGGAATAAGCACTCATGTGCTTTTTTATATCCTGTCCTTGTGTGCATATAATTTTTTTAATTATGTCATCCATTCCCTCTTGCACAAATGACCTACCATGTGGGGTGTGTGTGTGTGTGTGTGTGTGTGTGTGTGTGTGTGTGTGTGTGTGTGTGTGTGTGTGTATGCGTGCATGCATGCATGCATGCTTGTGTGTGTGAGTGAGAACTGATTGTTTCATAGAGAATTGATGACAAAACTTGTGGTTTGTGCAGACTGTGAACATCACCAACCACACCAGAGGCAAAGTGCTGGTACATTGGAACACCAGTAAGTTTCTTCACTTATTTATGCTGTCTATGCATTACTGAAGCTTCCAGATAAAGGGACAACCATTGGTACATGGAATGTAAGAACTCTGTACCAAACAGGAAGAGTACAGGAACTTACACATGAATTACAGAGGTATAAATGGGACATAGTAGGGCTTGCGGAAGTCAGATGGATTGGCTTTGGAGAAACAACCACGCAAGACGGCCACAAAATATGGTACAGCGGAGAAGAAAAACTACATCAACATGGAGTAGGCTTTATTGTCAGGAAAGAGATTGTGTCAAGCATCATCAGCTGCACACCAGTATCCAGCAGACTCATCTCAATCAGAGTTTCTGCAAAACCCCAGAATCTCACCATCATCCAAGTGTATGCTCCAACATCTGACTACGATGACGATCAGATAGAAGAATTCTATGAAGAACTCGAAAACGTCATCTCCAAAACGCCCAAAAAAGACATCCTTATTGTGGAAGGCGACTGGAATGCTAAGGTGGGACCTGATGCCTATGACACCTGGGCAGGAACCACAGGACGATTTGGACTGGGAGAAACAAATGACAGAGGACAGCGGCTGCTGGAATTCGCAAAGAAGCACAAACTGACTTTGGCTAACACACTCCACCCTCACAAGCCATCCAGAACATCAACCTGGCACTCACCAAATGGTCTGATTCATAATCAAATTGATTACATTCTGTCACCCCAAAGACTCAAATCCAGCATAAACAAGGCAAACACAAGAACATTCCCAGGAGCTGACATTGGCAGTGACCACGACCTTGTACTTACCACCATCAGGCTGAAACTGAAAGCAAAACAACAGCCAAAAAGCCCACGCATAAGATTCGACCTGGAAAAACTGAAAGACCCAACAGTGGTTGAGATCTTCCAAGCCAACATTGGAGGAAAGTTCGCCGCACTCACAGCCATCGACAATGATGTGGACACATTGGCCAACAACATCAAAGAAGTGCTAACGACAGCAGCAGAAGAAACATTAGGAAGAAGCAGAACAAAGAAACAACCTTGGGTGACAAATGAGGTTCTTGACCTCTGCGACAAAAGAAAAGAACTTAAGAAACAAAAGTTCACAAGTCAAGAAGCTTACAAGAAGTACATGGATAGCCACAGAGAAGTGAGGAAAAAGATGAGAGAAGCCAAAGAAGCGTGGATAGAAGAACAATGCAACAACATCGAAGCTGGAATGACCAAGGGAAACAGCAAAACAGCTTACGACACTTTGAAAGCACTAACGAAAACCACACAGCCTAAAGCCTCTGTTATTGAAGACAAAGAAGGAAATCTTTTAACGGAAAACAATGCCATCCTCCAACGCTGGACAGAATACTGTGAGGGATTGTACAACTACCCACTACGCCCAGATACCAACATAGTTTCTGACAAACCCCCTGAACACCAAGATAAAGACCCACCAATACTAAGGTGTGAAGTAGATGCAGCTATTAGACAATTGAAGAAGGGGAAGTCCCCTGGAATCGATAACATCCCAGCTGAACTCATAAAAAATGGAGGGAATGAAACAGCAAGGCGATTCACAGAACTTTGTCAGAAGATCCACGACACCAAAGAATGGCCAAAAGAATGGACACAGTCTCTTGTAATACCCCTGCCAAAGAAAGGAAACCTCAAACAATGCCAGAACTACAGAACCATCAGTCTCATAAGTCATCCTAGCAAGATCATGCTGCAGGTAGTCCTCAACAGACTGAAAAACCAAGCGGAAAAACTCCTGGCAGAAGAACAAGCGGGCTTTAGACCAAAACGCAGCACAATGGAACAAATTTTCAATCTGAGAATTCTGATAGAGAAGCATCTCCAACACCAAAAAGACTTGTACCACAATTTCATAGACTTCAAAAAGGCCTTTGACAGGGTATGGCATGACGGCCTCTGGCAAGTACTCAGGCACTTCAACATTGACAGCTGTCTAATTGAAGTCATCAAAGCTCTGTACGAGAACGCAGAAAGTGCAGTTTTTATGAATAATCACGTGGGCGAGTTCTTCAAGACCACGGTTGGGGTTCGCCAGGGCTGCCTTCTCTCACCTGTACTCTTCAACCTCTTCCTCGAAAACATCATGACAGAGACACTGCAAAACCACCACACTTCCATCTCCATTGGTGGAAGACCCCTTTGCAACCTCAGATTTGCAGATGACATTGATCTCATGGGCAGCAGCAAACAAGAACTGCAAATCCTCACAGACAATTTAACAGATCGAGCGAGCGCATAGGGCATGGAGGTCAGTACAGAGAAATCAAAGATCATGGTCAACAGCGCGAGTAATGACATCACGGAAATAAAGATGAATGGAGAAACACTAGAAGAGGTGAGCCAATTCAAATACTTAGGCTCCATCCTAACAAAAGATGGCACATCAAACAATGAAGTGAAAGCTCGCATTGCAACAGCAACATCTGCTCTAGTCAGACTCGAGAAGATCATCAGAAGCAACAACATCAGCTTCTGCACCAAATACCACCTTTACAAATCCCTCGTGATATCTATCCTCCTATATGGCTGTGAATCATGGACTCTGACAGCAGAGTTAGAGAGGAGAATCCAAGCATTCGAGAACAAGTGCCACAGAAGACTCCTCAAAATATCATACAAAGAACACAAGACCAATAACTATGTGAAAGAAGAAATCAAAAAGCGTGTGGGCCCCCAAGAGCCTTTGCTCTCCACCATAAAGAGGAGAAAGCTGATGTGGTTTGGTCACACCACAAGACACAACACCCTAGCAAAAACCATCCTGCAAGGAACAGTCGAGGGCAAGAGAAGAAGAGGCCGCCAAAAGAAATCATGGGTTGACAACATCAAAGACTGGACCGCCCAACCCCTGCAACACCTCCTACTAGCCACACAGGATCGTGAAGCATGGAAAGGGATCTCTGTTGCGTCTTCTCTCATGTCCCCCCTACGTCCTTTGGGACATGGGACTGAGTGATGAGTGAGTGATGCATTACTGATGTGTAAAAGTTTGTTATATTACATTAGTGTGTGTGTGTGTGTGTGTGTGTGTGTGTGTGTGTGTGTGTGTGTGTGTGTGTGTGTGTGTGTGTGTGTCTGTGGTGTGTGTGTGTGTGTGTGTGTGTGTGTGTGTGTGTGTGTGTGTGTGTGTGTGTGTGTGTGTGTGTATGCCTGTTTGTATGTGTACATGCTTACACACATACATGTATGTCTCTCTTTTTTTTCTCAGTAAAGAAAACACATTTTTCCGTCTTTAGGAAGCAGAGTACTTGTAACAAACTAATTTTCATGCATTGCTGTAAAAGAGAGAAATATAACTGATGTATAAGGGAAAATTATGACGGGTGTGAAATGTGATATGAACTACAATTTATGTATATTTGTATCATTTTATCACCAGAGCCAGACCACATTTTCACCATTCTGCAGCCCACAATGGAGATACCACCTCTCAAATCATGCTCTTTCCGAGTCAGATTCCAACCAGTGAGTACATTCTTTCTTTACAGGAGTTGATACTATTTGAGAAATAGATATTTGTATCCGTCTTTTCCCTAAATATTAAAAAAGCAGTAAAAGTCTTTGACCCAATTAAGAGAAGAGAAAAATGTTGCATGTAATCTGTTGAACTTCTTGATCATTTTGATGATGGTGATGGTGATGATGATGATGATGATGATGATGATGATGATATTGATGATGTTATGGATTAGACAGAGGTTTTTCTCCTGACTTGCTGTATACTGAGAACAGTCATAAGAGATAGTGCAGGGGTTGTCTTGTCTCTGATCTGTTGTTTGACGTATGCATCGTTTGCAGTGACTGACCTTTCATGTGATATATTATGATATAAAACAACACATCTTAAAGCATTGGCAGTTATTAACCTTTTGTTCAGGGTGTTTGTGCTTGGGTGTGGTGTGTATTGGTCACAGTAAACAAGGAGTAGGAATTTCATAAGCTTGCGTGTAAACTTGTATGTATATACGTACCCACACAATAGACACTTCTCTCAACTCTTTCTTGTAACTGACCATTTTTGTCATCCACATGTGTGCGCTCTGTGTGATTCCAGGCAGCTCCCAACAAGCTGTACGGTGCAGAGTTGGAGTGCTTTGTGTACTACAAGAGCCTGAGGGACTACCGTTTGGTGCAGGACATCACACACTGCCCGCCATGGTGCCTCACCCTCACCTGCTCAGGTACCAGTGGCCTCAGATTTCAGGGGTGTTTTATTTTTCTTTAATCACTGTTGTTGGTCACAGTCTTTTTCTGCCATGCACAGCAGAGTTTTGTATATTTTACCTTTGACTGGATTTGGTATGAAGTGAAGACAGACTCTTTGATGGGATAATTGATATCTGAAGAGAAATAAATGTTGAAAATTATTTCTACATAAACAGCTAATTCATTGTTTTGTCCAAACTACTGTAGGGGGACAAAGGAGGGTTGGAGGGTGGAGGTGGGCTGAGTAGGAAGGAGGCTGATACCTTGATCCAAAGAGAGAAAAAAAACAACCAAAAACAGAGGAAAAAATAATTATGTTACGCATTTGTGAAGGCCATAACTGAGTTATGGGTTGTTAGTGGGGTTTATTTTTGTTTTTTTTTTTTTTTTACATTAGATGATTGTTCTCAATGCTGTATTTGGCATAAGTCAGCCATAGTACCTTGAATCAGCTATGGTATCAGTGTTCCAGAAAGATGTTCTCAGTGCTTCTGACTGGCTAAAGAAGACAACTATTTTTGTGATATTCATGTACTTTTGACCTACAACAAATTCATTTGCCATTTTTGCAGCCTGTATAGCTGGTCATACTCATCATGATGCCATCTCCTGTTGTTCAGTGTTTTAGGTGTTTACTATGTTTTGATTGGAATTGACGTTCATCATGTGTGTTAAGAGTTATCTATGTTAAAACCTTATAGTAGTTTAGATATGTGGAGGACAATAACATATTTGATTGATTGATTTCATTGATTTTTTTTTGGGGGGGGAGGGGGGGGCAGCTAGAGCTCCAGAGTTCACCAATGGTGAAATTTATGCGTATGCAACCATTTTGTTTGCGACAATTTAGGTAGCTGCATTCTGATTTGGGGGATGATTAATTGATGATGGTTTGGCTGTGGCAGGGCACACGTTTCAGCCCAACAACGAGACGTACCTGCCCCAGTACCACCTGGACACCTCACGTGTGGTTTTCCCCGCCGTCAACACCAAGGAGAGCGCCTACCGCACCGTGCTGGTCTCCAACACCGGCACCACCCCCATCATGTACGATGTGTCCAAGGACTCAGAAAAGTAAGTCTGGGACCTGACATCATGCAGCGGGTTGAACTGATCATCCTGTCAGTTCTTTTGCTTTTTTTTTTTTTTTTATCATCCTATTAACTACTCTGGTTAACTGCTTTAAGAGAGGGATCCACATTTTTTCCCTTGATGGAGAAAAGTAGTAACTTTTGTGAGTAATGTTGGCAGAGATGAAAGAGAAAACAAACAGGGAGCAGAGTTTTAAGTCCTTTGGGTTATTACAGCACAAGAGAACTGGGGAAGGAAGTAAAGGTCTTTTTCTGTGGTGATTTATTTACCTTAGGTATGATTTCCCCACCTATGTCTACCCTTTCCCAATTTTACAATATCCTTAATAATATTCTCGGTACTAAACTTTCAAGTGAAATGAGGAATCTGTAAAACTCATTCCCACTAGTCATTTTTTATGTGTACAATAAATAATGCCATGAGCTTTAAGAATCATACCTGATGAAACTTTCTGGGAAAATATCTGATCTAGTAGACAAAAAGATACACATACACAGAAATGGCACCAGGCACCAGTTGTGACAGTTCATGTTTCCCAAGAAAAGCATAGGATTTTGGTGCATAGAGAATTGTTATTTCAATCATATTGGAAGGTACAATTTTCTGCCACACAATGTAACAGAGCTGAACTCAACAAAACACACCAGAACATCTGAAAAGATAAACACATCACAACTGTTGAAAAGATCATTTTTAAAGCTGCTTATAAATGAAGTTCACACTTAAGATGTGCAAGGCAAGAAAAAGGTGAAGTGATGAAATGATTGTGATGTGCATGTGCAGCATATTTGCCATCAAGCCGAACAGAGGGCTGCTGACCACTCAGCATCAGATCTTTGTGGTGCGAATCATCCCTGAAAAAGTGCAGACCTACAAGCACAACATGATTGTGCGTCTGAACGACAACGAAAAATATGACAAGGTGAGTCGATAATCAGCTCTTTTCATAACGCTGTGGCCTCTTAAACATGACTCCATGTGTACCCTGTCAGTGGTCAGGTCATTGAAAAGATAACTCTTTTCAATGACAATTTTCTGTTAAACCTAAAATGGCCATCTTGTCCAGTCAAGGATTAAAACCCCATCACTGTGCCATCACAGGTAAATGTTCTTTGAGTTTTAAAGTCTTGATTTGTCTTTATTTGTTTTGAAGTATAAGTGATTTTTTTTCCTATTTGTCGTAAGTGAAGAAAAGTTGAAAAGCCAGAGAAAGAAACAAAGAGAAGCCATGCACACACACACGCATGCACGCACGTATGCATGCATGCACCACGCACACACATCTATATATTCTCTCTCTCTCTCTCTCTCTCTCTCTCTCTCTCTCTCTCTCTCTCTCTCTCTTCTCTCTCTCTCTCCTGTCTCTGTCCTCTGTCTCTCTGCTGTCTGTCTTCTCTCTTCTCTCTCTCTCTCCTCTCTCTCTCTCTCTCTCTCTCTCTCTCTCTCTCTCTCTCTCTCTCTCTCTCTCATCTCTCTCTCTTTTCTCAGTACAAATAGTTCATTGAATGTTTGTTTGTGGTGTTGCTTTGCAGGCCCTAGATGTTGACTGGGGAATAAGATACCCCATAGACTGGTAACAATCTGCATCAACAGTCAGCTGCATGAGTTCTCGTTTTAGATAAAAGATACTAGTACTGTCAACATATTGGACAGGATTAGTTAATATGTTTCTGACAAAGTGTTGTTGATTATGTTGTCTAAAGATGCATGCTACTCTTTATTGAATCCATAAGCTATTTACTTGATTGATTTAATCAAAAACAGCTGTAGAAGTACTGTGATTTCTTGTTGTTCTTGATTTTAGTTGAGGTCAGTAGCACATTTTGTTACTTGCCTGAAAAATGAGGTTTTGTTTGCATGTGGATATCATCTCTGTGTTCTGTAATGACAATGTAGTTTGTGTTTGGAATAGCTTTTCATGATACACAGACTTTTGTTTGCATGCTTTCTCTGTAAAGAATCCTATTACTTTATTTGTTTAAATGGTTGCATTTGTGTTTTCTAGTTTATTGTGTTTAATATAGTAATGAATAGATATTTTTTTCTGTATATAACATTTATTCAGGAAATGATGTTATCCATGACACCTGTTTGTCTTTATTTAATCTTTACTGACATGTATGTATCTCAGATCATCTGTGTTACATATAGAAATACAGGAGAAAGACATTCTGGAGCTAACAGGAGATTCTCAATGCCATAAACTGGAAAGACTGAAGTGCTTAGTAACAGAAAGAAAGAGCAAACATGAGCAAGCATTTAATTTCCTTAATTAAGTAGATGTTAGATTCTTGTATAAGTCCGTGTATGCATACACTGTCTCTCTCACAAACACACACACACACACATACACACACACGCATGCATGCACGCACCCACACACACACACACACACACACACACACACACACACACACACACACACACACACACACACACACACACACACACTTTTCCCTCATAAAGACATTTGCTCGTTTATACTTTCTTGTTGATACAAGCGCATATCCCCTTATCATACAAGCATCTAAGTAACCATGTGGAGGGCAGGATAGCCTAGTGGATAGCATGTTGAGCTAGTGATCTGATAGTGCAGGTTCAAGCAATACCAAGAAGCCAAATTGAAGGTTTGTTGGGGTTTTTTCCATGGAGTTAACATCAGTACCAGCTCCAGTGCCCAGAAAGTCCTTTGGGTGAGACTATAAACTGAGATCCCATGTTCAAATGTATTTAGAACATATAAGGCACATGTTAAAACACATTATGTCTTTTGGAAGAGTAGTTCATTGTGTGCTGGAAGGAAGAAATGACTGAATTAAAATAAGAATACATGTACACAGGTGTCATGTTGAGACATCATTCCCTAAGTCAACAAGGAACTACCTTAACAGTGTGGAAATGATTGCAAATGCAAAATTTAACCTTTGGCGAACCACAGAGCTCTAGCCAAGGTTAAAAAAAGACCAACCTTTAACAAAAATAACCTGCATTCAGAAAGATGCATGGAAGACAGGATGGGGCTGATTCAGCAGCATATCATTCTAAATTGAGGGGGGGGGGGGGGAGTGGCAACAGACATTAGAAATCTAAAGGACAAAAAAACAGCAGACTTTTAGACAATGTATGTAACCGCACAAGAAACAAATCAACTGAAAGCCATGATGTCTGTGATAGTCTAGAGCAACAGATTGTGTAAATTGTCTAGAGAGACAGAGTGTGTGGATTGTCATAGAGACATAGTGTGCGGATTGTCAAGAGAGACAGAGTGTGTAGATTGTCAAGAAAACAGTGTGGGATTATCAAGAGAAACAGAGTGTGTGGATTGTCAAGAGAGACAGAGTGTGTGGATTGTCAAGAGAGACAGAGTGTGTGGATTGTCAAGAGAGACAGAGTGTGTGGATACTCTAGAGAGACATAGTGTGTGGATTGTCTGAGAGACATAGTGTGTGGATTGTCTGAGAGACATAGTGTGGATTGTCTGGAGAGACATAGTGTGTGGATTGTCTGAGAGACATAGTGTGTGGATTGTCTGAGAGACATAGTGTGTGGATTGACTAGAGAGACAGAGTGTGTGGATTGACTAGAGAGACAGAGTGTGTGGATTGTCATGAGAGACATAGTGTGTGGATTGACTAGAGAGACAGAGTGTATGGATTGTCTGGAGAGACAGAGTGTGTGGATTGTCTGAGAGACAGAGTGTATGGATTGACTAGAGAGACAGAGTGTGTGGATTGACTAGAGAGACAGAGTGTGTGGATTGACAAAGAGACAGAGTGTGTGGATTGACAAGAGACAGAGTGTATGGATTGTCAAGAGAGACAGAGTGTGATTGTCAAGAGACAGAGTGTGTGATTGTCAAGAGAAAACAGAGTGTATGGATTGTCAAGTAGAGACAGAGTTGTGGATTGTCAAGAGAGACAGAGTGTGTAGATTGTCAAGAGAAACAGAGTGTGTGGATTGTCAAGAGAAACAGAGTGTGTGGATTGTCTAGAGAGACAGAGTGTGTAGATTGTCAAGAGAAACAGAGTGTGTGGATTGTCTAGAGAGACAGAGTGTGAGGGTTGTCTAGAGAGACAGAGTGTGTAGATTGTCAAGAGAAACAGAGTGTGAGGTTGTCTAGAGAGACAGAGTGTGAGGGTTGTCTAGAGAGACAGAGTGTATGGATTGTCAAGAGAGACAGAGTGTATGGATTGTCAAGAGAGACAGAGTGTGTGGATACTCTAGAGAGATAAAGTGTGTGGACACTTCACTGTTCCCTGTTCCCACAGACCCTCCAGCTGTTTGGCTCTGCAGAGTCCCCTGAAGTGCTGCTGGACTGCGAAGGCTGCATGTACTTCAAGCCCACCTGCATTGGCACTGCTTCCACAAAGTCGTACAACATCAAGAACATCTCTCGCATCCCGCTGAGGTGAGTTGGCATGTAGATGTATGAGATCGTTTGTTGGGGTTTTTTAGTCTGATTTTAACACCTGTTCAGTTTGCACTGTGCCATATAAAGTTTAAGCATTATTTCTAAGTAGATTAATTCAGTTTTGTTCTAAGTTCTGGTTCTGATATCATGTTATGATTATGGGTTGAAACGCCAGTATTTTTTTCAGGTAATATGAAAGATCAGCGCAGTAAGACTTGTTTCCAAATTGAACAAACACAAGCGCAAAATGGAAAAGAACAGAAAAGTCTGTCATCACTTTTGTAACTGTCAACATTGTTATTTCTGGAATGTTCATAGGAAAAACACTGTTCATTTTTCTTATGCAGGTATATAAAGTGCCTCTCACATACCTGTCAGTAAAGTGTCGTTTTTAAGTTGTGTATTAGCAGAAGTGGGATGTCATTCCAATAATCATATGTTATTCATGCAGGTATGAGTGGAGAATGAAGCACACAGATGCCAAACAACTGAAGGTCCACCCAGACAGTGGCCTCATCCCTCCTAATGAGTCACAGGTCAGAACTATGTGTGTGTGTTTGTATGTGTGTGGTTGTGTGTGTGTGTGTGTGTGTGGTGGTGTGTGTGTGTGTGTGTGTGTTGTTGTGTGTGTATGTGTGTGTGTGTGTGTGTTTGTGTGTGTGTGTGTGTGTGTGTGTGTGTGTGTGTGTGTGTGTGTGTGTGTGTGTGTGTGTTGTGTGTGTGTGTGTGTGTGTGTTGTGTGTGTTGTGTGTGTGTGTGTGTGTGTGTGTGTGTGTGTGTGTGTGTGTGTAGGTGTGTGTAGTGTGTGTGTGTGTTTTGTGTGTAGTGTGTGTGTGTGTGTGTGTTTGTGTATGTTTGTGTGTGTATGTTTGTGTATGTGTGTGTTTTGTGTTTGTGTGTGTATGTGTGTGTAGTGTGTGTGTGTGTGGTGTGTGTGTGTGTGTGTGGTGTGTGTGTGTGTGTGTGGTGTGTTTTGTGTGTGTGTGTACCCAATCAAATTACATTGTTACATGTACATCTTTTTTTGTACCTATACTGTCACACAAACCATTAACTAAGGAGAAGGGGGTGGGGGCTTACTTACAATCCTTCTGTATATTGTATATATGTTTTTGTTTTGTTTTGTTTTGCAGAGTCAGACATGGTCGTTCACCCCGTGTGAACAGGGGAAGTTTGTGATGAAGCCCAGTCTGATCGTGTGGGGTCAGGGCTTTGGCAGCCACACTTCAGGGGGAAAGAAGAAAGAGTTCCCCATCAGAGTCGTGGCTGAGGGCTCTCTGGGAAGTATTGTGGTGAGTCCGAGCTTTGCGTTTTTTGTTCGTTTGTTTGTTTGTTGTGTTTTCTTCTTCTGCCTCTCTGGGATGAAGAGGTTGCTCTTAGATGCTGTTAGTGACTGATGTATTTGACTTTAAGAATTCTTCTGGAGACTTGGTTAAAGTGGCATAAATGAGAAACACCTGTCCTTGATGGAGTTAGTGACTAATGTATTTGACTTTAAGAATTCTTCTGGAGACCTGTTTAAAGTGGCATAAATGAGAAACACCTGTCCTTGATGGAGTTAGTGACTGATGTATTTCACTTTAAGAATTCTTCTGGAGTCCTGGTTAAAATGGCATAAATGAGAAACACCTGTCCTTGATGGAGTTAGTGACTGATGTATTTCACTTTAAGAATTCTTCTGGAGTCCTGGTTAAAGTGGCATAAATGAGAAACACCTGTCCTTGATGGAGTTAGTGACTGATGTATTTCACTTTAAGAACTCTTCTGGAGTCCTGGTTAAAGTGGCATAAATGAGAAACACCTGTCCTTGATGGAGTTAGTGACTGATGTATTTCACTTTAAGAATTCTTCTGGAGTCCTGGTTAAAGTGGCATAAATGAGAAACACCTGTCCTTGATGGAGTTAGTGACTGATGTATTTCACTTTAAGAACTCTTCTGGAGTCCTGGTTAAAGTGGCATAAATGAGAAACACCTGTCCTTGATGGAGTTAGTGACTGATGTATTTCACTTTAAGAATTCTTCTGGAGTCCTGGTTAAAGTGGCATAAATGAGAAACACCTGTCCTTGATGGAGTTAGTGACTGATGTATTTCACTTTAAGAACTCTTCTGGAGTCCTGGTTAAAGTGGCATAAATGAGAAACACCTGTCCTTGATGGAGTTAGTGACTGATGTATTTGACTTTAAGAATTCTTCTGGAGTCCTGGTTAAAGTGGCATAAATGAGAAACACCTGTCCTTGATGGAGTTAGTGACTGATGTATTTCACTTTAAGAATTCTTCTGGAGTCCTGGTTAAAGTGGCATAAATGAGAAACACCTGTCCTTGATGGAGTTAGTGACTGATGTATTTCACTTTAAGAACTCTTCTGGAGTCCTGGTTAAAGTGGCATAAATGAGAAACACCTGTCCTTGATGGAGTTAGTGACTGATGTATTTCACTTTAAGAACTCTTCTGGAGTCCTGGTTAAAGTGGCATAAATGAGAAACACCTTTCCTTGATTGTCATTTCTCACTTTTTGTTAATGATTTTCATTGGTTGCTTTAATTTCTTTATTGCAAGCATGAATTTCATTTGAGCTTTTGTAGAGATTTACAAGTAGTCTTTCTTTTATGCAAGCATAAGTGTGTGTGTGTGTGTGTGTGTGTGTGTGTGTGTGTGTGTGTGTGTCGCGTGTGTGCATGCTTGCGCGTGCATGTGCGTGGGCATGTGTGCATGCGTGCGTTATGTACATGCAAATACATAGGCAACAGTATTGATGTATATGTTAAAATTCCTACATATTCACTGCTTTTAGCTTTGCCGCAAATGTAAACCATTTTTCTTTGGGAAAAAAAGTAATCTATTATTTTTTACCAAATAAACTATTTTTTAAAAAAAAACCAAAAAAGGTCATCATCGATTCTTGCTGTGGGTGTGCAGGCGGACCAGACGTACTTTGAGTTTGGGGATGTGGTGGTGGGGAGCTGTGCCAGCAGACACATCACGCTGTACAACAACAGCTCCTGCTCCCTGATGTACAAGCTGCACATCGACCTGCAGGTGGACGGAGCATTCTCTGAGGAGGCCCTGCGCGACAGCCGCCCAGGTCAGCACAGCTGATGGTTATATACACCACTAATACACACACACATGCATGCATGCATGCAGGTACATATGCAGGCACACTTATATACACATGCATGCATGTATGGTTGCACACACATGCACACATGCACATGCAGACACACACACACAACACACACACACACACATGCATGCACACACGCATACACACATACACACACACATGCATGCATGCATGCACGCACACAGACACACACACGCATGCATGCACGCACGCACACACGCATGCACACACGCACGCACGCACGCATGGGGGGCAGGATAGCCTAGTCGTCAGAACTTTGCGCTCGCAATTTGATGGCCCGAGTTCAATTCCCGTTCAAGGGGATTTTTGCTTGGAGTTAACACCAGTGCTGACTCCACTCTCGCCAAAAGTCTTTCGGATGAGACTGTAAACCGAGGCCCCATGTGCAAACGCACGCAGAATATCTTGCGCACATGTTAAATCCTGTTCCGCTTTTTGTAAGAGTAGGCCATTATGTGCCAGTGGGAACAGATGAGAATATTTGCAAAACTGCATACACACGGGACTGGATGGAAAAAAAACACATGAGTGCTTATTCCATTATCCTCAATATAAAAGAAGAAATAAGTAAATAAATGCATGCAGGTACATATGCAGGCACATATATACACATGCATCCGTGCACGCACACATGCACATACATATCTCTATGTGTGTGTACATGTCGATGACTAAAATTCATAACAACAACAACAAAACTAAGTTAACCAGAAATTGAGTAAGCAAGAAAGAGCGTCACACACTGATCAGTAGTGAGGCATCTTCTATAACACGTGCCAAAGATTGCAATGGAGGCATGGAAGAAAAAATGCCTGACAGTCTGTGTATTTGTGTGTTCAAGGTCTGGAGCTGAGCAACATGTCTGGCACCATCGCTGCCCGGTCAAAGAGCGTGGTCATCGCCACTGTGCGGCCTGTTCGTCGGGTGAACTACCAGTACACAGTCTCCTACCAGCTTCTGACCCCAGAAGGTAAGCCCAGGATTTCTGATCACTGAACACATACTGTGTCCTGCCACTATCACCAAGGAGTAAGAGTGAACTTTTTTTTGTTTCTTGCCCTGGCTGTATAACTTGTCACTCCTGACAATACATCATGGGAAGTAAAGCTTTTGTGATACAAAACCACGTGAATAAGGCCCCATGACTAATATAATGTGAAAGATGATAATTCAGCACCAAATATACAAGTGTTCCTCTGAAGAAACTAATCATAGTGTGGTGTGTGTGTTTGTGTGTGTGTGTGTGTGTGCATGTGTGTGTGTGTGCATGTGTGTGTGTGTGTGTGTCCGTGTGTGCGTGCGTGCATGCGTGTTTGTGTGTGTGTGTGTGTGTGCATGTGTGTGCATGTGTGTGCATGCATGCGTGCGTGCATGTGCGTGCACGCGTGCGCATGCGTGCATGCATGTGTGCGTGCTTGCATGTGTGTGTTGCAGCCAATGTGTCAGACTTTGCAGCCCATGAGCAGCAGCACCTGTTCCACGTTCTGACGACGGGTGTGTACCCCACTGTGGCGGTCACTGACGCCAGGTGTGCAGGAAGCCTGGTGTCCATCAGCAAGAAACACCTGTGGAGCCTCTTCTCTCTGGACAGGTCAGCTGGGGGGAGGGGAGAGATGTGTTTTTCTTGTTGGTGGATGTTTTGTACTGCTGTGTTTGGTTTTGTTTTTTTTTACTTAGAGAATCAGTTGGTTAAAAGTTCACAAACAAACAGATGAAGGATATTGGGGGTGGGGGGGGGGGGGGGGGGGGGGATGTGTGTGTGTGTTGTGTGTGTGTGTGTGTGTTTTGTGTGTGTGTGTGTGTGTGTGTTTGGGGAAGGGGGTAGTGTGCCTGTGTACCTGAGACTTATTTGAGCAAGTTCATGCATATGTGTGTACATGCGCATTTGCATGTATTTACCTGTGTGTGCATACAAGGAAGGCATATAATTATTGTCTCTTTTACCATGAGAAATCTTTTCATAGAAACAAAATGAAACAAAGAGCTAAGCCATATCTCTGTTTTTCAGCCTGAATGAATGCCTGGACTCGGACCCCTCAGCTGAGGAGCTCATGTACCACACTGCTACCCGGCACAGGTAAGGGGGCACAGCTGGGGAAGACTGGGGAACTTTGCCTGTGGGACATCTTCAGGGTCACCCACAACAGGCACTCTGTCTCACTCATTATGCTGGGAATTACTCTGAGACTAGAAACACACTTTGGATGAGAAGCTACATGTATTTATTTATTTATTTATTTATTTATTTATTCATTCTTTTATATAGAGGATAATGGAATAAGCACTCAAGTGCTTTTTTACATCAGTCCCTGTGTGTATGCAGTTTTTTAAATGTCATCTGTTCCCACCGGCACACGATAGCCTTCTCTTACGAAAAGTGGAACAGGATTTAACGTGTGTGCAAGATTTCTGTGTGCGTTTGCACATGGGGCCTCAGTTAATAGTCTCATCCAAAGGACTCTGCATGAACCTTGCCACATAAGCAATCGTACACTGACTTCTCAGGGTTTTTTCTCCTTTAATGTATAGTGTATGTTGTAATGCTAAGAGCTTGTCGTTGGCCGAAGACAATGTCAACATAACATTTTACATTTCAGCATTTTTGTGTAGGCCTCAGCATTTGAGTTATATCAATAACAGAGAAAGCTTTTGGCCTGAACTGATTCATCAGAGTAAGATGATTGACTTCTGGTGTTGTATGAATCATTAATTATAATATAAAAAAATATATGTAGAGATCTAGAAACAAAAAACATGTATGTGCAGGACATTTCTCAATAATGCATGAGTCAGAACTGGAGGCAAAAAGATGTTAGCTGTAGACTATTTTTCTATTTCTTAACGACCCTATTCATTCTTCCAGTCTTCCTTTTTCTTCCATTCCTGTATTTCCCTCTCCTTTTCTTTCACTCTGTCTTGTCTTCTTCTGTGTCTTTCTTTTTTAATTTCTTTTAACCTTCCATACTTTTTTTTTTCCTTCTTTCACTTACAAATTACATTTTATTCTGCTTTTTTTTCAGTCACAAACGCAGAATTTCCGTGTACACCCGAGCCATCCTGGACTTCAACTTCAGTGCAGCCCCTCTGGGCAGTGAGCCCTGTCTGGTCACCCTGATGTTTGAAAACACCGGCACTGTGGCCACTGACTGGTCAGTACACTCATGATGTGTCGTTCTGCTACATGTGTGTTGTGTGTGTGTTGTGTGTGTGTGTGTGTGTGTGTGTGTGTGTGTGTGTGTGTGTGTGTCTGTGTGTGTGTGTGTGTGTCTGTGTGTGTGTCTGTGTGTCTGTGTGTGTGTGCTTGAGAATATCTTTTTCTTTTCTTTTTCTTAAATTAAAAAAAAAAAATTTTCTTGAGAATATCTTGTATATGTACATATTAATAGTGTTCTAGTACACTGTCCTGATAGTTTGTCAGTGCATGTTGACAGGCAGTGTTTCAGTGATGTTGTTGTGTGCTGCAGGGCGTTCCTGTTCCCCTGTGACCTGCAGCTGGAGCTGGAGTACTGGGCAGAGACAGGAGAGTTTGATGAGGATGAGCTGCATGAGGTAGTGTACCTCACTATTTCTGATGAACTCATTACTTGTTCTCCCTCCTTTAGTTCTTTTTTTAAACCCAACTGCCATGACTGACAGGGTCATGATAATGAGATATTGTTTTTTTCTGGCTCAGTGTTTGTGTATTTCTTCTTTGAAGGTATTTTTACTGCCAGTGTCATATGCTTGAAGCTGGTTCTGACATACCAACCATGTCAGATTTATCAAATAAATCAAGGAACACTCCTGATGTGAGACTGACAGTTCCATACTGTGGGAAGGAAAGAATGGAAAGTTGTTGAGACTTTCTGTTCAGAAAAAAAAAAAAAAGTTTTTTGACAAACAGTTAAAAGTATGTGTTTTTTTCTTTTGATCTCAATTTTCCTGATGTTGCCAAAGGAATGACTAAATCAGTTCAATGATCATTGAGGTAACAAGTCTGTAGCAATTGACCACAGAACCAGCTAACACAAGGCAGTGTTGCATCACAGAACAGTTGACACTTGTGTTCAGAGAGGTAAGCAGCACATTACTTGATGATACAAAGGGAAAAATAACATGGCTGACCTGAGCAGAGAAGAATGGCTCATTGTTTGCTTGTTTTTAAACTTCTTCATGCAAGGTCACTAGTCTAGCAATTTTAAGAAAGTAAAATAAGAAAACATTACATCAGTGAACTCATTTTGCTTTCCAAAGTCCTAGAAGCTTACTCACCCTGCCTGATTTTTGTGGTGACCAGATGAAGGTGATGGACAACAAGCTGTTCACAGTCAGCCCCAAGAAAGGAAAGCTGGAGCCAGGGGCCACTCAGACTGTGACCTTGACCTACCACCACACCATGGCCGGTACTGACCGTCTGCCAGTTCTGCTGAAGATTGCTCGTGGCCGAGAAATTCTGGTGAGTGAGTGACCAATGGGTTCTGGACAGCTACAGTTTTGTGTGACTTTCACAGTTCCAACAGTTTCCTACCTACATGCTTTTAGCCACATCATTGTTTCAGTCATTTCACAGCATACCTACTAACATTATTAGCATTGAACCTGCAACAAAACATTTTTTTCTGCCATATGGTATTTTCTATGTGCGCAGTGTCTTAAGATGTCATAAAGTTGCCTATGTTACAATAACAAAGCTGACTAGTTACAATAAACACATTTTGTGTCTGCCTTTCTCCTTTTCTTCAGTCTTGTGTCTTCTCTTCATCTTCTCTTCTCTGCCGTTTCTTTCTCTGTTTTCCCTGTACTGTCTTTCTTTTTTACCTCTATGTCTTTTTTATTTTCCATCCTTTTTTCTCTCTCATCTGCTCTGTCTTTCCATTTCTCCATTCTTTAAAAAAAATTCTGTTGTTCTGTACTTTCCTTTTCTTTTCTTTCTCTTTTCATGTAAGAAAAGTTTATTAATTGTTGCTAATATTTAAATGGTAGTTGTATTGATTTTTCCTGTATTTCTTAGCAGTCACTCATGATTCTCCACACCATAAACAGTCATTCATCAAAGCCATCACTGTTGTTGTGTGTTTCAGCTGAACTTCATCGGCGTGACAGTGGAGCCAGACAGGAAGTACATCCACTTCCCCTCCAAGAAACACATGTTCACCCCTGTGCCTGTGGGAGAGAAGACCAGTCCTAAACAGGTCAGTTGTCCTACTCTATAGGAAGGCCCAGTCTAAAACTGTCAGTGCAAGTTGTCAGTTTTTTAGATGAGGACAGTTCTCAGTGACAGGTCATGTTGTCTCTACTTATGTATGAACCTAGTTCCTGAATTAGTTGTTGTTGTTTTTCTATTCCTCTAGTCTCCAGGCTGTGTCAGCAGTACATGTTGTAAATAATGTCATGTCAGTGCACATTGTGTTTTTGTACATTATCATCACAGTCCTAAACAGTGTAGTTGTAACACCTCAGGTAACTCTGTGGAGAGAAAACAGTCCTAAATGACGGTGAATTATGCTCTGAGTCTTGGGGGAAAAGACCACGTCTAAATGGTTTCATTTCTCTCTCTTGTTTCCAAGGGTGTAAGGCCTGCATGTCTGAAATGACTGTCAGTGCCAAAGTCTGTCTGTTTTTCAGAGTGATGGACAGTTGTCAGTGACTGGAGCATGCTGGCTTATGCTGCAAATACTTATTGTTATGTAGAGTTCTACTGTTCTGATTTTTAGTTTGTTTTTTTAAAAAGTATTTTCTGGATTCCATTTTCTAGATTTCCATCTGGCTGTGTCCAGCAGTTACATTGTAGTACAACAAAGCATGTATGTGCACATTTGTATTTTTGTACATTTATCATTCTTACATTGTAACCATACAGCATATGTATGTTAACACCAAAGAGTGCAGGTAACTTTCGTTTAGAAGAAAATCATGGTGGGTAGTCCTTGACAATGATGTGTGAGATAAATGGTCGTGAGTGATATTGGAAAAAAAAAAAAGAAAACACAACAATGATACTCTGTGGGAAACTGCATTTAAAATTCTTTGTCTCCTTAAAACGACTGAATCAGAAAATGATACATTTTCACTTCATATAAATGGACCTATGTAGAATAATGTATAAAACAACCGCAAAAGTTTTCCATCTTTTTTTTTTTTCTCTATTTTTACAGTTTTAAAGTACAAGAATAGAGCCATGTTTTATAATGCTGTCTTTGTGTTTATTGGTGACTTTCAGGGGGTTTGGCTTTTTTTTTTATTGGTTTAAACAGATTTTGTTCATGAAAAGTGTCACAAAATACAAATATTTTTTTGTTGTTTTTTATTCTGGTAGGTCAGGTGTTGAGGACTGTTGTGTGTGTGTGTGGCAGGTGTATGAGCTGTACAATGGAGGTGCTATCCCTGTGCACTATGAGCTGGACCTGACTCCTCTGGACATCATTCAGAAGGTATGGTTACACTTTCCTCAGGGCTGTCTGCTTTCTCTCACACTGCATGAAACACTGCCCTGTAGTAAAATTAGGAATGGGGTGGCAGGGTTGACACAACACAAGGATGATCAGTATTGAAATCAAGCCTGTGTGATAGGATACAATTACTGTTCTTTGTTTTCTTTGGATGAAAATCATGTTTGCTTTTTTTAGTAGTTTTTTTTCGTTTTGTTATCTTGGAAATGTTGTTGCTATTGGCATTCTCAGCTTAACACCTGGGGGTTACCCAGAATATGTACTCTGTCTCACTCCTCACACTGTGGATAAGTTACACCCTGATGAGAAGTTTGCATGCATAGCTGATTTCAAACACCTCACCATGTAGGTAGCCATGCTCTGACTTCAAGGGTTTTTCTCCTTTAATGGAGAGTACAGATTGTTATGCAAGAGTCATTCTTGGATGAAGAAGACAATCTCATCCTAACATTTCTCAGGTATGATGTGGTCACTTTTTATTCCTTATGCTTACTTTCTCTAACATATCTCAGATTATGTGGTCACTTTTTACCCAGCTTCTACTTACGCTGTGCAGGAAAACTATGACCAGCCCATCTTTGAATGCATCAACCCTGTAGGGGAGATAGCCCCTGGTCGAAGTGTGTCCATTGAGTGGCGCTTCTCTCCCCTGGAAGCCAAAACGTACATGGTGGACTGTCCGATCCGTGTGCACAATGGGGACTCCGCCATCATCACCTTCACGGGGATAGGCTACGACCGCCGCATCATGGGGACACCATGCCCCTGAACGAGACCCAGGACATGAGCGGGTGCCCAGTGTGCAGAGCATCGCCTTGCCAGGACAGGTACAGCACTCACTGGCTTTTTCTCCTTCAATGCTGGATTTTTGTTTTGTTGTATTATGATAATTCATGGTTGGGGCCTTTTTTTTTTACTGGATAACAGGAGACGTTCAGTGATATCAGAAACTTCTAACATTTTACATTGAAAGATGATATGTCACAAAAAAAGATTTGATAAGAATCGCTCTGAAAATAATTCTACCAATTTCTGAATAATTTTGATATAATCCCTTTTGATCTGATTTCAGAACTTTGTTTCTTCTCAGTCTCTTCTAGGATTGCATGTCCCATATTTTGTTAATGTTCCGACCTTCACACAATTTGTCTTGAACAGATTCTTTTAAAAAAAATAAAAAGTTTCAAGCATTATATGTGCTGTAACTCAAAGTTGGAGCATTATGAACAAAACTGTTGATTTGTTGTTTTCCCTGACAGTTGTCGCAGTTGTCGGTGGAGCGCATGTCGTTTGGCAACATGCCGCTATTCAGCCAGCGCCGCGCATGGTGTTCGTCATCAACCGCTCCAAGACACGCCCCATCTCCTTCCAGTGGCACGTCACCTCCAAGGCAGACAGCAAGGTCAGCCAGGGTCATGTGACCAGTCACCTGCAGTGTGGAATCTTTCAGCATCTTTCTTCTTTCTGTTAGAGAAAATTAGGAACACTGAAGATGAGGCATTTATAACTTTTATTAACTGTAGTATGGCTTTCAAGAATGTCAAACACTGCCATCTGTTTACAACAATGTTAAAAAGAAAGGCTTTCCAAATCATCTGGTCTTGCTCATAGCAAACTTGCATTCAGATCAGTAGGTAACCATTCAGTGGAATAGCAAGAAATGTAAGTTTTTCACATAAAAAAGGAATCCATCAGGGCTGCATATTGTCCCTGCATGTTTTCAGCAGACATACAGAAATGATCCTGAGAAAGGGTGACATAGATGACATGGGCATTAAAATAGGAGGCAGACACATCAAAAACTTCTGATGCTCTGATGATACAGCACTCATAGCCAATGATGTCACGAGCATGAGAAGAGTTCTCCACAGAGTTGATGCACAGGGCAACCTAGCTGGTTTTAAGTTTAATGCCAAAAAGACCAAAGTGATGCACATTGTTGGTAAAGACATCCCTCAGAATATCAAAATCAATGGACCAGATTTGGAATATGCTCAAAATTACAAGTTTTTAGGCTGTGTAAGAAAGGATAATGGCTCTTGTCTACAAGACATCAAGGCTAGTATCGGTATGCCACGTAAAAGATGATTCAGTTTTAACAATACTCAGAAAGACAAAGACATACCTAAATATCTCAAAATTAGAATTGTCAGAACACTAATCTGACCTATATGTCTGCATGGGTCAGAGGTCTGGACACTACAAACATTGGAAAACGTCAAAAGAAATGGGGCAGAGATATGGTTTACAGGCAACTTAACGATTCTTAAGAATGCATACGATGAATTGATCACACAAGAAATCTTAGAGAAGAAATCTGATAATTCCAGACAAAGCATGTCTGAACTGCACATTTCTTTATTTGTCCCTTCTTATATTTTGGGGGGTGGGTGAGGGGTAAAATCAATTGGTATTTTTTACTGTGTGTTCAAGAGTTCACTCTCTCTCTCTGTGTTTTGCAGGTGTTGTCCATTTCTCCTCTCCGAGGCATCGTGCCCCCAGAGGGGGATGCCATGTGCCGCATCACTTTCCTGGCCAATGGGGTGCCCTCCTTCTATGACCTGGACCTCATCTGTGAAGTGAGTGCCACCCCCACCCCCCCCCCCCTTTTCATTTTCTTTATCTGCTATAATTACCATTCAGATTGTAATGAATACCTCTTGCTTGTCAGCTGTGCATAGATTGTCAAAGAATGTATAATAAACAACATATCAATTTTTGATCATGTCTTCATAAATGTGATGCCATGTCCTTTTGATTTTTTAACTGAAAATATGTATATGCCACAGAGCATTTTATCCAACTAAATTTGCATTTGAATCAAGCAAAGAATATGCTTATTCGTGTATGTAGGGCTGTAATGATTAATATACTGAAAATTATCTAAAAAGTGTTTAAAATTTGGTGTTTACTCAAAGTGTGTTTTTGCTAGATTTCTTTGTGGTGGTGTCTGCAATAACAGCAGCTGTATTGACAGTTTGATGCTTTCATCTGTAATACATGAAGAGAGTGTAAAACACTGAAGTGAAAGATTACCTGACTCTGTGATGTAAATACCAGACAAATTCTGTATAGCAGCCATGTGGTCAAACTGTCCAGCTTTCAGCTTTGTCATGTTAGTCTCTTTTTTCAGAATTTTTATACAAAAATGTAAAGCCAATGCCCCTTTACTGAAGAGGTCTAACCCCAAATCTGGATTATTTTTAGACTCATGAAACAGACAGACACAAAAAACCAGATCAAACAACAGTGAAAGGCTATGGATGTACATTACAAATTCCTTTTAATACTAGATAAATAAATGTTGCTCACATGAGCAAAGTAGGCTCATGTTTTTAATGAACAACAAACAAAACATATTGCCACAAATTTGTACAGCTCACTTGGCAAGCATTCCAAAGATTGGATCTAATATGCAGTGATAAGTTCAACATGGAAACCAGGACACACTTTTTTTAGCTCATGTCAGAGAGTGGCACACAAGGAATGACTCCTTCTCTGTAGCTAGGTGGAAATGTTTTTTTTCAAAGTAGGTGAAATTAGTGAAAATGATCACAAAATGCAATAAAATGTTTTCATATATAAAGATTATACTTGTATGTGAGACATATTGATGGTGTGCTGTGTTCGCATCATTTCCTGACCTTTCATTAAAACAAATGCCATGTGTTTTGTGGAAACCTTCACCAGGTGATGGATGAGTATGAGATGACTCAGTACAAGAAGAAGCTGAAGGCCTGGGAGGCGGAGAAGGAGCGACAGCAGGTGGAGTTCACCATCACTGAAGATGACCTGGATGCCGACATGCGCCTGCCCTCTGCTGTGGAAATTGTGGTGAGTGGGAGTTTTCTTGGTGAATTTGTTATGTCTGTTTCATAGTTTATGTATTACAGTTACTTTGTGACCAGGCTTGTATTTCATTTTAGACATTGATTTAATCAAAGTAGCCAGGAATGGGTTTTGTTTTATCATCACATGCTTATGGGCTCAAGTATGGACACACATTTGCACTTTCATACCAATCATGCATGCATGCATACATACACATAAGCTTTGGCAGATATGCAAAATCATGTACGCATATTTTCATATATATATATGTGTGTGTGTGTGTGTGTGTGTGTGTGTGGTGTGTGTGTGTGTGTGTGTGTGTGTGTGTGTATATATATATATATATATATATATATATATATATATATATATATATATATATATATATATATATAATATATGTGCCGAGTCATTCGGATGCGACTCGAAACCAAGGCCCCGTGTGCGAATGCACGCAGAACATCTTGCGCACACGTTAAAACCCCGTTCCACCTTTCGGAAGAGTAGGCCATCGTGTGCCGGTAGGAGCGGATGACAAAATTATAACAAACCAGCATGCACACAGGTGTCATGTTTAGACACCATCCCTGAGGAAAAATCGGGGAGTTGGAGTCCCAGAGCGGCTCGGGGCTGTAGGTATATGGCAACATTCTGGTGGCTCCTGCGACGGTACTGGAACCATTCGTATCGGTCAATGCCCTTCCAATGGAGCATTCCAGTGCTGTGGAGAGGGGGGGTCTGCTGCATGGGTAACAGTTTGCCCTCCATACATACTTGCCCAGGCTTTGCGCTCTAAAAGACTAGAGCACAACTCCATAGTCTTCCGAGACTGATGAGTGCTTACTACTATATGTGCTGAGAAACAGAGGCAGAGACCTACTTAAGTGAACACACACACACACACACACACACACACACACACACACACACACACACACACACACACACAACCACACACGCACACACACGCACACACACACACACACACACACACACACACACACACACACACACACACACACACACACACACACACATACACATCTCACGCTTTCCCTCACCACATTGCACATGATGCATATCCACATTGCATGGAACAGGACCGCCCACCCAGTGGAAAGCTGAAGTCTCTGGAGGCCACCAGCAAAACCTCAGCCAGTGCGGAGCTGACACGGTACAAGACCCTGCCCCCCATCCAGGTGCCCACAGCGGACGAGGAGGTGGCCCTGCAGAAAGCCCAGCACCAGAAGAACGATGTGCTGTGGGTCAAACCCACGCCCCCCAGCCCCTTCCTCCTCCACCTGGGCCTGACCGCACGCACGCACGACATCGCTCATTTCCAGGAGAACTTCCCCGTGGAGTATGCCCACTTCTACATCGATAGGTGAGGCAGGGCATTTGGATGTTAGATATGTGTATGGATATTAGATGTTAGATGTGTGTGAAGTATGAATAGTGTTTCATATTATTCGAAAACAAATGAAAGATGATTAAGAAAGTCATAATGTTGTCTTTGAAACAGGGTTAGTTTTTGTTTTTAGCTGATATGCATGGAGAACATTTATTGTACATGTTGCGTTATTGCTGAAAAAATAACCCCAAAGTATTAATCAATCAATTGATTAATTGTCTTTTTGCGTATGTGTACAAGTCAAAAACTTTATTGCCAACTCTTTTGAGCAAGTGGCTTTAAAAACTCAATTTGTAACTAGTAACTACAGAAAATAAGATAAAGGCTTTGCTGATGATTGTGGTTTTGCTTATTCTTTTGCTGTATTTTCTGTGTGTTGGATTTAATGTAATGATAACAATGTTGCAGAGCTCTGAGTGAGAAATCCAGGGGAGGCAGTGGCAGTGCACCTGCCTCTCCACAAGTGGTTCCCACCTCCATCAGTTGTGTGCAGTCTGAATCGCACATCATCGGCAATGTGCTCAGCAACGTCTTGAGGTAAAAACACATTCAACACGACAGAAGAAACATTGTATATTTGTCTTTTTTGGAATGAATACAATTTCCTGTTATATCTTACTTATCATGCAACTCTCCCTCTAATGAATTACAAGAGGATCACACAAGAATGTGCCATGTCTTTTCTTATTTTTCTTATAAATTTCGCATCAAGTTATTGTTCTGTTCTTGAGAAAGTAAAAGCTCACAATAAAAGGAAAGGCACAGTTTTACAAATATACAAAATACCAAACCATAGCCTGTTTATTTGTTGTGACATTTCTCCGGTTAGAAATGAATTCTGTAACACTGACTAAACACTAAGCATCACAGCAAAAAGGGAGGAAAAGAGCCAGTCTTTTTTTTCACACCGGCATGATTTTACATTTTTTTAAATGTAGCATTCGTGCTGTTTTCAGAGGACTGCTGGATGACAGCTACTTTGCTGACTCGGTGAAGAAGGTGATGAAGGAACCGGTGCCTTACTTTGCCCAGTACACCACCCGAGTCAAGTCTGCCACCCCCTCAGAGTCAGGCCTGGACGAACACACAGAAAAAGTGGCCAGTGCTGAAAGGCTGGTGTCCTCTGCTGCTTCTGCTGAAAAAGAGGTGACCCTTTCTTCTTTGCTGGATAACACGTGTCATTTTTCTGCACGTTAAAGATCCTTTAATTCATGTCAGCGTCCAGTGGGTTATGGAAACATGAACACACCCAACATGCATCCTGTACACAAAATGAGATGCTCTGAAGTCTGAATGTGTGGGCTGAGGCCAGCATGCAGACCTCCTGCAGAGTTACAATACAGGACAGACTCTTTTTGATGCGTCATAGTCCTCAAAGGATTATCTGCTTGGTGTGTCATAGGTCAAATGGCAAGACAGATGACATCTGACATGTCAGATGACATAGGGAACAGATGACAAGATTTATCAAACTGATTACACATGGGGACTGGATGTAAAAAAGCACATGAGCACTTATTTCACTATTCTTGATATGAAAGAATAAATAAAATAAATAGGTCCCAAATGATTATCTGCTTGATGTGTCATAGGCCTCACACGATTATCTGCTTGATGTGTCATAGGCCCCTGATGATTATCTGCTTGGTGTGACATAGGCCTCACACGATTATCTGCATGATGAGTCATAGGCCTCACCGTACGCATATATCATAGGCCCAACGATTATGCTGGATGTGTCATAGGCCTCACACGATTATCTGCTTGATGTGTCATAGGCCTCACACGATTATCTGCTTGGTGTGTCATAGGCCTCACACAATTTTCTGCTTGGTGTGTACTAGGCCTCACACGGTTATTTGTTTGGTGTGTCCCAGGCCCCGCATGAGGGAGTGGAGATGGGGGTGTTGGTGACCCCCGGGCTTCAGGCGGAGAAGCTGGGAGACACAGAGACACCACGCAGTACAACCAGCAGTGAGCAGGAACTGGCCGCCATCACACACACCCCCGTCAGCATGCAGGTCAGTTCAGTCTGTGTGAGTGTGAGTGTGTGTGTATGTGTGTGTGTGTGTGGTGTGTGTGTGTGTGTGTGTGTGTGTGTGTGTGTGTGTGTGTGTGTGTGTGTGTGTGTGTGTGTGTGTTGTGTGTGTGTGTTGGTGTGTGTGTGTGTTGTGTGTGTGTGGTGTGTGTGTGTGTGTGTTTGGTGTGTGTGTGTGTGTTGTTATGTGTGTGTGTGTGTATGTTGTGTGTGTGTGTTTTGTGTATGTGTGTGTGTGCATGCACGCATGCATGTGTGTGTAACTTAAGGTGTTAAATCATCTAAACAATACTCGAGTGTGCTGAAAACACAATTTATGGTCACCAAAAAAGTGACCAAAAACTTCACACGTTTTTTGTGTACATGACCAGAACTGGAACTTGTGTCTGACGCTGTGTTACCCAGTGTGTGTGTGTGTTTGTGTGATCAGAAAGCCACCCCGGTGACCTCTCCACCCCCCATCGGCATCCGACAGGTGTCGGCCAAGACACAGCAGCGACAGTTGGCACTGGAGGTGCAGAAACAGAAGGAGCAGCAGACGATGAAGAAGTGAGTTTTTTTCTTTTTTGGTTGTTGTTGTTGGTGGTGTTTAGGTCCTTGTCTTTTTCTCTTCTTTTTTTAATGAGTTTTTCTGGTCTTTTTTTTCATTCTTGTGTGGCTTTTCTCTTCAGTTGAAGTAATTTTTAATTGAAATGTGATAACGCGCTGTTGGGGGTCTTCAGTTAAATGCTAATGCATTCAAAAATACATTTTTCTTCTGTGATTTTTGAGGAACATTCAGGGTTTGTTTAAGTTATGTGTGTGTGTATGTGTATGTGTGTGTGTGTGTGTGTGTGTGTGTGTGTGTGTGTGTGTGTGTGTGTGTGTGTGTGTGTGTGTGTGTGTGTATGAAATAGAGAGAGAGACAGACAGAGAGAAAAGGAGAGAAGTAGGGTGTAGGTGTGCGAGAGACATTCAAATGAACAAGAGAAAAAAAAAGTAAAATGCTTGTGATGAGTCTATAGGATTATGCTTGTAAGAAGTTTTGCCACTTGGGTTTCATGTGCATATATATGTTCTCTATTGTAGCAGACTGTCCTCAGTGATTTTGTTTGGTGCTATACATGACAATATTCCTGTTGCACAGACTGTCCTTAATGATGTTGTTTGTTGCTATACTGATGAATTCTGTGCACAGATTCCGTAATGATGTTGTTTGTGCTATACATGATGATATTTCTGTTTACAGACTGCGAGTTTGGCAACATTGTGGAGGATGTGTTGGAGAACTCTCTGCTGAACATCCTGAACGAGGCCCTGGCTGGGGACTACAACATCACATCCCGCCGACGCTACATCGCTCTGCCCAAATACGACCCCTCCAACATCAGCACCCCCAAGAAAAACGGAAAATAAAAAAGCCCTTGACGTAGCTGCTCTTGGGTTGTTGACGTCTGTGATATAGAAAATCTGACTGAAGTACTGAGTTTATGGAGAATTGTTTTGTGTAAAAAGAAAAAAAAAGCACTTGAGTGGAAGTGAAGTGCAACTTTAAACATTACCACTGAAGAAATGTAGACTGTGACAGATTTTTTTGGTTTTTGTTGTTTTTTTGTTTCTTTTTTTTAACTGAACCACTAAAGAAATTTGGACTGTGACTGTTTTGATTTAAAACTGAAAATCTGTTTTGTTGTAAAATGAAAAACTTATCAGTATTGTAAATAAATAGTGGGATATATTGTGTTTCCTGGATGCACTTTGAACAAAAATTAAAAATCACCATTTTCTTTGATAAAGTTATCCTCAATCAGTATTTTAAAACCTTTATGTCATCTGTCTTCATCATCTCTGTCAACAGTAGGAGTGACTTGGAATGCCACCAGGGTTTGCCAGCTTTCTCTGTTAGTTATGTAAGAAGAAATCAACAGAGATTTGGTTCTGCCTACTAGCTATGTGGCAGTAATTTGTACTCTGGTTCTGGAATCAAGAAAAATTGGAACTTACTTTTCCCCTGACTGGTAATGTACACATCATTTCCCTAATGCTGAAACAGTGACCAAAGAGAGGATTGACAGCTCTGACACATTCAGCTGAATTCTTCTCATCAACTTAAATTCATCATACCTGCATGTAGATAACTCTAAACCCTTGAATTGTGTGTGTGTGTGTTATTTGATGACTTGTTAAAATGAAATATCAGGCTGTCATGACAGAACTATACATTGTTCTGAATTGCTCATCAAAAGCTTATGTTTACATCCAGTGTTTATACCAGATTTACTCCAGACATGTTAAAATTCAGTTTCTTTAAGAAAAACTTCCTTAATACACTATGTCTAACAAGTCTTGCAGGAGCAAAGTCTTGTACATCTGCTTCTTATTCTTTTTAAATAATGTATACTGTATTGCATTTTGTTTGTATGTATTTGCTGTCACTCATGTTGAGCCTTTTAAGCAGTTGAGAACTGTTTTAGGTTTTTAAGTCACATGTAGCATCAGTTTGGAGGTCTGATGCATAAACCAAGCCATCTTGTTCATCACATTTGTTTTTTGAGTAAATTGCTAGTGTTTTTTCCACTGAATTAAGATCATCCATAAAGTTGATAATTTATTGGGTTCTCTGAGTGTAGTGCACAACAAATCTTCAAGCTTAGCGGTGTAAATGGTTCAGTCTAGCATTCTTTACAGTTTTTCAGAAACCATTTTGATGGGCCCTTAACTTGTCATCTTAGAACGATGTATCCGTCCATTGCAGCCAAAGTACAATATTTTGATATGTTGTTATATCAGGTGATATGCCACGTTTCTTTTTTTTTTCTCCTGCAGTTTACAAAGTGCATGACACTGTATCATGAAAGCACGAACTCAGTAAACAGCATACAGTGACACTGTTTTCAATTATCATATTTTCCCTGCTGTGATGAATAAAGATTATTTGTAATTGGTTAAAGCCTGTCTCACTACTGTGAAACATAATGAATGATTTCTGTTTTTTTCCCAGAAAAAGAATATCTCCTGCACAGTTTGTTACTGTTTGACCAGTTGTTAACTCTATCTCCATCTTTTAACCTGAAGATAAGAGCTAAGGTAAAAGCTAGAATTACAAAAAAATTTAGAACTTTTTGTGTTTGAGTTTAAGGAAAAAATAAGGTGCAATCTGTGATTAAACTCTGTGTCTTCAATGGCAATACATCTGGTCTTTTGGATCAGAGGTATAAGACAGGTTTCCGAAGGACTACATAGTATCGAGACATTTCCTTATTTCCAAAAAGCTAAAAAACATTATCAAATGATAAGTCTATGAGTATTCAGTTCTCTCCATGTTCCAGAGGGATGTACAAATGCCTCAGTACAGCATGTTTCCCTCACTTCCTCAGAAGGGGAAAAAGTGCCCTTTACAGAACCATTTGAAAGGGAAAATATTTATTAAAAGATCAGAACTGCTTTAGACAACTTTGGGAGATTTTCTTTGTCTTTTTCCCTTCTTACCTGTCTGGAAATGGATAACCTTACCGGGGGAAAAACAACCACTTTATCACACAAAACAAACCACAAGAAAATGATCTCTGCCTCAAACTTCAATTTTTCTTCTCTTCCTCAGTCAGAGCTTTAAAGTTCTCCAATGGTGAGATTTTTGATGTGTGCAAGTGTTTTTGTCCCCACCATTTGGACAGCCAGTTTTACTTCAGGGATAGTGTCTAAACAGACACCTGTGTGCATGCAGGTTTTTAAAAAATAAATTAAAAAAAAACCTGCTGGCACAAAATACTACTCTTCTGAAAGGCAGAATAGGTTTTTGACATGTGCGCGATTGTTCTGCATGCATCTGCCACATGGCCTTGGTTTATATCTCATCTAAAGACTTTGACATTCAGTTATTTGATTGGGAAGAAAGGGCAAGGCTGGGATTCAAACCCAGAACCTTGCATTTACTTGTTAGGGAGGTGAATGTCTAACCATCCTGCCACCTACTTCCTCATTGAAACTTCAAATATCTGCCTAGTAGCTTCCCATGGCTTTATTCAGATGAGGCTACATCCAGATGGAGCTAAGAGCAGCCCTCCTCTGAGGTGAAGGGGGTATGTAGATCCTCCTGAAGGGAGTGAAGTAGCCAACAAACAGCCTCCTGAACCATGTGGCCAAGACGGTCAGTGTGAAACAAGTGCCTGTCACTGTAAATGTTTGTCTTCAGTGATTTGAGGTGTCTGGTTAACCCACTGTTTCCAGTGAGCCCTCTCTAAGACTCAAATGATGCTCTCATCCGCTATCATGCAGTCAGAGTTTGTATTTGAATGTCGCCTCGTGCTGGGATTGTCCTGTGGAATGCTGGCTTGTTTGTATGAATAGCATCCCCACCTGGAAGTTGTGTGCTGGATTCCCTTTTTTCTATACCTCTCTGTTTTTAACTTGTTCTTTTTCTTCTGTAAACGTCTCTTTGTCTTTTTCTGGCTTCTTGGTTATTCTCCTACCTTTTTCCAGAAAGATTAAAAGATACAGTTCTCCCCATACTGAAGTCGATGCAATGGGCCTGTCTGTCTGGCGCTTAATGGCAGTGCAATGTATTTTTGCTCATATGACAGACAACAATAGTTGCCGAGGTTTGACAAGAAGGAGCAGTATGGGATTTTAAGCTTTGGGCACAGTGAAGGATACACACCTTTTAAATGTTTTGTGAATCAGTTTGTCCCTTTCACACTGCAGAATCAGAACACAATGAACATTTGAAATGGTCTGTTTGAACTGCAAGGTTGAAAAGGATAGCTGTGTGGGCTTGAAAGATGAAGTCATCAGCAATATCCACAATAATTATCCACATTTGTTTGAACAGAAACATTGTATACATTTATTAACTCAATATTCTAACCCTGAGCAGGGTTATTTTTTCAGTAATGGGGAAAATGTGGATATTGCTAGTAATGATGTTTTTTTTCTCTTTTTTTTTTATTGCTAGTAATGTACTGACCCATTTCGGGAGTCTCACCATACACCATCTGAAGAGGATACTAAGTGAGCTAATTTCTAACAGAGTCAGAAAACTCTGTTTGTTCTTATTAAAATCTTCTGCTCATCTGTGTGTGTGTGTGTGTGTGTGTGTGTGTGGTGCATGCGTGTGCCTGTATGTAAATTTGTGTTTCAGATGTGTTGATTAGGTTCTCAGGCAACCACACACACACATTTTTCAATCCACCAGTAAAAAGCAAATCCCACAAAGAGCTCTCCCCACAATAACTTTATTGCATCATACATATAAATGTTTGCCTGTAAAAATAAATACAAAACAGAAGGTCTGGAATGGTACATGTACTCTGGCCTTCAATATACTGACCAGTTAAAACAAACCATAAAAGCAGTGGTAAGGAAAAAGATCCCTCCCTTCAAGCACAGCAAACTAATGATTTCCAGTCTCAAGGACCAGCAGTGTTTAGCTAAAGTTGTCTAACTATTGCCAAAGAATTATGTTTACATTGCTGTATAATATGCACATGTCAGAAATGTAAAACAGCAAGTCTGCATACAGTACACAAGACACTGAAAGGTGAGTTAAATTCCACATGTGTGTCAAGCCTCTCTTTTCACAACCATAGGAAAAATATATAGGAAATGATATGTGAAAGTAGTCATACCCAGTCAGAGACCAATGGAAGTGAACTATATGTGAGCATTCTATGTGGAATATGACAAGTGGCATATATGACCAAACTTACACTGATCTTTGGGGTATTTTAATGCCTCAGTCAAAGAGGAACGTGAATGGTATATGGTCACACATAAACATACCTTTATTACAAATATATATATATATATATATATATATATATATATATATATATATATATATATATATATATATATATATATATATATATATATATATATACATACATACACCTAAAAGACTTTCAAATCTGCCAACAGCCACATCTAATAGAAATGCAACAGTAATAGAATCCTACCTAAATCCATTCATGGTTGCTTATGATACAACAGAATAAAATACCCATGCTACACAGCAGCCTATTTGGACTCCTCTCACAATTACTTTAGCAGATAGAAAAGATAACTCGAAGCAGAATCTTGGTCCACTGTGGTTATTGCTACTAAATTGAAGACATTACACAGAATTGGATAAATCAAATATAAAGTTTACACCGTAAGCTTAAAAAAGATAACATAATACTCATCAAATTATCACCAAAGTACCACTATCAGCAGGGAGGAAGACTGGTTTATTACATTTCAAATACATGTTGATATTATCTGCTGATGAGTTTATAGTTAGATGATATTCTGCTCTTCATGTAAGCAGGGGTCTCTCTTTTGAAAAAAACCCAAACAAACAAAAACAGCCTTATATATCATACAAGTTGCAGCACAAATTCAGACAAATATATCCTTTAATTTCTCCTATTCAGAACTTTGATTGTAAAAGTAGAATATTATAAATTGTCAAAGTATTGAATATAAACACACTGGTACCTAAATTTGGACTATTACAGCAGAAAATGTTTTGTTACTCTATATAGTAAACACTTTGACAGCAATGAACTGAGTTCTCATTTATTGCTGCGATGCTACCAGCTATCTTAAAAAAGCTGGAGATACTCACTGGCCAGTGACTGAAGATCTCATTAAGACCACTGATGTTAATCAAGAAAATCCCTAGGTAGACGATAAAGGATTTTTGTTCCCAAATATGGAGAACATCTGCAAATGATAAGATACTGTCCAACACCATCTGGCAATGTTCCTACCATGAACAGGCAGAATACTGCATGGCAGAATGCCCATGAACAATGTCTCTTGTGCCCTATGATGACTTCACATGACAAATCAGGGCTGTTTCAATCAGCCCTAGCTGTTCAATCCTGAAACAGACAAATCCTCTAATGTTCCCTGGGTAGAATTTTGAAACATAAGTTCAGAGAGAGAATCTCGAAGAAAATTTCAGCTGTAGTCATCAGCATTCAGCCACTGATAACATTTGAAGGAGATTATGTTTCCCCCACTTAATGAGGTGAATGAGAAAGAACGATCACCAGTATTCTTCAAATAAAAAATGTTCATTCATCTGGCAACAAAGGAAAATGTGTAGGCATAAAGCAGTACACCAGGCAGCTAAATTAGCTAGGAAGAATTAAGTAGAAGACTTGGGTTCCAGCTGTTTGACAAATACAGTTCTTGAATACAGCACATCTTGGATACAAGTTATTACAGCAACGTTTAGAATTCAGACCTTTTCTTTGAAACAGACCCCTCCAACTCATCTACATAGTGAGACCCGCATACTTTGGAAGATTCCAGTTAATATGTATAAAGTTCAGCACTCACCTGTTATTTATTTACAAATTTGAACTACAAATATTACAAAAGTAAAAATGGACACAAAACCATATACTGGTATACACCCACAATCCAACATGACGCAAAAGCAGATCTGATATGTAAATGTTGGAAAGACCATAAAAATTTGTTCAAATCAACAGTAATAAAGCAAAGTTTAAATGATGGAATGTTAAATAACATTAACCAATCACAGGAAACACATTCTTTCTTTCAGTCAAGTAAACAGAAACAAAAATTTATGATATAATGACAAATGTTTTCCATTCTATGAGTTCAAAGCCGTAACAATAGATCTAGTCTCAACTAATATCCCTTTTTTTTCTTTTCTTTTTTTAAATTTATGTCTTCAGTTAATGTTTTCTTTCTTAATGTTGTTCTTTTTAGTCTGTAATGTGCACAGTATAACTAGGATTGTTTCTTTTTTTTTATTCATTGTAAAGACCTTCTTGTTCTTCCTTTAACTACTTCAACAATCTTACCTTTTCTTTATGTTGGAAACATGGATGTTAGAACCCAATGAACTATATGATATGAAAGAAAAGGTATGCAGCATATTTGTCATTTATAAAGTATGGCAGGTAAAATGTATTTCTGATTTTTATATATCAGTCAGTAGTGTGTGTGTGTGTGTGTGTGTGTGTGGTGTGTGTGTGTGTGTGTGTGTGTGTGTGTGTGTGTGTAACTTCCATATTTTCATGACCTTTTTGCCGTTTTCTTTGTATCAGGGAGTATTTACACTTTTTAAAAAATCAGCAGTAAAGTCTTTAAAAACATGGAAATACACAAGATTATACGTAAACTAAATGAAATTTTTTTTTTTTTTAAACACATAAAGCACAAACAAGTCAAAACATCTGCATATAATCAAAGTATAAAATCTTATCTGAAATATATCAAACTTTTATTAAAATGTTACATGAAACTTACAAACAAACCAAATCACATATATGAAACGTATATGTAAAAATATTTTTATAAAAGAGTTTCTTTCACATTCTGTTTTCAGGTTAAAAAAAAAAAAAAAAAAAAAAAAAAAAAAGAACAGCAGATCAAAGTATACTTTGTGGAAAAAATACCAAAAGATCACTAGCTTCCAAACTCTTTCAGCAGTTACAAAACTCATCCAACAAAAAGATGGGAAAAAGCAAAAACCAAAATGTGAAACGACTTTAAACCATCACAGACTGAAAGCAAATTCAACCAGCAGATTTAAAAAAACAACACCACAGCAGATTTAAAACAACAATAATAATAGTAGTAATAATGATGAAAACAACAACAGTAACAACAATAATATTGCATTAAAAAAAAAGAGAAGATAAACAAAATCATTTCCATACTTAAATGTTCAACAAATGAATAAATAGATGTTAAAAAAAAAGGACAGTTAATTCTAAACATAGGAAAAGCAGCAAACAGAAAGATATTTGGTTTTTACATCATACACACACGGCAGGGTTAGTAGAAAAAGTCAGCATTATGGCAGTGGCTTTTTGTGTGTGTTTACAAACAGAACTGTGTTATGTTAAAGTGTAATTGAAGTTACACAATGTAGTATATATTTTTTCCTGTTATCTGGTTACATTCAGATACTAAATCTAGATGCTACGAAGTTTCTCAGATCTCAATCCAGCTTGTAAATAGATGATACGCATGATGATGAATGATATATGATATATGATAAATCCTGCTAATCAATAACAAAACACAACTTTCACAACAAACACATTTCACAAACAACTGCCAAAATATGAAAAAATGAAAACCAGAATAATATCAGTATGGTAAATGTACCATGACTTTAGCAGTATATGAGATATTCATCCATGAGAAAAAGACAAAATCAATCGTTCAAATCTTTCAGCAAACGTTCAGATCATTTCCACATCCATTCACCACAATACTGAAACATTAAAGCTTGCACTCAAACTGTTAACATATCCAGTTTCCCTATGTATATACACACACATTTCATTGGTCACAGTCTCCACTACTAAAACTAAACTTAAATGCATAACAAAGTGGTGAATTGCACTTTTCAGGATGCTGCATTAGCTTTCAGCTGGACTTTTTTTATGTCAAATTTTGCTGCCCACCGTCTAACCTGTCTCTGTATCTATGTTTTAAGTGTCTTGACATGTTCTGAAAAGGTTTCATTTTGTCCAGGTTGTACGCAGCTTGGATATCATCAGTAACACTTTCACACGAGTCATCATCATGCTATTCCAGCCTTTCATCTGCTGGAACCCAACCCGTTCACATAACCAGCAGATTTTCTAACAGCACGACTTTGTGCAAGTCTAAAATCATTCAAATCTGCACCCCAAGAGACACGTGAAAGCAGCAAGTAACTTGTTTATAAATAGATGGAGTTTAAAGCAAAAACAGATAAAAGGTCGAACAGAAATCAGCAGTCCACTCCCCCAAAGCAGCAGTACAATTCAGGACGGTGACAGGAACAAAGACAAAAGACGTCACTTTCAAGCCCATTTCTCAGGTTTTTAAATATCAACCAGGCCTGTGCCAGGGATGTGTGTGTGTCTACAAACATTCACAGCAGACTGGCAAATCCTCTCTGCACCTTCCTCACTCTTGCTGGATCCTTACACCTCCGCCCTGTCTTGTTATCACTGCCCCCACAGACTGATTGCACAGACAGGGGACAGCTGTCTAAAACAGTTTGGCGGTCTTCTTCATCGCTTTCTGCTTCCACACTGGCTGGGTGCTGAACTGAGTGTAGGTCATGCCAAACACACGCTTGAAGTCCTCCTCTTTCAGATGGATCTGAAAAAATATATCAATGGATTAGGTGTTAGTCGCTGAGAGCTGAATACAGATATTTATTTAAGTTTTCTACACCTAGAAAAAAGAATAAACACTTATTCTTTTTTTTTTGGGGGGGGGGGGGGGGGGGGAGTTTTGCTAGGAAAATGGCAGATTGTCAATTTTTGTGAGGAAATGGCAGACATTCTTTGGAAAGAAAGAAGGCCCACATGTGATTAAGATGATTCGCACAGCTATCAGTTTCCCCCACTTTCAGCTCCTCGCAGCTGCTAATTAATCCATCCCATCCCAGCTCACTGGTGTTATTTATAGCAGGAAATTACCACACTTGGACTAGACAAAAGGAAGGGACGCGCTAAATTTAGCACTCTGGACTGAGTGATGTTGAATTTGTGCACATTGTTTAGCTCTTTCAGTTGACCACCTATCTACATACCATGCACTGAGACAACAAAAGTACAGGGTTGTTTCCATACGGCAGTGCCGCTGGATGACAGCAGAGATGACGTGAAGCCACAACTGACCTCTCTGGCGGCAGGGTCCACTCCACCGGGCAGCTGTTCAACCTCCACAGCCAGCTCCTCATAGCCGTACTTGGGCATGTCACTGTAGTCCTGGGTCCCGTTGGCCTCATGCTGAAAAACACCAACAGCTCTGTTTGGTCTTGTAGTGGGGACTTTACCGATTCACGATATCATCTCTATGTGAGGGAAATTCACCTGTAGTGCAATAATCTCAACCATCAAGAAAGCATACTGTTTCATTTCTTCGTTAATCTTCTCCATGTAAGGGAAATTCACCTGTAGTGCAAGTGTCAACCATCAAGAAAGCATATTGTTTCATTTCTTTGTTAATCTTCTCCATATAAGGGAAACACCTGTGGTGCAATAATCTAACTATCAAGAAAGCATATTGTTTCATTTCTTCAATCTTTTCCAAAATTCTGTACTGTCTATATCAATAGATTCATGCCTATCTGTTTTTGTGGATCTTTTTCTTGGTCAGACCCATGCATGTCAATACTGTACAGATCCGTAGAAAACCTTGACAAAATCTGTTCCATATGAAAACCCACTCTCCACAGACACAGATAAGATCCTCATTAGTATTTTAGTCTATTCCTAGACTGTTGTACCATCCTTCTTGCAGGTATTTTAAAATTAATGATGGGAGAAATCAGGTAAAGAAAATGGCTAATTCAACATTTTAAAAAAAATCTATTTATTTATCTATTCATTTATTATTATTTATTTTTTATTTTATTATCATTTTTTGCTAGTTTAACCTAAAACAAGTGGTACAGGTACAGGTACAAGGCTGCAACTGACAAAACTACTCACCTGCTTGACTTCCTGAATAGGAAGGTTGTCTTTACCCAGTGCCTTCTTCAGCTCTTCAAACGACATGCCTTTCTGCAATCACACATAACAAACAATATTATCAACATGTCACTCTTATCACATTGTTCACTCTCATCAAACAAAAAAAAATGGAAAAGAGCCTATCATTCAAACATATTTTTTACAAGTAAAAGCTGTTTGTGCTATGTTGTTCTGAGTGACAGTTAATGCGGGCACAAATATGCATGTCACAGCGCGCAAATCCAACATCACTTAGTCAAGAGTGCTAAATTTAGCATGCCCTTTTCTTTTACCTAGTCCAAGTGTTGGCAGTTTCCTGCTATACTTAGCACCAGCTGGCATCAGCTGGGCTGAGCTGAGCTAGGCTGGAATGGAATGGATAGCAGCTAAGAGCAGCTGAAACTGGGGAAAAATGACAGCTGGATGTGTACCTGAATGTATAATATACTTAGATGCATTTGTGACAGATGAACACAGCACAAGTTCTTCTGTACCTTTGTGACAACAAACACTAAAGAATTTTCTAAGTGAAGAACTGCATTGGTAAGTTTCAATCATACAACATACATCCCCGAACTTCTTTTACCAATCCAACAAAGGTACGTTTCCACTCACGCTCCAGAGCTCGCGGTCCCATTTCCCAAAGAAGCCAGTGAAGGAGGGTGGTTCAAATCCCTGCTTGATCTTCAGCAGAGGTGTGTCGGGATCTCGGCCAGATGGGTCTGTCTTCAGGTACTCCTTCAAGAGAGGTTAAGAAACATGCTTCACATCAACACTGTATCTCCTTCACCTTTCTCTGATTCACATCCATATGAAATCTCTACATGTTTAACTATATTGAATGAATCTTGGCAAACTAGAGACAATGTCTGATATGAATGACAAGGCTTTTCTTTACTGGAGAACATTTTACAATTTCTGATATGAAGAATGACAATGTTTTTCTTTTACTAAAGAACATTTTACAATGTCTGGTATGAATGATATGCTTTTCTTTACTAGAGAGCCTTCTACAATGTCTGAATGAATGACAATGTTTGGTGTGTTTTTTTTATTGTTTTTTTTTTTTTTTGTTTTTACTAGAGAGCATTTTACAATGTCTGATATGAATGACAAAGTTTTTTCTTCACTAGAGAACAATTTACAATGTCTGATATGAAGAATGACAATGTTTTTCTTTCACCATCCATCCTCTTCCCCCATTCTTTACATTCATGGTATGAACAGGTCTTTATAAATATCTAGCTCACCTTGTGGTTATAGACACTGAACCAAAAAAAATAAAGATATGACAAGCAAATTAACAAAATTAATTTCTGGCTTCTTTTTATATCAGCTTACCATATAACTGCATAGATCAAAACAAAAACCTAAAACCAAACAAAACATCTGTCATTTGTCCCTTTTTTCTCCATACTTGAGTTAACCACATAAAAATACTGATGATACTGAATCTGACCACAATCTACTCCTAAAAAAAAGTGTTTTCTCAACTGTTTTCTTGGCAGCAAAATGCTTTTAACTTCATCATTATTCTTTCTGTGATAGCACACACTGTTAACACTGACAGTATGCATCCAACAGCTTACTTACCACAGCCAGTCCTGGAGCCTGGTCCCTCTCATCTTGTTAGAGTCCTTGCCCACCCACAGGTAGAGGCAGTCCCAGCAGTCCAGCAACATCACGTCTTCAGGAATCAGATCATCCTGTTCAGAGAAACACCACTCTGTCACCCGCTTCCGTCTCCTTCAACACCCTCCCTCCCTCCTGTACTTTACTATTCCTTGTCTAAATAGCACGTTGCATGCTTATTATGATAAACCCGCTACAGAAAATGTTCATTCAAATTCAGACATGTTATAACTGTATGCACTTGTTTATCTTTTGTTGCCATGGGTTCTTTTATGTGCACTAAATAATTTTGTGTAACACACAGGACCTCTGTTTACCATCTCTTCCATAATTAGCACCTAGACCACCACTCATGGTCTAATGGATGGGGGTAAGTTTCAGGCCCAAATGGGGATCAAACCACCGCACACTTCCAACCCAGACTTTTCACTTTCTAGGCAAGCCCTTTAATTGTAGACTTCATACAAGGGGAAATTAGATGCAACTCTTGTGTGACACACTCTTCTTAAGGAAAACAGCTTAAAGTTGTACAGAGCAACCTACCGTGACAGAAAGCGGTTTACAACAATACACTCTATGTACATGTATAGGTCAGACAACACACTTTAAAGAGAAAAAGGATATAAAAACCCTCCAGTAAAAAAACTAAGTCAATCACAACTTACAATACAACACAAAAAACACCCAACTGTTTCAAATCTGTCTTGGAATGCTGTCAAAATCGAAGAATAAAGCAAGCAAAACTTATTTCTGGTCAGAACTTATCTGTCACAGGCTGAAGGAAAAATTGATTTGAAAATAATCACACCACCTCAAAACAAAACCAACACCCCCCCCCCGATATTTAAAGAATAAGTAGTCCAACACAGTAAGCAAAACAAAAAAAAAGCATACACAAAGAAAACTATACAAAAAAGTAACGCATACTGTTTTACAGTTTTTGTACTGAGTATAGCAGGCAAAAACTGTACTTCTGTAGCACAATGACTTCACGGGGTAGGCCTACCTGCACAAAGTCGTGTATTTCCTCTGCCTTGAGATTGCCGGAGGCGTTGGAGATCTGGAAAAGGCGAGGTGGATGACTCCCTTCATCCTGCACACATATTAAAAACAATCATGTTTTTATGTTTTACTTTCTTTTTTATTATACATTTCATACCGCTTTAAGCCATGGCAGGTTTTCAGCATGAAGTTCTGGCTGCTCTCCCCAGGGAGAGTGTGTTGCCACAAGGGCAGCCCCACCCAATTTTTTTTTTCTTTTCCTGTCTGAAACTGTGTTTGTTTCCCTATCAAAGTGGCTTTTTTCCTACAGGATTTTGCCGAAGGACAACTATCTTGTTGCCCTGGGTTCTTTTACGTATGCTAAATAATTTTGAGTAATACACAGGACCTCGGTTTATTGTCTCTTCCAAAAGACTAGCACCCAGACCACCACTCATGGTCTAATAGACGGGGAGGAAAGTTTTGGGCCCAAACAGAGTTTGAACAACCGCACACTTCCGACCTGGACTCTTCGTTTTGTAGGCAGGCACGTTACCTCTAGACCACTGATCCACCTGCACGTTACTGGCTTATGTCTCTTACATCACTGGGTTTGTTTTTTTTCATTTTTGTGGGGGGAAAATTTTGGCAAACAGATGGTATAAGCTGGTGTGACAAAAGTTTACCCTGGCATTTTTTTTCAAATCTTGTTTTTCAGATAAATATTGAATTAATTGTAAATACTGAATTAATTGTGTCACAAATATTAATTGTTCTTTCATTTTGAGGTGGTATAGATTCTCTTTCTCTCTCTTCTCGGGTTCGCTAACAGGTGGGTGTATAGTGCCTGGTATTCTCTGTTTGTCACTTTCCAGAGGTCTGGCCACTGGCCTCAGTTGACACATTCCGACTTCAGAGCAGCTCCCAAAATGAAAAATAAAATCCTCAGAATTCAATCCAAACGCTGTCATGGCAAAGAATTTAACATTATATGCAAGCAATGTCAATTCCATAAACAATGTTAGGGGGGGGGGAGTTTTGGGGTTTTTTTTTTTTAGATTTAAAAAACCTGCTCTTTGTATGACAGCATCCTTGTTATAATTAACATACCTGTAATCGTTTGTCAGAGGCATACTCCTCTTTGCCTCCAAGAACACTCCAGAAGTCATCCTTCTCTTGTCCCTCAAACACCATGGTAGTTGCTCTGTTGGAAATTAAAAAAAATTTTAACTAAAGCATTTCAAACATTTACTTATTATGAATATTCATAAGAAGGAAGGTGGCAGGTGACTGTTCACCTGCCTAACAAGTAAATACAGTGGGAAAAAAATGATTGGACAGAAAATAACCTCTCAAAAGCATATGCAGTTAAGTTGGACTGCCATTGTAGACACACACAAGAAGTGAATACAAAGTTTAAAAGAGCATTCCAAAGACCTGAAACCAATATGATGCAAACATTTGCATAAACTAGCATTCCTAATTTCTCCACTTCATTACAAATTTATTACCAGCTCTTGTCAATGCATACATGACCCTGCACAATCTCTCCCTTTAAAAGTTTTCTTTGAGGGAGTGTAAATGTTGACTTTGTGCAAACTGTCCAAAGAAGCGAGCCAGTCACATGCTGCCAGGAATAGATATGAGAGAGAGAAAGACTGATGCCAATGAATCATTCTAGTCATCTAGTACTTCCACCGCCTCTAGGTCGGAAGTAACACGAGGGAGAGAGATGGCGCAGCCCTCAATAGCTGGCCCTTGAGAACTGAGTCCCCTGACACCTCATCCTAGACCACATAGGTTATGGACACCTTACCTTTTACCTTTTAGTACTTCCAGCAGTATACCTATATAGAATTTTTAAAATGTATAAAAATGTATTAACCTTGGTGATCGAGCTGCAACAAGTTTTGCCATTTCTCGTTCATCTCCAGTGCAGCCCTGAAAAAAATACCCACATAATTAATCAGAAGTACACACACAGCTGAAATATGCTGACAAACATTTATATAATCATCATCATCATCATCATCATCATCATCATCATCATCATCATCATCATCAATGGAATGTACACAGCGAACATTTATATCATAATAAATATTCAAATACAATCACGCACATCTTCAACCATAAATAGTTCTGACCTGAAACTGCACAGCCAACTTATCTAAAATGTTAACACTTTTAAAGATGTAGGCAATAGATTTTTTTTCAGGTTTGTTTGGGTGGATGTTGGGGGAATCAATCACAGCATTTAAAATCTCTGATCTACTATCTAAAAATCTTCATTAATCATGCCAGAAAAACCAAGATGTACACAGATTTTCTGTTGAAAAATAACCTCACTAATTACACATATACAGAAAGTGGAAGCTTACTGAAAAACGCTGTATCACAGATGTAGCATACACATGCAAGCCAACAGACACATGCACTCATCCACCCACCCCTGCACGCACACACACACACATGCAAAAGAGAGTCTTTCAGAGTGAGTGTAATACCTTTCCAGCCCAGATGTAGACAGCTGTTTTGGTAAACACAACAAAAACATCATTGGAGTTGAGAGAGGATGCCCGCAGATCAACCTGTAACACACCATCATTAGATGAGCCGTCTTATCACTATCTATTATTTACACACTTCCCTTTTACTAAACATGTCAACAGGAACAATGGAAAAAGTATTTTAATAACGCAAATAATCTTTCTAGAATGTCCCTTTTACTTTTCAGAAGCAACATTTCATTCTCCCGCAGATTAACTTCCGTCTATTAAGGTATAAGTATTTTTTCTATAACATACTGCTGTAACAAGCCCTTCTCCTTCAAGAAAAGAAACCTTTTTTTTTCTTAGAGCACTTTACAGAAAATCCTGTCATAAAAATCTTCAGATGGAAAAACACAATATATGTAATGAAAGAAGACATAATCTGCAAAGGCCTATACATAATTGTCTTTTTGTTATTAAAAAAAAAAAGACCAAGTCAATCAAAAGGTGCAAGCTGAAACATCATGCACAAATACATCAGCCTAAACAAACATTTTCTTATTCTATGAAAAAAAAAAAAGGTTAAGATTTTGTTCTCATCCCTTGGTTAGAGCTCCAAGGTTCACCAAAGGTGAGTTTTTTGCATATGGTACATATTTTACCACCATTTAGGTAGCTACATACAGATCTTTGATAAAGAAGATGTCTAAATGCAACACCAGTGTACATGCTTTTTAAAAACTTTTGGTCATCCATTCCTAATGGCACACAATAGCATACTCTTCTGAAAGGCGGAATGAATTTTAATGTGCGCAAAAGGTGTTCTGTGTGCATTCACACACAAACGCTCAGTTCATAGTCTCATCCAAAGGACTTTTGGGCGAATGAGTCGGTAGTGGTGTTAACTCCAGGGAAAACTCCCCTTGAACAGGCACCTTGGTGGTGACTTAAACCCAGGCCATCAGATCACGAGCACAACACTTAGAAGTTGAAATAAAAGTGCCTGCAGGCAAAGACAACACACTATATCCTTACTCATTTTAAAACATCTTTGGCAAAAACAGTCACAGACACAAAAATCTCACCACTGGTTAACCTTGGAGCTCTCGTCGATTAACAAAACATATTAAAAAAAACTCCCAACTTCTGCAGTACAATTTCTCATCTGAACTGTACACATTCTCTCAACACGCAACAGTATCCAGACACACCCCAGTTCTCTCTCACCTGCACCCCAGTTCTCTCTCACCTGCACCCCAGTTCTCTCTCACCTGCACCCCAGTTCTCTCTCACCTGCACCCCAGTTCTTTCTCACCTGTACCCCAGTTCTCTCTCACCTGCACAGCCTTGGTGTTGTGGGGCGTTGTACCGCGCACCTGCAGCATGTAAGTGTCCCCTGGTCCATCCACATTCTTTTCTCCTCGTGTCCATCCAGCTTTACCTCCCTAAACATCGTTCATCCACTTACACAGTTGTCAAGGAGAGACAAAGCACAAAATGATTAACTAAAATATATCGATTTAAGAGAGAGAAGAATAAAGTTGAGCATGGACAGGATAGCTCAGTGGGCAGAGCGCCTGCTTTTCCTCGTCAAGTTAAGTAGCGTCGAGCATGGTTTGCTAATGGGATGGGGACCGTTTGCGCACCTTGGCTACAGTACAGTTCCCCCAGTTATAAATGGGTACCTGCCCTCTTCAGGTCAGGAAGGTAAAGCAGCGAGGGAGAGGAGATGGTGCCGCCTCAACATGCTGGCCCCTAGAGAAGCTGAGGTCTGACGCCTTGGTCTCCTACGACCACACAGATTATGGGACATCTTTACTTTACTACTTATAGAAATAAATTAAGATTTAAGAATAAGCCAAAGGAAAGGTGGGGAAGGACAATAATTCTTGCTGTTTTTTTCTTTGAGTATGTGTATGTTTGTGGGGGGGGGGGGGGAGGAGGTATATGTTTGTGTGTGTGTTTGGGGGGGGGGGGAGGGGTATGTGTTGTGTGCTTGTGTGTGTGTATAAGTGTGTGCGTGCAAATGGAAATGCATATATGCATGTTTAAGATCAGTACATTAAAGAAAAAAAAAGGTCATGTAAGAGAAAAAGGCATTTCTCACCTGGAAGACAATCATCTTTCCACCAAACATGGCCATGAAGTGTGGAGGTTCTTTATACTGGACCACACGTACCTGATGACACAACACACGACACCTTGTCTTAATCTATTTACACACAGGTGCAAAAAGTAAAACATCCCATACCATCTCATGATTCTATAAAATAAAAACAAATCAACCACAAACTAAACTAGAAAATGACACTAACAAGCAAACATAAAATTCAAAGAAATGTTGGTGGGGTTTTTTGTGTGTTTTTTTTAATTTCAGCCAATTTTTAAATACTGGAACAAAGTTTATCAAGTTTCTTCTGATGTTATGCTGTTTATCTCAGAGGTTTAAAGTCAATACTGCATCTATTCTGAGCCACAACCATACATTTCCAAAACCGTCATTTTGAGAAATCGCGAATTAAACTCAAAAGCCATGGTAAAATACAGTTTTACTCAGAAACTCAGCTTTGACAGAAAACACATGCCATTTGTGAGTAAAATCGGGGATAAAAAGGGATAAAGTTCCCCAAAAAGAAAATTAGAACATTTAGGAGATATTTGATTGTGGCTCTCAATGGACACTGAATGGCTGTTTCAACCAAACTCATGTTTTCATTAAAGCACACACAAACATACACTTTCTTCAATGTGTTTTTCTTACTGATTTCATGAGCACATTGCTCCCATTTACTTATCTTTAAAAAAAAATAAAAAAAAAAAGTGTTTGTCTTACTTATTTTATGAGCACATTGCTCCCATTTACTTATCTGTTAACCCCCCCCCCCCCCAAAAAAAAAACACAACAACCCTCATTTGTTGCTGTGTCATCGTTTGCTGTAAAATGTAAAACACACACACACACACACACACACACACACACCACACACACACACACACACACACACACACACACACACACTATGCCTGTGCACATACACTTTCCTTTTACTTCATGAATTAAAAGTTATCTAATGGTCTAATCTATTGATCCACACACACACACAAAGAAACACCAAATACCTGCATAGGTGACCCTCCTAGTTTATCATCCAACTCCACAGTTTTCAAGGCTGCTGTCCCTCTCTCATCCGTTGTGGATTTTGCTCCCTGTGACACAGAAATGCAAACGTTCTCAATCAAAACATGGCATGGCCGTTTTCTGACTACAACACACAATGATGAAAGGCTAAGTAACTGTTATTTGACTTTGCCACACTGAGTAACAAGAAGGCAGTAAACATGCATGGTTCGTTTTCTGATGTGACAGCTCTCATCTAATATCACTTTAAGTGAACAGACGTAAAATCAAAGACACACATGTAACAACACACAAGGATGGAAGGCTAAGTAACAATTACTTGACTTTGCCACTCTAAGTAACAGGAAGGTACTAACACAAAGTCCATGGAAAACAACTTAAACAGCTAAAATAAGGAGGAGGGTGGCAGGATGGTTAGGTCGTTTGCCAAAGTGACATATTCTTTCTACAAAGAGCAGCCCAGAGAGATAGACTGCATACTCTGGAAGAGGGGGGGGGGAGGGGAGGGAGGTGTGCAACCAAAACACAGAAGACTACTGACCAGCCAATAGTAGATGATGACGTTCTCTCGTCCCTGCACTTCGTAAGTGTACTGGATCACATAGCAGTCCCCACCGAAGAACTCCCCAAACCGACTCTTGTCCAAAGGCTTCAGGTCAAACTTCTCCACACGCCAAACCTTCAAAACAACACAGACTGGATTTTAAGAACAGTTTCTGTCTTCTTCGAACACAAAAACAACAACAATAGCAGCTGTCTGAGCATTTAATGAAGAATACTAAAAAAATAAAGCAGCAGCAAGACACATCATTAAATGAACTGATGTCTGGTCTATTTAAATATGACAAGCATATAAACATGCAAGAAACATTTACATACACATTATCAAGTAACACACACACACACATATATGCAGAATGCACAATGTGATGCACACACAGCACAGCACAAACACTCAGCACAACACCACACTCACATACACAAACACACACACACACACACACACACACACACACACACACACACACAACACACACACGCCTCATAAATTCTACCCACCTCCACTTTGCCTGCACCATCATCCACCATTTGTGTTTCTGCTGCCAAGGATCGGTTAGAGTGGAGCGTTTTGGCATCAAACTTCGTCTGTACTGTCTTGGCTGAAACAATTAACCATAGAATTGGTATTGGGACAAAAAGAAGAATACACAGTTTTAACTATTTTGACTTAGAAAAAAATATGAAAAAAAGAATCATAGTTTTTAAAGCTCAATACATTGCACTATGTACATATGATATTTAGTTTGATAAATAAATATATACAACATGAACACACTACATTACACTGTTGAATATATGTGATGAACGAAAAATGCGACAAATAACATTCCCTAAAACTGAATAATCACAAACACTCATCAATCATTTTCTTTAAAAAATTGATAGTTTTCCTGTTCTCTTAAGATGTCTTTTAAAAAGAATTACCAAAAAAAAAAAAACTATACATACAAAGATCTGCCAACAATATCTACATTTACATGTGTCTGCTCTGTTTGAATGAAATCCTGAGCTTTTTCAGTCTGTAATTATGCCCTTCAACCTTTCCACACAGAACCAACCTGTTCTTTCTTTTTTTCCAAACAATGGATGACATACCTGTGAACCTGTAGGATTTCCATGCTTCCCTTCCTCTTCACCCTTTATATCCATTACCACATTCCTATTCTCTGTGGTCTAACATCTACGCACGAGGCACACACTAATGAAAACTGCCATCCAATTAATCATGAGCTATATCCTACAAACCACAAAGACCCTTCCACAGCTGTCAAGCTGTTACCAATTACAACTCAGATTAAAACTGTCCAGCTATACATATAAAATTGAAACATCAAGCTTAACATCAACAATTCATTCCTATTCTTCATCACACCCTAGTCAGGGTCAGAAAAATGATCATAAAAACAAGATTTTCTGCCAAAATCGCAGTATCTACACCCCTAGTCAACAACAAGAGTCAGAAAAAAATCACCATAAAATCATGATTTTCTGCACAAAGCGCAGTTTGTTCTACAAACTCACCAATTCTGCTGCGTGTGTAGACTTTGCCTGAGGGTGCAGGCTGGGGCCAGTCCCTGAAGAGACACTTGAAGTCTGAAGGCTCTGCTCCCTCCACCACACGCGTCACTTTGGTGTCAGAGGGGTACTCCTTCTTCTTCAGGAACCCCACAGCATTCCTCATCGCCTCCTGCTTTTCCTTCAGTGACGCTTTCTTGCCAATCCACACCCACACTCCTGCATAGCTGTTGTCAATGATGAAGGCATCCTACAGGACAGAGGTTTGAATGTTACATACATGAAAAATTATATTTAAAAAAAGTATGCTTGATTTGAAGAGAATTAGAGGTCCTAGTAATATTCCAACAAATACATATAAAAAATGCACGCACGCACGACGCACGCACCACACACACACACACACACACACACATGCACACACACACACACATGCACACACACACACACACACACACACATGCACACACACACATACACAAACACACAAAAACAAGTGCAGGTAACTACATACAACTTCTCAATCATTTTGAAAATGATTTATCAAAAATTCCATTTAAAAAAACAAAAAACCATAGAAAATAATATCTTTCAATGACAGAAGTTTAGGCATTTTGAGTAAGAACTATGCCTTTGGCCTGCCTGACTCGAGTTTCAAGCCCTGGATGAGCCTTATCAGAGGTCCCAGTGGTGATTGAAGCTTCACCCTCAGTGGTACCTTACAGCGAGACACTTTTCAGAATTTAGAAGTGTCAATTGCAGAACTGTATGAAGAACAGAACTTTCATGAAGAACTTGTGATAATTTCTAGGTATGATGGGTTCTTCCACAGGCACTAGTCATGCTGCATGAGTAACCTTGTCATCAATTTATAGGAAGTCCTTAAAATACACACACTCACAGAAAAAAAACAAAAACTTACTTCAGACACAAGGTCTTTCTTGTACAGTGGACCCGATTTGACTTCTTGAATTTTCAGGGTTCCATCTTCTTCTCGGCAGCTGAAAGTAAAAACATTATAATAAATATATATTAAATATATAAATATATATATATATATATATAAAAATATATATAAATCAACCAGCTGGGCCTTCTGTCTACCCATCAACCTCCCATACTGTATCACCCCTTTTCTTGATACAAAAATGTCTTTGCTCCAGAGCAATCAGTTAACTGACTGATCACCTGTTTGGGATTTCCCAATTGATAACTCAGTTTTGTGCCTAACCAGCATGTAATTGCCCATCATGAAATAGTGTTTTTAACTTGACCTGACTTGACAGCTTCACAAAAATTGCATCTCCAGTGTTTTTTTGCTGTTGTTATTTTGTTTGTTTTTGCTTCCGTTCCTCGCTAGAGCACTGAGGTTTTAAAAAAGGTGAAATTCTGCATATATGACTCTTACTACCCACATCGAGATAACTCTAACAGATTATTCCTAAATTGATTACTTCTGACAAAATACTAGTTTGCGTAA
>CM060316.1:39876879-39884379 GCA_030674155.1 Stramonita haemastoma
AGCAGAAGAATTTTTCAATGATATATAAAAGCAACAATTTTACTATAATATCCAAAAAGTACCATCAGACACAAAAATATGTTAGCACACCTTTTTGAAAATGTCCTTCAAATGAAACAGAAACATCCATCACAACTACGCCAATACCAACATGCACCAACCTCTGAAAAGCGAGGATTTCTCTTGCCTTTGACCTGCACAAGGCGTGGCTGGAAAACACCCCGCTCCACATGATTGAAGCCAGATTTTACTCCTCCCACTTTGATTCTGTCAAACACAAAACATGGACAAGGACGTACTAACAATGTTGAAAGACAAGGGACTACCACCCCCCCCCCCCCCCCCCAAAAAAAAATTATCACTTACTCTAATATCATCAAACATATTTTCTATTTTTGTTGAAGACTCAACTGATTTCATGCACATACTATACTACACTGTACTCTTGCATACATCATCTAGCAACAAATGCTGTTTATGTATAACAAATAATCGATTTAGTAGCCTTTTTGTATCCCACTTATGAATGTTACTGAGAATTTACTCTGATAACTATTTAGAATTTACTCTGATAACTATTTGGAATGTACTGTGCAGTTTCAAGAAAATCTGATTTTGTTGGTATGCTTGGTGCCACTGAGTTACTGTCACACAATTCAAAGCATGGAGCAGCACTCTGTGAGTGTCTCTATAGAAAAGCAGAACTCACTGCAGTGGAGGAATGCTCAATGCTTCATTTAAAGAGGGGCATGGATGGACTGTGGCCTGAAACCGCCAGAGAAAAGATGAAGACATCTTCTACAAAGTCACAAGTGGCCAAAGTAAATGCAAGATAATTCAGTATCATCTTTTCCTATTTTAGTAAGATATTACTGGCAAATGTGCTGTGGTGATTTATGTTTAGCTCTTTTCTCTTCTCTACATTCCTTTATCAGTGTAGTGCCTGGTCTTCTCCTGTCTTGCAACTCTGCAGAAAATCTGCCTGCTGGCCTCTGCCATAACATTCTGACCTCAGAGTAGTTCATGTTTTCGCAAAGGATGCATGCTGGGTACATTCCTGTTTCAGTAACCAACCAAATGCTGACATGAATTACAAGATCTTTATGTGCAATTTTGATCTTTAACATGCAGGGAATTAAGATGCTGACAGTCTACACTTGAAGTTAACCTGGGAGATCATAAAATTCCCACCCTTAATTCACCAGAAGCCGCAGCCAAGACTCGAACCCACAAATTCATGCACCAACAGGAATGAAGTCAAACAGCCTTTACTACTCAGTCATAGTATCTGTCTGATGATTTGATGTGCACTCTTATCAGAGAATAGCTTAGAGACATACAAGATAGGGGAGAGGAGGAGGGAGGAGGATGAACCCTAGAAAGTGAGTAACGCACTTGATGCCGTTCGAAAAGTATCTGCAGAAGCGCTGTGACTCGTGGTTCTCCACTTCCCTGTGCTGCACTGGTGCCCCTCCCAGGTAGTCATCCAGCTCCACTGTCTTGAAAGCAGCAACACCCGCTTCGTCCTGCAAGTTGGCATGGCTTCTTTTATCAACGTCATTCTGTTGCTTTTGTGCCATTGTTAGTATTGACTACTGTTCTTGCAAACACACACACACACTTGTTACAGCACATGCATCACCCACACCCACACACACACACATCCACCTACACATAAACACTCTCCTCTCTCTCTCTCTCTCTCTCTTTCTCTTGACTAGTGAAAAACAGCATTTGGCCTTCATGCCTTACAAGATCAATAATACGATCAGTAAATCAGTATCACCACGATTTCTGCCTACAACAACTTTGCAAATATTTAAGTATGGATGCACATGCTTGCATGTGATTGCAAGATAAACACAGAAAAAAAGAGAGAAAGACAGACAAAACAGAAAAAAAGTACTGGCTGTACAGGCACCTGATATTTGGATTAATTTCCTTGTGGGTAAAGTCATTGCATGTAAAATTAATATTCCACAAAGTAAAATAGGTATGCCTTTAACCATGAATTTATTATAGAGGACTTATTTTCACACACACATACACATGATTGCACACAAACAAACACACACACACACACACACACACACACACACACACACACACACACACACACACACACACACACAGTATCAGTCCCACTGTTCAACTTTGCTTGCCTTACCTGAGATGTTTCAGCTCCCAGCCAAAAGTGTACATGGATATCAAATGCACCCTTGTTTTCCTTTATCTGAAATAACATCATCTGAATGATAATTATTATCCTCAACACAGCAATCCTTTAACATCAACCATATTACTTTTTTTTTAAATAAGTAAATTCATTTTCAATAACTTTGGGATTCAAAGCATGCTTTTAGATCAGGGTGCCTTATTCAAAACTGCAATCTTACAAGGGGGATTCTGACCTGATTAACAGGGGCTGATACAGAATTACAGTTACACTGTGTCACGACACAAACAGCCTTTTCACTGATGTCAACTTAAAGATAGTATTACAATTGTGAACAATGTCATCAAGTACTGCTTTGTATTTATGTTGGGGTTACATGTCACAAGAAGAGAGAGAGAGAGAGAGAGAGAGAGAGAGAGAGAGAGAGAGGTGCATGTGTGTGTGTATGTGTGTGTGGGGTGTGTGTGTGTGTGTGTGTGTGTGTGTGTGTGTGTGTGTGTGTGTGTGTGTGTGCGTGTGCATGAGTGTGTGTAACCTTTTCTTTTATTCTCTCTTTTATACACATGTTACATGCATGTGGACATGTTATGTTTAATGACAGATGGAAGGATACAGGATGTAACAACCACCACAAACAACTGACACAGTTACATTTATTGTCTGATGCAGCATCAAACTAATTTGAAGGCCAATAGCTTCCTTACGCATCATCTTTATCACTGCTTCGCACCCCCCCCCCCCCCCCCCCCCCCCCCAATCAAATTAATCGTGCAAATTACCTACAAAGTTTTAAGACAAAGTTCTCCAAAGCCCTGTCTCGCCAGACCAGGAGGCCACATGCACACTAGCTATGTGGGGTCATGCGTATCCAATTTCTTATTGTACTGCTATAACAGGAGAAGTCTGCTTCATAAGAAACTGACTCTGTGCCAACTGCTCCCTGTCATGATAGACATGCAACAATGTATGATGTACATACAGTGACTCATTTTGCTAATTTGAGCACTGATAAGCCAAATAGAAAGAAAACATTCTAAAATGATATGTATGGTACAACATACATGGCATATATGCCAGTAGCTTTTTTTATTCGGCCTTTCTTTTTTTGATATAGCATTAATGCTGTTTCATCATTAAAAACAACAATAGCAAAACAAACACTGTCATCCTAAATAAGAAGTAACCCAATTCAGACAGCAACAAAATGACAAATCTGCTTCATCACTACCATGACCACGGACTTCAGACTACTAATGCACTTCATGTTTGTCAAGCTAACCAAACGGTAATATAAAAAAAATAATAATAAATAATAAACCCAAATCCCACTCTTTGCTTTCTAGAAAAGCGTTTATGGAGATATCAAAAAATAAAGGATGGACAGGTTTCAAGCAAACTACAGTGCCAGAAATACTGCAGAAATTAAATCCCAGTCCCAATATTTGCTTTTTAAAGAAAAGCGTTTATATTGCTTAATTATGTAGATATATGAAATAGAAGATAGTGGATTATTAATGCAATTATTACCATTATGTACTGCTATGCTATCACATCAAAGCTACCAGCACAGCAAACTTGTGTTTCCATTTGGTAGAACCAAGAAATACTCATGCACAACTTAATCTTTAAAAAAAAATACCAAAGCCTTTTATGCATGTTGTACTGTTAAGAAGAAAAACTGAAAGAAATATTTCAAGGACTGTCTCAGAATGCGTGTGAATCTGTTCAAAGCCTTGTATACAATAAACTTTTCAGAACAAGATTCAAAGTGTCTGTCTGACGATGTAATTACCTAAACCACAGCTACTATCATCAGGATATTTATAATAATATTCTTGAGGTCCCTTTTTCGTGCCACTTTCTTCCTTTTATATCCCAGAGTCAAAATGTCAAATTGCTTGCTGATGACTATAGTGACTGGTGTATGCTGGGTTTGCTCATAGTTCTGCACAGATGTGGAAAACATGAATTTTGATCTATATTCCTGATCTTCTGCATGGCCTTACAGTAAATGCACAAAGAAAATAAGGCGAGTCTGGTGAGTCTGCACTTGGGTTGATCTGGGAAAATTTGAAAACCCATGACACACATCTGACCACTTCATCCATCAAATAATAATGACTGAAAGCTAAGTTCCTGGTATGATTAAGCCTGGACAAATGGAGAAAAAGATTCAGAATCACATAGGCAGTATTTCAAAATTCTTTATATCAAAAGCTATTTTCAGTACACATTTTAGCATGAATTATTATGTTCATGCATCCAAGGATATTTACTACAACACCTTGTTAGTAAATCATACACTCGTATAAATAGCACATACTTGAAACAGTTCTATATGTAATGACGTAACAGCATTCATGGACAAGTGTTCACATCTCCAACCTTTGCTAGCCCACAAAAGGAAACAGAACAGAAGCGAGCAAAAGTCCCTTTGCTTTTCCCTTCAGCATAGACGCCCACACAAGCTGTAACGCTTTGACATACCTTTTAAATGTACTTCATTTAATATGCACCCAAAAAAAAATGTGCAAAAAAAATATCAAGCTAGTAATCTGTAAAGAAATAAATACCTTTGCTAAAAAAAAAAAAAAAAAATCAAGTAAATGAATAAGTAAGCTACTCGCAAAGCACCATTGTAACTTGCTCATAGAAGTATAAACAAAATGAAACTCAAATATATGAACAGATAACTTTTTTTTCTTTTATTCCACCGACAAGACCCCTTGTCTCTCTCTACCTGTGCATCTGGGCCTTTGACAGTTTGACCAGGGAGAGAGAGCTATGAACAACAAAGGTAAACAGAAACCAATCAACAACAACACAAATCAACAACAGATATAAACGGTACTATACAGCTTAGCTACTCTCCATCATGTACCAGGCTCCTAGAAAATATTTCAGAGCTAAGGAAATAAAAGAAAATAGGTACTAACTAAAAGGATGGATAAGTGGTTACATTTTTTTTAAAAAAACAAAAAACTTTTTCATTTTTGGTTGGTTTTATTTTGTTATAAACTGCTATGGAGAAGGGGTACTGGGAGGAGAGGAGGGGGGGTGGGCAAAGCTATCCAAAACTGATTCATTTTAAGAATTCAATCTGTACTTCAAGTATCCTGATTCTATGATTTTGATACACATGTAACAAGCACTTTTTACAAATACTTGATTCAGGTAACCTTTGTAGAGAAAAAAAAAAAAAAAAAACCTCTCTTTAAAAAAAAAAAAAAAAAGATTATGATATCTCTAGGATTTGCTACAGTGTAATAACAACAATCAGTGTTGATCACTTATGAAAAGAAACAGAACACCAAGGAGATATAGTATGTTTGATATACACAATCAATGTACAGTAAAGTTGTCAGAAATCAGGGAAAGAGCTTAGGCATTTTATCAATATTTACACAATATTTACAGATCTTACATACACAGATGCACACAATAACAAAAACTCCACACCAATTTACATTGGGTAAGAGTTAATAAAACAATAATCAGTAAGTAATAACAAACAACTGTGACTGAAAAACACAAGACAGGTTTTAGAATTTGTTTGTAAACAATTTCAATGAATACAAGTATAGGTTAGTCTTTATTTTTATTTACTGATAACATGGTGTACTGGTAAATGTTATAATTCACTGCACATAAACGAAGAGTTTCCACAATACAATCAGTTAAAAGTAAAATTTTAGACTCAAATATATTAACACAAATTAGAATTAAGTGATGAAATAAGCTGTGTTACCCTTGAAGCTGATTCATGTCGATCAGTTGAAATTTGCTCAGACTACACCAAAATCAAAACACACATATATGAACACACAAACAAAAAACAAATATAGGAAACAGATCAACAATTCACCTCAAGAACAACGGTCTTAAAAGACCCTTTACACAAAAAGGAAAAACATACACGATGCTGGATCCATACAGTATGCCTTCAAATTTATGAATATCAAATGTAATAACAACACCATAAAAGATATAAAATCATGAAATGTCACTTCATAGCAAGACGGATTACCCTCACAAAGTTTTGAATAATTTTTTTAATCTTACTTTCTGCATACACATGAAAATGATTTATGTGCTCCCTTAATTACAATCTCATCTGTGCTAATTGATTTTTACATTTTTCATATGATGATAAGTCAAAATCATAGTTTTTGTGTATACCAATATATATATAATATAATAAAATATATATATATATATATATACACACACACAGTGTGTGTGTGTGTGTGTGTGTGTGTGTGTGTGTGTGTGTGTGTGTGTGTGTGTGTGTGTGTGTGTGTGTGTGTGTGTGTATGTGTATGAGTTCCCACAGCAACTGCAAGTAAAATTTGAAATGCCCTTGTAACCTTTTCTTTATAATGCACTTCTGACATGAATTCCAGAACAAAAAGAAGATCCAGCAAATCTAAAGATTCAAGTGGTTATAAAAAAAAAATCACAAAAAAATGTAAAAACTTACCGACAACACAATATATGAATCTCCTCTGTAGAACTCTCCATAGCACTCTTTGGGAACAGGCACAACTTGTAAATTCTGTAGATTTGAAGTTTGTCATGACTAAGATACTTTTTTTTAAAATCAATATCAAAATGTAAGAAACTATATAGATACTGAAGTAAAAGATTGCTGTACTCTGCTAAGGTATTTCAATATTATCACATATTAGTAATCATGAACATGGAAATCTTTTCTTGACTTGTGACAGTGTATTTACTAACATATTGATTTCTTTTTTGACATCACACAAATGAAAACCACAAATGAGTTTAACAAGATACTGCACATTTAAAATAAAATGGCTTACAAAAAACTTAACCTTCTTGTTACTAGCATTAAACTCAGTTTAATTAAATACAGTCTTGAGCACTATGAATTATGTTCACACATATAATTGTTTCATTCCATCAATTATGCACTTTTCACCTAACTACAATAGAAGTTTATGAGAAAAGAACTGTTCATTGTTAAATACTACATCTCTTAACCAGCAACAATAACAACAAAAAGCATTTTCACATGTACATGTGTGTGTGTGTGTGTGTGTGTGTGTGTGTGTGTGTGTGTGTGTGTGTGTGTGTGTGTGTGTGTGTGTGTGTGTGTGTGTGTGTGTGCGTGCGCTCGCGTGCTTGCGTGCGTGAGTGCATGTATGTGTGTGTATGCACTTATGTTAAATTAAAGGCATGACGGCATTTATAAGAAAAGTGGTGATAAATGAGATAATCAATATTGTAACTGCTTCGTTACCTCGATTCGCCATATGTAGAATCCTGTCCTATCTTTTTGTATCGACCTGGTAAAGGCT
>CM060316.1:39891879-39926879 GCA_030674155.1 Stramonita haemastoma
ATGTGTACTGGTCCTTAATAGTTTCTGTTGATAAAACTATAAACACAGGTCAGTCCAGCAGTCTTATCCTGCATGCCCCCCCCCTTCTTTTTCAAAAACTTTTTTCATTAATTGAAATGAATATGTTAGTGTGCAATTCTATCTGAGTATTCCACAGAGGATATTTAATACCTACTTCCTCAAAAGTTTGTTACGTTGGCTGAACACAAATAGACACGGCTAGCTGAGCAAACTGCTTTTACAACAGTACAAGACTACAGGACTTTCTAAGAGAGTTACGATCCCTCTCATGTAATGCACAAGACAAAATCCCCTATGACAGACCCCAGCAAGATGGACAATAACGAAAACCTGAAAATCAATACCCTGCACAAGCAGAAGTGCAGGTTGCTGACCAGGAGGATTCTACCATTAGCATGACCAACACAAACCCGATCAATGACCTTAGCACCATCAGCAAGTCTGACAGTGGCACCAAGGCCTTTCAAGGTCTATTTCTGCTTCAGTCAAAAGTGCCTACAAAAATAGAATGTGTGCATGAAGATTGCTTGTTTGTGTGCAGCATGCCTGTATGCATGTTTATTTGTGTATCTTTGGCATACTAGCATAGTGATTTAAAAGACAAGAGACTAAGTTACCTCTATAAAGAAGGCAACACCAAAACAAACATATGAAAATATATGTTCCAAAAACAACCAATCAACCCACAAGGCATGTGTCCTATTTGCAAAATTATGGGCAAGCTGGATAGCCTAGTGGTCGAGTGTGGGGTTCATGATATGATGGTCTAGGTTCAAGCCACTACCAAGACACCCATTCAACAGGATTTTTACCCTGCTATTAACATCAGTACCAACTCCACTCCCTTGAAGGTTCTAAAGGTAAGACCCATGTGCATTCACATACAGAATATCTTGCGCACATGTGAAAACCTGTTCAGGCTTTCAGAAGAGCAGGCCATTGCATACCTGTAGTAATGGATAACAACATTTTTAAACACACACACACTGGTATCCTGTTTAAACATTATCCCTGAAGTCAGAATGCAACTACCTTAATGGTGGGAAGTACAAACGCAAAATCTCACATAGTAGGTGAACCTCAGAGGTCTAGCCGAGAAACAAAACAAAAATTGCATAAATATGATTAAATACAATGTAAAACCACGAAGTGGAAAATGTAACAAGTTTCATGATTTGCAGAAAAAAAGAGATTGGAATTTACTCTTTACAAACTGAAGCAAGAGATGAGATAAAATAGGAACAACAGTGTGTGAGCAGCTGTGGTTGTATTAAATGACAATCTGAAGTCAAATGTCATCCCTCCCAAAATGTTTTACAGCATGAATAACAGCTGTCTAAATTTTTTTTTCAGGAAAAGGGCAATGAAGTGTATATACAGTCAAAAGGCAAATGGTATTTTGATAGTCAATCCATGAAAGGGCATTACAACACTGACAAGCAAAGTCAATATGAATCATTATCTTAAAAGACACAAGGAAGCTAAATTTCATATTGGTTTTAAACATTCCAAAAAACTTCAAATAAAATATCACACAACACACAGCACGTCACGCACGCACACACACACACACACACACACATCAATGTAGGAATACACATGTACAAAAAATAAATATAATGTAACATTACCACCAAAGGCTTTTTTTTACAGGATTTTCATACTTGCAAACCAGAGTTGCCTGTGGCAATATTAAAGCAAAAAAAATATATATTTTAACTGAAAATGCTAATTTTCATAGACGCACAATTATAACTAGTTGGGAATGTTGTTGCAAGGGATGTGAGGTTGTTAAAGTTTAGGTTGCTGCAGAGGGATATGTGTTTGTGTTGTCAGCATTCCTTGGTTAGCATTGTTGATACGACCTTAATATTCTGCCCTCATTCAGTTCAGAATCCCCAGTATTGTACCAAAAGACCACTCAGACCAGCCCTTTAGAAAAAAATTCTTACACTATTGAACAGCTTAACACCCACTACCCAAAAGATTCTGGACCCATGTTTACATTGATGGCTCTGAATGTCTGAAATGGAGGGGCAGAACAGATCTACATCCAGTGCCCGAGGGCAAAGAAGAGAGGATCAGCCTTGCTACTGGCCTCTACTCCATGAATGACGACAAAGGTGAGGCAGATGCCATGAAAACAGCTGCAGTCCATGTCACGTCTGCCCTGCCCATACACTTCCCACAGAGTTCTTCCCACAGTGTTGTCTCCTTGACTGATGGCCTGTCTGTTTTGCAGGCCTTAACAGTCCATGATCTATCCTCCACTCTTGCTTCTCTTGGTAAGAGTCATACAGTAATCCTGCAATGGACTTCCCCCACAACAACACACTTGGCAATGGGACTGCTGACTCCCTAGCAAAGAAAGGCACAAGGTGAGAGCAGGTGGACAGGTCTACCAGCTAATGAGCTATTCTGAAGATCACCATCACGGCCAAGCAGCAAAGCAAGTAGATGCAGCAACAGCCACACAACGTATTAGATGTATCAGACTCCTATAATCTGCTGATATGACAGGAGGAAGTCTGCTATTTCAGAATCAGAACAGGTCACAACCACTTAAAACTGCTCTACAAACATGAAAATCCACATAGCAATGCTCTTGCAAGACTTGCAGCCAGATATCAGAACATAAGCCATAATCTTACCCATTAAAATGAATATATCTAATCATGTCACTTACATACAGTGGTTGTTAACAGTATCGCAGACAGATGTTTGAGATATATATATATATATATACACACATCTAAGCTCACATACTTTTTACAATGAGATTTTCTGAGTGTGTTGATGGAATCGATTGATATGATTTCCATGACAATGTGATTTATATGGGAGATGTGCGTTGTTACAAAAATCTGATGATGACAATGGATCCTACAGGCAGGGTTTTGTGCTGACAACTTTTAAAAATAGGTTAAAGAACTGATTATTACATTAATAATAAATATGGTAACTGTAAAGGGGTTAAGACTATGTCCACAGGCTGTTATCAGTTAAGTGACATTCACCATCATATCATATTTCAATGGTATACAAGTATGCAATACATATAATATTAAAATGTATAGAATGTGTATCTGTGTGCATGCGTGCATGCATGCATGTGCATGTGTGTTTATGTGCATGCAAATGTACTTGCAGGTGCATGCTCATGAATGTGAGTATATAGTGTACACGCATGCATTTCCTTGCTAAGACACATACTGCTTGCTATCAAAACAAACAGGACTGCTGTCAGAATGTGATAAATCTTTTTTTTTTGAAGACCCATCTACATATAAAGCTGTGCCAGCTGCCTCCACCCATTAAGATTATATGCAGATCCATACAGACCAGCCCAAAGGAGGCTAGAGCTACAAAGTTTTCAGTCAGCGAAACACAGACCAGAAAGACAGAAGGTTAAGTACATATGCAAATACTCACACACACATGTATGCATGCATAATGTACACATAAACATAAACACGCACACACACGCACACACACAAACATAAATACACACACACTCACACACACACACACACACACACACACACACACACACACACACACACACACACACACACCACCGCATGCATGCATGCATGCATGCATGTGCACACATACACAAATGCATGCACGCACACACACACACACACATGCGCACACGCACGCACACACACACACAATACATTGCATACTGGCACTGAATTCCCACTGTTCACAGATATGGGAGCAGTAAGTAAGGGTCTCTTTCTATTCTATTACTAAATCCCTTGCTACATGATTTGGCACATCATATCAAGTAACCTATCCATAACCACTAGCCCAAAGACTGAAACTGAAGAGAGAGAGAGAGAGAGAGAGAGAGAGAGAGAGAGAGAGAGAGAGAGAGAGAGAGAGAGGAGAGAGAGAGAGAGAGAGAGAGAGAAGAGAGAGAGAGAGAGAGAGAGAGAGAGAGAGAGAGAGAGAGGAGAGAGACAGACAGACAGACAGACAGACAGACAGACAGACAGACAGACAGATGGGCACTTTGAAAGAGAAACAGTTGGAGACAGAAAGACACACAGAGAAAGTGTGTGTGTGTGTGTGTGTGTGTGTGTGTGTGTGTGTGTGTGTGTGTGTGTGTGTGTGTGTGTGTGTGTGTGTGTGTGATAGAGACAGACAGACAAACAGACAGGCAGAGACAGAGAGTGTGCTTGTGTGCATGCATGCATGCATATAGTGTATGTGTGGCATATGCAAAAATCTGAGTGTGTGTTGTGTGTGTGTGTGTGTGTGTGTGTGTGTGTGTGTGTGTGTGTGTGTGTGATCTAATCTTTCTAGCTTACTGTATTTCATGTGTGTATGTATGCATACACAGTATGAATAATAGGTTTGATCCTTGTGTGGGTGTTGGTGTGTGTGTGTATGTGTATGTGTGCGTGTTTTTGCTCTTTTTTTTTATCAAGCTATTTATCTAAGAACACAAAAAAAGAAAAGCAATATACTGCAAAACACACCCACACACCCACCCATCCACACATTTTTGCACACACACACACACACTTTTTTTTAACCAATGTTACAACAGGATAAAATATCATATCACCCATTCTTTCACACTCATATATATATATATATATATATATATATATATATATATATATATATATATATATATATATATATATATATATATATATATATATGCATGTATCAATAAAATTTTAAAACACACAAAAATTACAACAATGTACTGGGCATTCATTCCCGTTAGCAATGACAGTCAATACTGTTGTGGTCAGTCATTGTTGAACTTGTTTTTGTTTGTTTGTCTGTTTACATCATCATCCATCCAATAACAAAACAATAAATTTAAGTAACAGACAATTAAATTGACCATACAATGAAATAACAATGATGATGATAATAATCACCCTAATGATCGCAATAATGTGTGTGTGTGTGTGTGTGTGTGTGTGTGTGTGTGTGTGTGTGTGTGTGTGTGTGTGTTGTGTTGTGTGTGTGTGTGTGTGGTGTGTGTGTGTGTGTGTGTGTGTGTGTGTGTATGTGTGTGTGTGTGTGTGCGTGTCGGTGGGCAGGCATGTGCGCACATATGAGTGCACGTATGCTATGTGTGTGTGTGTGTTCTTGCACATACATGTGAGAGAGAGGGTGAGAGAGATCAAAGCCTCTGTCTCATATTTATTCATATGATCTACTCTTTTATCTCTATTGTTTTCTCAATTCCAGGTTGCTATCTATATATGCTTCCATGTGACTGGGTAAAAAAGAAAAAAAGTCAGTCACAGATGTTCACTACAAATTGTGTACAATAAATAAATCATTATCATTAATGCTGAGTCAAGTTTTTTTAACAAAATCACTGGTCCTAATGAGCACCATGTTTTTAACTACAGTCACCATCTGCTGTTGATCACCCGTACTGTCCACCGTAATGATCTCATGTATAGAGTACTGCATAATTCATACATATAAGCAAGCAGCCATATACCAGTAGTAATTTTGGTTGGTCAACAGATATGAAGCCCATACTAGCTGAGACAACTACTTATAAACATCATGTTCCAAATCACAGTAATCTGAGTTTACTACAGTGTATTAATGATACCTTGTGTTGTTACTTACACCAAAACACAAATGAACTGTCAAAGCCTTCCTTAAAAAACAAAATGTCTGCATATTTCTTGAAAAGCATTTGTAACTGATTAAACCAGTCATTGATATGTCCCTCTCACAAAAAAATCAGTCATAAATTCTCCTCCAACAGAATAAAATAATGGACACAATAAAAACTGAACAGAAAAGACATTATCTTTTAACAGTTTTCAACATCAGCCAACAAACATTTTTTTCCAAATTTTGAACACTACCACAGTGGACCAAGGACCACTGATGGCAATGGCAGATAAGAGTGGAGGACAACAGGGCGACATCTGTCTGGCTATTTGCCCTTGACTGGCTTTCTAAACTATAAGGCGCTACTTTTCTTCAACACTGTGAAAAACACAAATAATGTGGACATGACGTTAAAAGCTTTTGAAAGGATGAGTAAATGCTTGGTTTGTTTTGCGAAAGACTAAACCAACAGCAGCCATAACTTAAGTCAGGACTTCTAAATCCATGACTGTCAAGCTTTTCCACGTGCTTCTGCCTATGTAGTTGCATAGACGCACATGTGGATACACACAGAGACGTGTGTGTGTGTGTGTGTGTGTGTGTGTGTGTGTGTGTGTGTGTGTGTGTGTGTGTGTGTGTGTGTGTGTGTGTGTGTGTGTGCATGTGTGTGTGTGTGTGTGTGCATATGTGTATATGAGTGTGTGTGCGCCCATGTATGTATGTATAATATATATGAGTATACACATATGTCTTATGAACATGCATACACATAAGTGTGTTTGGAGGGGAGGGGGCATACAGTATATAAGGATAAGTTAGAGTACATAAGTGGATGCATTAATAAATATACTTTTTACAGCACATTCTAATACATTGGAATCTACTGTAACCCCATAAAAAGATTGCTGAACTGTAACATACTAAAGTATTCCCTTGGAGGCTTGGGTAACTGATATTTTAATATTGCACTTCGGGCAATTATCAAATTCTGTTCTTAAATTCCACTAAGTCATCATATACACTTTTTTTTTTTAAAGCAATCATTTACTTAAAACGGTGAAAAATGTCAAGTCAAATGTGTATACTGTATGACAACATATGATCTGTACACAAGCACTTGCACTAAACAATAGCAGCTTCCCCACCCACTCACCCAAACACACCCATACACACCCATACACACACACCCATACACACACACCCATACACACACAACAACACACACACACACACACACACACACACACACACACACACACACACACACACACACACACACACACACACTCCCGCATAAAGCATCTGTTACAGGGGCTTACCGATTAGTCATTCTCGATTGAAGTTAGCAACATAAAAACAAATCAGTCAACCCTTGATTTGAAACAGTGCTGACAGTGACAAAGAGCACAACTCATTTCTACAACCAATATTCCATCAAAAATGACAAATATAGGATTTTTAACTCCAACATGGTGAAATGATTAAATCCTGCTCTTGTGTGTGAGTGTGTGTGTGTGTGTGTGTGTGTGCGTGTGTGTGTGTGTGTGTGTGTGTGTGTGTGTGTGTGTGTGTGTGTGTGGTTGTGTGTGTGTGTGTGTGTGTGTTGTGTGTGTGTGTGTGTGTGTGTGTGTGTGTGTGTGTGTGTGTGTGTGTGTGTGGTGTGGTGTGTGGGGGGGGGGGGGGTCACTGTGTGTGTGTGTGTGTGTGTGTGTGGTGTGTGTGTGTGTGTGTGTGTGTGTGTGTGTGTGTGTGGTGTGTGAAAGAGAGAGAGAGAAAGAGACAGAGAAAGAGAGAAAGTGTGTGTATCACCGAGTATATATATGTGCTTCCTTTTAAAGAGAATTGAGGATAAAAAGTGGTGAATGTGATGGCAATGTTTGTGGTGTGTGGTGAGTGTGTGTGTGTGTGTGTGTGTGTGTGTGTGTGTGTGTGTGTGTGTGTGTGTGTGTGTGTGTGTGTGTGTGTGTGTGTGTGAGTGTGTGTGTGTGTGTGCGCATATGTGTGCATGTGTGTGCATGTGTGTGCCTGTGTCTGCGCATCTGTGTGTGTCTCTGTGTGAAAAGAAGGAAGAAAAGGAAAGGAGAGAGGAGAGAGACACACAGAGAAAAATATAATATATGAGAATTACATGATAGCATTATTGTTTAAATAGATATGTTCATTACATTTGTGCAATGAAATAACATTTGAACGACACTTGAATGGGTCAACACTTCTGCCTCTGGCGTTTTTGTCAGCTACTCATTAGAATGTCAAAATCAATTGATATACATGTGTATCTTATATACATGTGTAAAGAATAAGGATTGAAAAATCAGTCAGACATACTCGGGTATAGAAACATTATGCTTTTTTTTTTTTTCCCTGTTCCTTGGCTAGAGCTTGACGGTTTACCAATGGTGAGACCTTTTTGTATGGGATTGTGGGTTTTGTTTACCCACCATTTAGGTTGTCACATTCCAACTTTTGGGAGGCTGTCTAAAAATGACACCTGCGTGAATGCATTTTAAAACTTTTGTCATTTGTTCCTACAGGCACGAAATACTTTTCCAAAAGGTGGAACAGGTTTTTAGCATTGTGCAATATTTCCTGCGTGCATTCGCACACAAAACCTTGGTTTATACTCTCACCCTAAGGACTTGGACATTCAGTTCAATTTTTCCAAACTGGGATGAAAAGGCAGGGCTGGGAATGAAACCCAGAACCTTACACTAGTTACAGTTTACTTGTTAGGCAGGTGAACTTCTTAACCACCCTGCAACCTTCTCTTCATGCATTATAAAATCAGAGCTTTTACTTTCTACAACATACAATTACAACTAAACAAACATTGAATATTATTTCATCCTTTATCTTCCTATCCTGCATCTTTCTTCTATATTTGTAAATAGACAGATGAGTAAACAAACAAATAATTTTTAATAAATAAACATAAAACTACTATAAGGAACTAGTTTCAATCATGACATCCACATACTGCACAATACAGTTAAAAACATTTTATTATGACTAACTTTACAATTGTTTTGAATGGCAAATCTAGTATTGGTTTACAGTTCTTTAAAAGTGCAATGAGTGCAACTGAATCAACAAAGACATTTACCAGTTAAAAGAATCTTGTGCTTGGGTATTGGAAGAAGAGTAGAGATTGTGCAACAACTAGATCCAGTGAGCAGGAATAACAGATAGTGATTAAATTTTTCTCATGTAGAGCCATGGGCATAGGATTATCTTTAAAAATTAAATACTCTTTTTTACATCACCAGAAAAAAAGAAAGCCAACAATGAACAGGCATTTTTCTTTTTTGTTTTCATTCACCTGGACAAGGAACAGGCGTTCACAAAAGACTGAACTGACTCAAAGAGCATATGATTTTATCGGAATCTGGTATTGGATGTACAGAACTGCACACTGGTTGTAAAAGGATTACAAGATGAAATGAAGATCTGCATCATAATTTGGCAAATTTTCAAGAGGCCATGTTTTCTGGTCAAGATTTTTTTTGTGTGTCTTTTGCAAGACCAAGGATGAGCCCTCTTATGCAGTCAAATAATAAACAGTTGACAAATTTTAAGAAATAAATCAGTTTCTGTCTGGTTCTTCTTAGTTTCTTTCTGATACATAGCCCTCAATCATTCTCCAAAGACATCATGGCTCATGTTCAACAGGAGTCCTGTAGTCATTTTTATCAACTATCAATTCTATCAAAGAATGTTTTGAAGTCTCTAAAAAGAGAGTGACAGTAAATTTTCATCTGATTCTTGTCCTTTAAATAGTTTGATATTTTTTAAAGCATCCAACAACGTTCCACTATCAGGTGAGCTTTTCCCCAATCCCTAATAAATAGTAATATTATGTCAAAGATAACCTGTCACAATTAACAGCTGAAAGACAAGGGTTTGCTTGTAGATGGGTTCATTTTAATGGACAAGGGTTTCTTAAGTTTTGGGGTTTTTTTGGGGGGATGGCACAGTTACTTTTGCTTTAGTTTAAGCTTTATGACAAAATTTTATACATTCCTTGATATGCTGATTGATCTCTCAGTTGGGAAAAGGGTTGAAAAGGCCTGTTGGGTGTAAAAAGAAATCTACACTAGCTTACATCAACTCCTGTTGAAAATGGGCCTATACAAAAATCATTTTCCCTGTTCTGGGTGTCCCCCCCCCCCCCCCCCCCCCCCCCCCCCCCTGGGCTTCAGGGAAAATGGATTATTTTTATTTCTGTGACATCTACAAACGGCCTGCTGCCCACCAAAACATAGGCCTACTGGTTACGGTTCAGTGCATTTACTTTCAAAGGACTCAAAAGCAGAATGAAAGATTCGCTTGAATGCCTTTGACAAACAATCGGCACTCTCCCAGAACACGAGACAAATCTTAAGGTTGATGCAGACTCTGATGTGAGACACAGGAGAGGGTTCTGCCGATCACCAAAGAAAATCAATGTTTGCATCTTTATAAACAGTTTATCAACAACAGAAAGACAAACGAAACTAATATACGTTGTTCTGCTTTTTATCTATTTAAGGCATAACATTCCTCTGTCTCAGGTTGCTTTATTTTACGGGCACTTTCACAGGTAGGGTAACTTGCGGTGACTGGGACTGACCCGCCATGTCACACAGTCCGCGTCCATAACAGCACTACTCGTGGGCCTCAGTTGAAGCAGACGACATATTACAATTTCAAAGCATATAGGCTAGGGCTAAAAATGAGGCAACAGCGGGAGATCATGGGTACTGTATTGCTTAGAAGTGACAGTAATACAACTTGACAAATTAAATGCTCTAAAAAAAACATCCCTACCTGTACTTTTTGTGTGACACCACCTGCAGTCGCCGGATGTTGCTCTTAGCCACAGTGGAATGGTAGGCTACTAAATTTAGCTTGACCATCAAGATTCCTACGCAGGTCTGCACCAAGTCCTCCCGTAGTCGTTTGTATATGAATTATAATCCTTACAGTGCCACGCAATCAAGCTATATGTGTCACGCCCGCCCTGTCCTAATTCTTTTCCATGCGGTGCAATTTGTCCCCACAGCTCTTCCTTTTTAAACCCTTTTATCATAACCTTGGAATGCAATGCCAAGATTCACCGGTCATAGGCACATGAAAGAAATTGGGGGAAGTGTGTGTCGCACGGAGTGCTCTTGGGTGTGTGTATTCTGTCTATTTGTATTTATTCTTTTATTTCGATGATAACGGAATAAGCGCTCGTGTGCTCTTTTACCCCTTGTGCATTCAGTTTCGAAAATTTTGTCATCTGTCCCTACCAGACATAATGGCCTACTCTTCCAAAAGGTGGAATATGCGTGTGCAAGATGTGCATGCGTTCGCACACAGGGCCTCGGTCTCATCCGAAGGACTTGTCCTGTGTATGCGTGTTGTGTGTGTGTGTGTGTGTGTGTGTGTGTGTGTGTGTGTGTGTGTGTGTGTGTGTGTGTGTGTGTGCACAGGTGTGCCCAGACACACAAACATGCACGCGCGCGTCTATGCGTGTGTCTGTGTGCAAACACACACACACGCCGCGCGCGCGAGCAAACACACACACACACACACACACACACACACAACACACACACACACACACACACACATAGGCCTACATATTTAAATGAATATATGAATGTATGTAAATAGCTGCACCTGCTGTACATAAAGACCGTTCAGTATGACTAATCACCAATTGAACGGTGTGTCTAAACGGCAAGTGCATCTGTGTACATGTACACCTTGTCCCCCGTGCGTGTGCACGTGTGCATACTGTGTCACGTGTGTGTCTGTGTGTGTGAGTTTGCATGCGCGCGCGCGCAAGTGTGTGTGTGTGTGTGTGTGTGTGTGTGTGTGTTTTGTGTGTGTGTGTGTGTGTGCGTGCGTGCGTGCGTGATCTGTGTCTGTCTACCTCTTTTTTTTTTAATTTTGAGACGATCTGTGTACGTACCGGGGCTATTATGTAACTGAATAGTTTTTATGCATGGCAGGTGCATCTATTTGCATACATTAATTTTCCGTGTGTGTGCAGATTTCAGTACTATTGTTCTTGTGTGCTCTCCAGCTTACCACCCTAGGATCAGAACAATGCGCACTTTACTTATCCCACCTGAGAATCACCATGATTAATAGTATGCACTGAATGAGAGGTTTGCGTGTAAGACTTTTTTCCAGGTACCAATAAGTGACAACGTTTTGGCCTGAGTCAAGTGCTATATTTCTTTTTTATATGTGTCTGTGTGTGTGTGTGTGCGCACGCGCACAATACAAAACAAAACAAACAAACAACAAAACAACAAAACAAACGAAAAACAACAAATTACACAACAGAATGTAAAACTTTCTGGGGAAAAAAAACAAACAACGCAGCACAACAAAACAAAAACTCGATGGCGGGAAAGCAAAATGTTGAATGTCTTTTAGTTTTTGTTTGCCCTTGTTTTGTTGCTGTTGTCGTTTTGTACGTATTGGACGTGTCATTCAATGAAAAGCCATTAAACTAAGAAGAAGAAGAAAAGAAAGGGTCAAGGCTCGTTATAAAGAAGATCTTGAAAGGTTGCAGATTTTGGTTAGGAAGCCAGGCCCCTATGAATACTATTTTACTACTGATGCATGGTACCAAAAGAAAATATATTTTCATCAATGAAGCACCACTAACCCATGCCAAAAGTTGTTTTTTCTCTGCTCTTTTTTTTTTTTTTTTTTTTGTTGTTGATGTAAGCTGAGCGTCAATGTCTGTATTAGAAGTTATGCTTTAAATGTTATGCTGAAATTGTCTCAACCATGACAAGCTCTTAGCAAAATGGCTTGCCTCTCAACAAAATACCATGTCCTTTCCTCTGCAAGAGAAAGCATCTTCTGAAGTGAGAGTAAGCTGCCTGAACAGCGAGGTATCTTGAGACAAATCATGCCCGCAATCTTCTCATCGTAGTCTCGCAGTAGTTCCTAGACGGGATGAGTAAGACAGAGTGCATAAATTATTCTCGTTGACCCCGAGGGTGTTAAGCTTGGACGCTCAACAACAGTAACGACTGGAGTTTTAAAGACTTCATTCCAAACATTAACAAAATGTTTGATAATGGGATATATATACAGTAGGCCTTATCACTGACAGTTCCGGTTTTTCCAATCAGTATCGCCGTAGTTGGGAACACCATCTAGATCTAGATGCAACCATCAGAAAGGTCAATGTTTTGTCACCAGTGTAGGCAAGCTGTAGACCTAACCCACAAGACAAGATGCATGAACACTCACCTGTTAGACAACAGATGCATGATAATATCAATCAATTATACTTACTGGATGCGGCTTTCAGGTACTTCCCCAGGACTTTGTACTCCATGGTTTTCGGCAAGGTATATGTATATTATACGTTGAAAACTCACAGAAACAGTTTAGCTTGCATATGCAGCTTCATTGATCTGCCTGCGCGGCTGCTGTTCAGCTGGCGTCCAGACCCTTGCAACAGGTTTTTAGCTTTAACCGTACATCAGACCTGTTGCTTATGTGAGGTCTACTATACCCCCCTCTGTGTACTGCCGGCTGTTGTTCTGTTGGCAACTGCGAGACAGGAGTACACTGCTATGTTTGCGAGTAACTCAGTATTTTGTAAACAAAATGTTTGAACATGCTGTGTACTATGTGCAGTTTAAATCCAAGTAATTATTGTTTTTGTTCATGCCAATAGAGTCTGTAGATATGGTGAAGCCGAGATGAATAAACAGGTTGTTACAATTTGATAAAACAAGAGGTATTTAGAAACCATATGACAAAGGCATATTCGCCGCGAGAAGTCAGCAGTGCAATAAAATATAAACTTGAAGACTACAATTTATGATAACTTATAGTAAGAGGTGGGTGTTAATGTGTCTGGGCTTTTTTCATGACTATCCAGCAACAGATAACATTTGATAACTGACATTATGTCACTAGCAATGGGCTGTTGTCCTTTCCTTTTTTGTAGAAGAACACTAAAGAAACATGACCAAACCAAACCAAAAACACCAGTAAAATCAACACTCTTAATAGTTGTGGAGGTTTACTGCACACAGAGAGAGAGAGAGAGAGAGAGAGAGAGAGAGAGAGAGAGAGAGAGAGAGAGAGAGAGAGAGAGAGAGAGAGAGAGAGAGAGAGAGAGAGAGAGAGATTTGGATAAGGAAATGCCAGGAACAATCAGGGTGTATTTTTTTAGTCAGACATAAAATCTTGATGCACTCATGGAAGAGGGGACTTGAAAAAACAAATTTATTATTTCATTTCGAGGATAATGAAATAAGCACTCATGTGCTTTTTTTTTTTTTTTTTTACATCCAGTTCCTGTGTGTATGGAGTTTGGTAAAATTTTCACCTGTTCCCACTGGCACACAATGGCCCACTTTTCCAAAAAGCGGTATGGGTTTTAACGTGTGTGCAAGATATTCTGCGTGCGTTCGCACACGGGACCTCGGTTCCTAGTCTCATCTGAAGGACTTCTGGGTGGAGTGGAGTCGGCGCTGATGCTAACTCCAGAGGAAAAATCCTCTTGAACGAGATTCGAACCCAGGTCAGCAGATCATGAGCACATCACTCTGACCACCAAGCTATCCCGTCCCCCTCGTATGTGTGTGTTTATTTTCTATTAAAAAATATATTTTGAGGGTAGCCAATATGCACTTATGTGCTTTTTTCACATCCAGTCTCGATTTGCATGCAGTTTTGTAAATATATGTGTGAGTGTGTGCGCGGGTATGCAGAAAGTGGGATGTCAAACAAGAGGGAGTCAGTTGAAATGTGAGGACAGTAGAATGGAAATATATGCGGAAGAGGTCAGACTGCTAATGAGAGGAAGAAGATAAAGTCTAAATATCAAAGACTGATAAGAGGAAGAAGAGATATCAAAGACTGCTAAGAGGAAGAAGAGATATCAAAGACTGATAAGAGGAAGAAGAGATATCAGACTGATAAGAGGAAGAAGAGATACCAAAGACTGATAAGAGGAAGAAGAGATATCAAAGACTGATAAAGAGGAAGGAGAGATATCAAAAACTGATAAAGAGGAAGAAGAGATATCAAAGACTGACAAGAGGAAGAAGAGATATCAAAGACTGATAAAGAGGAAGAAGAGATATCAAAGACTGATAAAGAGGAAGGAGAGATATCAAAAACTGATAAAGAGGAAGGAGAGATATCAAAGACTGATAAAGAGGAAGGAGAGATATCAAAACTGATGAGGAGGAAGAGATATCAAAGACTGATAAGAAGATCGAAGTATCTTCTTATTTTACAATCTGGCCTTGCTGTGTGCCTATACACATCTATTCTATTTAAGTGCACACTCAGTGCATGAGGAAAACCACTACAGAGTCATTTATGTTTTGTTTTGCGCGCTTTCAGACAACAAGCATAAGTCTACCTGAGCTATATGGACAATGCTTACAGGTCTAGCAGCTAAATGCATACTGTTTGATTTAAATCTTTGACGGTGAGTCACCAGGGAACGGATCATGAACTGATTGATGGTTGCCTGTCATCTCTGTGACATCCACCACTACATCATAGCTCCAACTCTGACAGAACAGTGATCATCACTTAGCAGCACACAGGGAGGGTGACAGGTGGTATGGTCTGACTGAAAACAATAGAAAATTGTTTCTGTCAGAGTTTTGCCGTCACAGTACATTAATCTGATAAAAAAAAGAGAAAAGATAATGGAGGCAATTGCATAATTTTTACAGCAGTTTGAACAAATTGGAGGCTTTTGTGGAACGGTTTTGAATACAGTTTCAAAATAATGGAAACTATTGTGTAACGATTTTGAATACATAGCTACATATAGAAGTCACACACTTTGAGTTTTTCCTGTGTGAAAATGCATTTTAAAAATGTGTTTATTTGAAAAGATTGTGTTTTATCATTTTTTGGGTGTTTTTCCCATATGCAACAAGTGCTACTCACTGATTCTGTCCTGCAAGCACAGAGTAAAATGGGTGAAAAACTCCTATGGTCATCGAAAGTTGTAAACAACAGTAAAATTTCACACAGAAAAAGGAAAAAAAATATACTGAGCTTAAATAACACAACTGACAAGGAGCCTAGCTGGGATTATTCTGTTCAAGCTTCATGTTGACTTTCACTTCTCTGTTTTAGCAACTGGACAGGGATACCCATCTCCTTACATACACACTAGGGCTTCATACATACATTTGCAAGACCCCCCCCCCCCCCCCAAATTTGCACATACCCCCCAGTTGCAAAATCAATTTATGTATGTAGTGAATATTTATGCATGACCTATATAAGAGTTTCTGTATACATATTGTACATAACAATGTCCATATCAGTGTTCATGCATGACCTATTAAGGCGTTCAATGCACAGAGATCACATATATCTAAGGTGATGATGTCCACCGACCTTTCCAGGGGTCACAGGATGGATGATGACTAACTACCGATCATCTGTCACGCCCGCAAAGCCCACAGCTCATTCTCTGACCAATGGTCATTACCATTTAGCAATACCTACAGGAGCAGAAGGACAGGTGGTATGTACATGCTTTAAACAGCAGTCACATATCCACTTTAAGGTTTTGGAAGTCATGAATGTATCAAAATAACAAGAGGGTACTGTGGACTATAAATGATTCAAGTCACAGCCGACAGGACACGCTTCTGCTTGTTTCAAGTGGAGGAGTCACTAAAAAAATGCACACATTGAAGACATATAATCCCATTTAAAATGAAGGCCACTTAGCAGATTCATAACAGTATAATTCATTGTACTGGTGAAGACTTGGATGCATACTAGGTAGTTTCATGTTTCCGCACATAATGAATACAGACATCAATCTATAAGAGCATGCTTCATTTTCTGCATATGTGTTTACAAGAAATTAGGCACTAGCAGGTCTGCATTAGGCACTGCAAGAGTTACACATACAGCTGAAAGATTTTGAGGACCAGTAGCCCACTGTCTTATTTACGTCTCTCTCGTGATCATCTGATACTTTTGTCTGTATGATCAAACACCTTCTGGGGGTGGGGGTATGCTGTGTTTCAGCTGAGCTTTCCCAAGGCGTTACAATGAGGGCATATTCCATGTACACAATATCACAATCCCCAAGCAATCCACCTATCAGATGCTTCAAAACAACCAACAACTCTTGTGTGTTATTGAAGCCTTGTGTGCAAGGTAGGATTTTTCCTGTTGTTTACATCACCAATTGCTGACTTATTCTTAATTAAAAATTTTTTTTAAAAGACTGCATATTTAGTGAGCAAAATGTTATTTGTGTTCGCAAAGAGGATAAGTTTTCGCCTTATCCAGACGTTCAAAAACACTTTAGCTAAAATATATATGTTATGGTGTGTGTTTGTGTTCAGTATAAGACAAATAGGAAGAGTTTCCCTAAACTGACCGACTAGGATAAAAACGAGAGAGAGAGAGAGAGAGAGAGAGAGAAGAGAGAGAGAGAGAGAGAGAGAGGGGAGAGAGAGAGAGAGAGAGAGTGGGGTTTTCAGCTGAGAGCAAGTTTAAATATGGTCATCCCTTGGAAGAGTAATGGTGCGACAGTTCAATGTTTTGCTCGTTTCTGAAGATTTTAAACAAAAGAGCAACAAGTGTCCCTCTTGATGCATGTGTAGCTATATAGCAGCACATCAGAGTTGTATGTGTAATCTTCCCCTATGCCATGTAAATTGGTCTATCCACCATATGAAACAAGAGTACTTAGCTTTGCATCATCTGTTTTAAACTCTGTGGTTATTTAAAAAAAAAATTCCACACAAGTGTTTCAGGCGAGCAAGTATGCAACTGATCTTTTTTACCCAAATTTCTTGAAGAAAAGTTATAAAACATTTCTCACACTGTCTTATCTGAACAGGTTTGGTTAAAAAAAGGGACAAATACAAAAACAAATTACAAAATGAACAAAAAAAACCTTTCAAAACTGACATGCCAGACTTTCACACTTTCAAAAAATACCAGAAAGCAAAAAGTATGATTGCAACGCATTCATCATTTATTATGTTCATATTAAAGTTATCAGAGATAGTATACAACCCCAACACCTTGCTCCGAAATGTCTGATGGTGAATATGACTGCCTGTTCTGTACAGAAATCATGTTGGCCATTTACTCGCTACAAATGTAATTTCAACGGCAAGCTACAAACCTTAAAAGTTATAAAAGCACACATCTGCAACTTAGCATCACATTTATAAAAATCAAGTAAGAAAAGAGAAGTTTGTATTCATATGAAAGAAACTGAAAATGGCATATAATAATTCAAACTCTAGCAAAATGACATAAAATCATTTCCCCCAAATCTCTTCAAGCAAATAGATTTAATTAAATACTTATATAAAAGCACACACTTGGAAGTCAGCATCACACTTCATTGAAGGGAAAAAAATGAAAGGAGTGTTTTATATGATAAAAAAAAGCAAAAGAAAAAAACCTGTTGTTTTCCTTTCCTTCAAAAGAGGAAGCACTCAGTCATAGGGACAGAACTGTCACCTAAAGACAAACAAGCTTCAGGACAGACTTTCGATGTCAACAAAATGCAGGGAGTATAAAACAGAACTGTCCTAAAAAGATGTCATCTACCCATCATGTAAAAGGAGAAAAGGAGTTTACTTATGCTGTAAAGCAGCCATCTCAAACAAATATATCATATTCAACAAAAGTGTTAAAAAACAAAATCCCATAACATTAATAAATTACTGGTATAGCACACAAGAGAAATCCACAGCCATCCTCATGCACTCAAATTCTTTTGTCAGGATTTGCTTTTTGTTTCTTAGCTGGAGCTCTGAGGTTCACCAATGGTAACATTTTGAGTATGCGACCCTTTTCGTCCACTATTAAAATAGCCACATTCTTACTCCAGGGATAATATCTTAACAGGACACCAGTGTGCATGCAGCTTAAATTTTAAAAAATCTGTTCCCATTTTCACATAATGGCGTACTCTTATAACAGGCAGAATAGGTTTTAACATGTGTGCCAGACATTCTGCATGCGTTTGAACCCAAGGCCTCGATCTACAGTCTCATCTGAAGAATTTTCAGGGGAGTGAAGCTGGCACTGAAGTTAACAACAAATCCCCTGGAACTGGTGCCTTGGTGGTGGCTGGAACCCAGGCCATGAGATCATGAGCACAATGCTCTGAAAATCAGGCTATCCTGTTCCCCTTACGCCAGAATGCATTTATGTTCACTTGATCCTGTAAGGAGGAAAAAAAAACCCAGAGAGAGAGAGAGAGAGAGAGAGAGAGAGAAGAAGATTGGGATGGGAGGATAAGAATGGGGAGAGAAAGAGTTAAGTTATGACATCTATTTTCATGTGCATTTGAGCTAGGAGCCGATTACATCACAATGCGTGTGTGTGTGTGTGTGTGTGTGTGTGTGAGTGCATGCACCTTCATGTGCATGCATGTGTGCAAGCACACATGCATGCGTGTGCTCATGATGCACATGCCAATGTGTTAAAATATATATGCATATATATGGCTCTGTGACATTTTACCCACAGCTGCAGTGCCCTAACAAAAAAAAAGGGCATCAATTCCTGAATCCTGCATATACTTTCAAGTTCAAGTCAACAGCTGAATTCAGCTTTGACAAGACACTACTGCATGAATGAAGACACATTTGCACTTCAAATGAACCCTCTTAACATGCACGTTTTGCATTCTTTTCCCAATCTATCTTACAAATGCCTGATCATTTAGCTTGTTCATTGTGTTCCACTGATTGTCTGACACCGGTATGTCTGGGTCATGGTCTATGATGGGTCTATGTGCTTATGTGAAGCCCTACCTACATCAACTGGTCATCTTCACTCATCAGAGCACTTTGAACAATACTGTACACTGTTTCTTGCATTATTTAAGTTTTGTAACAAAGCTCAACGAAGAATCATGGGCTATATACAAACAAGCAGCAAAAAGAAAAAAAAAAATCTCCAGGTCAGACAGATATATACAACAACTCCTATCATTCCTAAGATATACAAATGTCTATACAACCTGAATACCTGTATACATGTGTATAGATTAACATATGAAATGTTACACACCAGTATGATACAAAATACATGGTATACAAAATGCTTATGCTTCAACAACATTCTCAGAGAGAGAAACAGGAGCAAGATGCTGAAGGTATCTCACAGGTTCAACACAACCAGCCTCTGACACTTGTTTCATCACTCAAGATTTACAATGCATATCTTTTAAGTGTGTATCCAGTATGAAAATAAAACAACAATGCAACAAGAAACAAACCAGAATACTTTCATTGTATAAGCTTTTGTTATTAAAGAAAAAAAAAAAGTACCATACCAAAACCTGAAAAGACAAAAACAAAATATCTCAAGCAAACATAACTCCTTTTTCATACAAACTCTCCCTGATCTCTGATTATGAAAATCCACTATCATACACACACAAGCACACTAGGCAAATCTCACTCACATACACATGAAGAAAGAAACCAAGAAACACAAGATAGTAAAAATGTGTAGAAAACATGATGGTAAAAAAGCAAATCAACAACAGGTAACAAACAGTACACACATATCTTCTCAATAGTTTTTATTTTCGTGATGAGAGAGAGAGAGAGAGAGAGAGAGAGAGAGAGAGAGAGAGAGAGAGAGAGCGAGGAGAGAGAAGAGTTGTTTTCAGCATGAATGAAAACTTTCAGAAAAGAATCACCAAATACACCCCCCCAAAAAAAACCAACAACAAACAAAAAAAAACCAACCAAAAACATAAATACAACAACAAACCAACCCCAAACAATGTGCAAAGTATGAAAAGCTTTATGAATAACAAAACATGTGAATGCAACTGGCCATTTTGTAAAGCTAAAATCATAAGTCATCTCAATTCTCTTTCAGATATTTTTCAACTTTGACATGTACACATGAATTATTGTTTTTTTGTTTTTTTTGGTTTAGTCTTTCTGATTCTGGATAAAATGTAGTCTAGTGTGCATATGCATTTCAATATGATGGCTAGAACCATTTTGGTGCGTACAAAGTAAATACATGCTAATATGTATTGGTTTCTTTTGTTCCTTTTTAAAATTTTTTATTTGTTCATTATCATTCATACAGTAGGTACTATATTCAATCATATCAACAGGTACCTTTCCAGTAGCTTAATTCTAAATCAATTTGTTTTCAGTGTTTTTTTTTAAGTTTTTTTTCACACAATATTGATTAATTTGAGGTTATACAACCATTTCCTCTGACTGGGAAAATAACCCTACTTTACTTTATATGGACATACCATTTTCTGCGTGTTTCATGACAGAGAGAAATGAGTGGGAAAGGAGAGTGAGGGAGAGAAGAAGAATATAACTAAAGAAGTCATGGTAGAGACTTCAAAAAAGGAAGCAAAATACTTAAATTCCATAGAGTTATATAAAGATATCAACCAACAAACAGATGAAACTGGAAGACAAACGCAGTGCTACATAAACTGAAATCAGAAAAAAAGAACTAATACAGGCCATCTACTGTAAAGCAGCTGTCAAATATGAAATGTCAACACTTAACAAATTATGTGAAAAAACACATTCTCACATCATCTCCTTCGTAATTGTTAATTCAATCTTTCTACAACACAAAAAGATTTATCATTGTGTCAGGAATCTGAACAATGTACTTCAAACCAGCTTGACAGTGGTTACAGTTGCACACATCTGCATCATTTTGGAAGTACACAGTACACTTTGTATAATGTGAAAAAAAAAAAAATCTTCAGTCTCAGGAGTTTTGCATTTGCAAACGATGTTTTGTGCTCCTGTATGCAAATATTATCTCAAAATCTTTTTTTTCTTTTTCTGTGCAGACAATTTTTACACAGGGGGGCTTTTACTTGAAATTACATGCTTCATGATCATTCCAACAAAATAACGAGTTCTCCAAATATGATAAAACAAGAGATTTAATTTTATATCTGCTGTACTCCTCTTTTAATTTTTTAAAAACTATTTTCTAGACCGTTTAACAACTCATTATGTCTTCTATCTCTTCTGTATAAAATGCAAAAATAAAAAAAAGGGGGGATGGAAAAATCAGGTTTTCACATTATTTGAACAAAGCGTGAAAAGCAACAACAAATCAACAACTGTCGGTGAACCAATCCACTCACCTATGTGGAATATTATGCTGTTTCCCCTTTTGTTTTCAAGTATATTCACAGTATTTCGATGATGTACCGCCATGTGCCTAAAGTGTCAATGAAAGACAGGTTGTGGTACTGAACAGCATCTCCTAACTCCTCACATAAAACGTAATTCTCTTCTATTCACCTCTCCACACTTTTATCAAGAGAAGACATTTAGTGAAGAGTATCAAAACCTGTACCATCCATACAACTATAAAGCACACACTAAACACAGTATGAATTAACATACTAAAAGGAGGACAGTGAAGGACCGAACAGACATTATTTAAACCTCAGAAAGATCCGAGAAACGCATATATCTGTTTTGGGATAAACATATGAATTGCAAAAAGTAACTCGTGCGAGTATGAGTGTGTGCGCATATGCGTAAATAATAAGTTTATATGTCTTTCTGATCAATGGTCTAATAAACATAGTATTCCTACATGTGGTGTGTGTGTGTGTGTGTGTGTGTGTGTGTGTGTGCATGTGTGCATGTGAGTGTGCTTGCGATATTTTTTTCTTGAAGTTATCTTACATTGTTTGAACCAATATGAAATGTAGCTATCTTGTGTCTTTGACATTAATGATTCATATCAAAATGTCTGTCAGTACTGTAATTGCCCTACATAGGATGATTAAAGCGCTAAAGATCTGGACACAAAGAGCATGGTATTCTATTTTGGTACATGGTAAAGAACAATGTTTTAAAGGGAAACAAAAAACCCCAAACAAACAAAAACAAAAAGGGTTGAGGGAGAGACATAATGTTTATATATGGACAGAGAGTACATGGAAACAGTCACAGAGAGAGAGAGAGAGAGAGAGAGAGAGAGAGAGAGAGACGGCAAACACAGACAAGAGAGAGAGCAAACACAGACACAGAGAAAGATGAAACTGGGAGACTGCACATACCTGAGAAAACTCTGAACTGGTTCACAAAAAAAACAGGCATAATCACATTCATCATTAACACACATACCTTTTTGGCAAGTCAAAATATTCATCTACAAGTAGTTTGAGCTAAAAATACAGATACTTCTTTTTGAAACCAATAGATTGGTACATCTGAGCTCTATGATAATTATTTAGAAGAAAATTGAGCTCGATTGACCATTTTTGATATTTCTATTTCATTAAAAAAAAAAAAAAAAAAAAAAGGGTGTGAAACAAGTGACAGTTTTTGAAATTACCTTTCAGCATAGTAGGAGGAAAGTAACTAGCAAAAGAAGCAAATTAAAAAAAAGAATCCATCATTCAGTATTGAGTCCATACACACAGCAGCAAAATCAAAGTCTGGTAAAATGAAAGTTAGAGCCGGTGTCATGCATAGATTGATATAAAACTTTGCAAAAGTTGCACAAGTTATGCTATCTTCATGAACTCCTCATTCTTGGCATGATATATACACTTTGTTCGTGAAAAATAGCAAACACTGAGGAAGAAACAAACCCCCTAAAACAAACAAACAAACAAAAACCTGTCCCAAAATGCGCTTCAGTCACACAGCTATAAAACTGACCAAAAAAAAGAGAGAAAAACTCACGGTCTTCCTCTATAAACAGATTATTATGATGAGCTGGTATTTTTAGTATGATCATTCCTATCACCTAGACAGTCACACGGTGCTATAGAGACGTTAGGATGGTATTTGTGAGGACTGTTCATGTTCTTCAACTTGCCACATAGTGACATGACTTTTGGGACCTTTAACTTGCATAAATGGCTTTCTGCTTGCACTCATAAATAGGGGAATTAGAGAGAGAGAAAGAGAGAGAGAGAGAAAGAAAGAGAGAGAGAGAGAGAGAGAGAGAGAGAGAGAGAGAGAGAGAGAGAGGAGAGAGAGAGCAAGCATAGAAGGGCTTAAATCAACTGGAAATAAAGTCCCTGTCTTTTTTTTTAATCAGTGAACATGCATTCTTTCCCATAACTGCATTCATTTTGTCATCCTTAAAAAAAAAAAAAAGAAGAAAAAATCTTGCCTCAAAGGCCAAGTAGCCACGGTGCCCTTTTTCACAACTTTCTCCTAATCTCACACTGTTTATATTTCTTCTAGTATTCATATCAAACAAACTCACAATGATAAAAAATCCCTTCAAAGTCTGAAGTGCATGCATTTATCCATATGCATTCAGACAAACACAGACTGTTGTTCTTTAATCCAGAGAAGTACATTAAGAAAAACTATTCTGGTTAAATTACACACACCACATGCACAAGATCTCACGTTTCTCCAAATAAATCAAGAACTATTAGTTCATTGCAGATTTCAATCTGCAATGGCACAAATATGATTTTATCATTTGAATATGAGAACTGGCCTTTGCTTAAAGCTTTGCAATACTGTACACGAGCTGATACCTTAATCACATTGCTTTCAGTGTTACATATTACTGTGCTATGTAATGAATTCCTGGCACAATAATCTCCACTACTCTGGGAGGAAAATAAAACATGAAGACAGTGTGGCTGTCTACACATGCAGGGATTAAGACCAGCTTTACACAGAAAAGTTAGCACTCACTGACCCTGCATCAGCATGTCACATGTTTTGTGTGGGAATTGCTAGGGTAAACTAACATGAACTTTCCTGGGGTAAAAGAAAGTTCTGTTGAACTTATTTTGTACACTAACATTTTATTCACAATTAGTACAGAAACTGAGACCTCAAAAATTCTGCCATATTTATTGAGAATAAATCTGAATCATATTTTTGTGAAGCGGCATGGAAAATACAGCATATCTGATTTATATAATTTCTTAATATCTATAGAAATGATTTGTTTGTTAGCATAATTTAAGACAAAAAGAAACAAAAATAAACCAACCAACCCAAAGAAAAAACATGAACATAACCCCAGACAACAACAACAAAAACCCTCTCAAAATCTTCTGATTAATAAAACAGAAAAACCAGAGAAAATACACAACACTGCAGTTGTCTCTTTCCATTTATCAATGAGCTCCCCCCTCCTCCTTTTTTTCTCTCTTCTATTTAATAGGTATATCACCCCCCCCCCCCCCCCCCCCCACCTCCTGTATATCCCCAAACAAACCCAAAACAAAAAAATTAGTTATCCGAATGAACATATCTTGTGATATATTTGTCATGGATTAAGGGCAAAGTAACTGCACAGTATATTCAAATCTGCTGATCTGTTACAAATATCTTAATATTTTTGTACAAGTCTTTAACATTTGAAGTTATAAACATAATGTTGTGAAAAGACACAAAAGAGAGCTCACAATATGCTCTCTTAAAACTTCTTATACCATGTTTAAACCTTTTTTTTTTGGGGGGGGGGGGGGTGCATATAATAATGGCACAATTTTTATACCCAAGATGAATGTTAACTTGGAAAATTTATATATCTCCAAGAAAACACATTAAGAAAAATTGTCATTTTTGTTGAGCATTACTTTTACTTCTGGAACTAAAGGAACACTCATTCTATCTAGACATTAAGAAGATTGACAGTGGCCTCCACACTCAGTTCTGTGCAAATTTCAAGCATATAGCTAAGGCTTTTTGCACAGAACACATCAACTACAGATGTGCAAAATACAGTCTGGAACTGTGAGCAAATTTCTGCTTGGAACAGTCTTAGTTTAATCACAAAACATTTTGTTCTCAAGGACAAGAAAGCAGACTCATTTTAAGTCAAATTTTAGGTTAACTTTTGTGTTTTCCACTTTTTTTTTTCTGTGACTATGCAAAGCTGATTGAAGAGTGTCGGCCAAAAATACAAAGTCATCTTTATTAAGTAAGCCAATAAGCAAGTCAGGCTTTAGCTAAGTGGACCCTACTGTAAATGAACAGTAAAGAGGATGAAAAATAAAGAATCCTTTTTGTTTCTAGTTTCTTTACCTTAAATGTAAGCTGATGGAAAGTGTAAGCACCACTGATTTTAAAGTCTTGCCTTTATCCATTGTACTGTAGTAAAAATTGCTCCCGTGTATTGCTTGAGCTGAAAACATAATAACGAAGCATGACTGACATAGAGTGATTTAAGTAAAGGGACCATGTATGAGCTGAACAATGATCTTCGTTCAAGCAGAGAAAAATGTCAGCTATCTCCAAAGACTGGGACAATATTCGTAGTGGAGTAACTTTGACATTTCTTAACCCATGAGTACCTTCAGTTTTTGATGAGAAACTGCATCAATTGAAATACACAAGCAACTAAGGTTTTTTTTTGCACATCCTGTTCCACAAACTGGATCAACCCAGCCTGATTTTCACTCTTTCTTTGACTACATGATTATGATAAGGAGTCACACTGCAGTAAAAAATAAATATCCACAAGTTCCTATATTTAACAAAAGTCTAAAAAAAAATGTTAAAAAAAGGACAGACACCAACTTCCTCACATTCACTTTCATAAAAATGCACACAACTGTTTAAAAATCATTAACAAAACAATGAGTTGTTAATAACAGCAACGGGAAAAATCACAGACAGCACAGCTATTTCAGTGCAGTGTGACAAAAACATAATCCAAACAAATCATCCATACACCAAAGTAAACAAAACGTATCCGTATTATCCATATGAATCAAGGTAAAAAACAAAACAAAAACAGAACAGCACATTCACACTTTAACGTACAAAAACCAGAATACTTCCAAGCATGTGTCTGAACAAAAGGCACACAGTTTGTAATTTCCAGGTCAAACTAGACACTCTTGCACTCACTTTAATTAACTGGAGAGCATCACGACTGTCTACAGGTCAATCCACAAGATGCACTCAGACCAGCCCCTGTGCAAGAACTCCAGCTAACTCACGCAGCTTACTCATCAGTCAGAGGCAAGGCTTTGTTCTAGTAGCTGCCTTGTGGTTCACAGTAGATGTAAGTATCATGGCCAACACACAAACACACCACCTCTCTGACTCATCCTCTTGAACCCCAGCTGATCACAAATAATCTGCCCAGTATTTTACAACACGCGATTCAACAGGCCAGCAGAGGTTTGGGCAGACATCTGTGCAGTCCATCACAAAGGAAGCTGTTTACATTTTGTAAAACAAACCCCCACTCCATGTTCACATTCCAAACTCTTCCTACTTAATACCTTCATTTGCAACATTTGCAAGTCAGCAGATGAGTGTGCATGCATAAAAATCACAATCATCACATGATAAAAGGCTGATTAAAAAAAAAAAGTCTGGCATGCTACTCGTTCACTGATTATTACAGAAATTACCATCCTTAGTTTCCATGATTCCATTTCTTTTTCATGAGCAACTTCGTATCCATTCTGAATCTAAAACAACTTATGAATAGGCTGACATTTTTTTATAAACTTACACAAGCACTCTCAAATGGGGTTATTTTCACAATGGTATAAAAAAGCACACAATGATCTTGCCCTGTAACCACAATGACTTAATGAGCTCTGTGCATTAATGGGAGGCACTTGTGACTAATCTAGAATGTAGTGAAGTTGATCATTGTGTGCTGGGCTCCTTTCATACGATTAATATGCAGTTACACTAATTCTTCTTTTCATGACTCTTTGAAATAAGACCCAGATGTCTCAGTGACACAGACCTTTTATATATATATACACTGAATATGGTTAATGCATGTGGAAGAGGTAAAAAAAAAATTTTTTTTAAAAAAAAAGAAGAAAAGAATTCTGCTTCACAGCAGATGAAGACCTACACCAGAACACCTGAGAGGGTGATCAGCGTTATTTGTGACGACAGTGTTGACTGTACTAACTACAAGGTCAAGGTCACAACCACAGCACTGATCAGAGTTCTTGCGAAGGCCATTTAAGGACACAGCCACTGACTGAGAGCTTCAGGCACAAAAAGAACATAACAGGACAAATCAGTGACAATCATGTGATGATGGTGGACGTGTAAGTCTGAGGAAATTATCAGAGACAGCACGCCTAACTTTTATTTTATTTTTTTTCATAAATATTTTGAAAAATATCTAAAATCAAATTGTTTAAAACACTACTTGTGTTCTCCTTTCTCTCAACACCTCTCCCCCCCCTAGAAAACAGAAAAAAAAAGTCATGTTTAAGAAAATGTGGTGTTTCTAATTAAATCCACAGCAAAAAAAAAATCAGAGCTATCAGAACAGCATGCTTATGTTAAAAAAAAAAAAAAAGAGATGAAAGCCCTCTCCCCCTACCCCCAAAAATGATGATCTACACCTTGCACATTATCTACAACCTCATGATATTTGATGATTTTTTTTCACATGCTTGGCCAGTGACCAGCCAAAGGGAGGAAAGAGATGAGAACCATCTCACATGGACATGCTCCATTGCATAATGTTGGAACACCGAATCACATGGCTCAGGAGTTGGCTCTTGTGTCCAAGCAGTCAGCAAGTGGACAGACCGGATGAGCTGAACTAGCACCCGCCCCTGAAGGCCAGACAGGCTAGGTCATACAGTATCCCACTCCTCACACTGAGATGACGCTAAGAGGGCGGGGTGGTGCCAGGGGAGTCAGAGGCTGTCGTTTTTAGTAAGGAATAGACATTGTCCACACTGGCCAGGTTCTCAAAGAAGGGTATGAGGTCCAGCAATTCACTGTCCGCCATATCATCAAACCACGAAGACACTGGCACCTGAAAAGGAACAATTAATATTATTCAAAGAAATCTGAGACGCCTTTCAGATATGAACATAAAATATGAAATGCTGGTTACATTATTAAGTAACAAAGACGCTGACACCTGAAAAAGGAACAATAAACATTATTCAAAGGACTCTGACACTCCTTTTCTCTCTCTCTGTACATTCCCTTCCCAGGGGGGGTGCACAGTGCCTGGTCATCTTTGGCAATGACCAAACTTAAAGTCATCTGGGTCAATAAGAATGTGCTCCGTGGTCATGTCCGAATTTTTGTATGCATGTAAATTGTGGACCTTAATAGCAGACACTGAAAGAAGAATAAAAACAATGGAGGTGAGATGCTTTTGCAAACTTTTTGGTACCTCAAGCATAGACCACATAACTAACGAGGAAGTGAAAACCAGAAGTAAAAACACCATTGGGCCAAATGACGAGCTCTTGACTTCAATGAAATAAAAAAAAAGCAAAACTGAAGTATTATGGGCACGTCACACAAACATCTGGACTGGGCAAGACAGTCCTACAGGGAACAGTACAAGGAGGGAGATGAAGAGGCAGACAGAGGAAATGATGGAAAGACATCATCAGAGAGTGGACTGGCATTGAATGGAACGACATACAATGGATAGCTGAAAACCACAAGAAGTGGGGGAAGCTGGTTGCAAAATCTCCAGTGGTGCCCAATGTCTACTAGAACATGTGATAGGTGAAGGTAAAGAGGACATAAAAAGTGAATTACTACTTCTGCTCAGATCGTAACTGAACAAACACAGGACTTATCAATATTTTCAAAATAAGAATCTTGAACACCACTGAAAATAAGTAACACCTTACTTGGTAGCTTCTAAAGATTTTTTCCTAAACAAAAGACAATTCATCCATGCCATAATGACCTTGAGTCTTCAGACTGGGTAATTCCTAACAAAAGCTGATTATTCCTAATGCAGTATGCCAAACAAAAACAAGATGGAGCTACAAAAATCCATGAACTTAAAATATATTGCTTTATACATGTAATACTTAAAATCTGCTTATTTATATACTGTGAACTTTGAAACATGTCATATAGTCTTAACCATGTCATATAGTCTTAACCATGTCATTTTAGTCTTAACCACATCTCTTTAATCTACCTAAAGCCCGAACAACAGTGCATGTTTAAAATTCCTTTCAAATTAAAAAAAAATTTCAACTCTCACCCCCCCCCCCCCCCCAACCCAACAACACCACTCCAGTCTAAAAAAAGAAGAAAAAACACCACCACTCCAGTCCTAAAAAAAATTGTCATATATCTTTCACTAAACAAGTACTACCACTATCATCGTTAACAACAACAGCAGTATGTTATTATTGGGTGTCCTGTTATGCTGGCATCAGTTTGTCACAAACAGTTGTTTTTTTAAAAGGGGGTGGGGCAACAAGCTAACACCCAAAATACCCATTTGAAAAAAAGCAAAAACCAAACAACAAGATCAAATTTAACAATCCATGAAACTAAGTTGATTACATAAAACTAAGTTGAATAAAACGTGCAAGTGCATACATACAGCATTGTCTGGATGGAAGATGTAAGAAGCAGGTGAATTGTCGATGATCACTACTTGATTCAAATCTCGACCCAACCGGCTCAAGTCCTGAAACAATAAATTTCATACAGAGATCATGCAAAACAGCAAAATACTTCAGAGTATACAAAATGCTTTGACAATAAGACCTTCCGATTATGCACCCTAAAGTTGACAAAACAATCAATCTCAACAATAATATATAATATAGGGCATAATATAAAGCACATATGAAAATGACTGAAAACAAAAATGAAAATTTTGGTTAAAGCCCTTTTCATAACTCTCTGGATAGCTGAACACTTAACAAAATTTTGCTTACACAAAATCAGTTTATCGTCTAAATTTTCATTTGCCAATTGAGATATTCACAATGCTAAACAAACACCCACACCCCCAACACATGCACACAGCATGTGTGAATAAATAACACAAAAACATACACACCAGCACGTATAAACATGACCCATACACCAACACACACTCCAGTACAAACAAGGTACCCACTTTTACATAGTTTCCGCGGTGAAAGACACAAGATTCCCTGAAAAGCCTGGCCTGAACACATCCCATTTGTCCAGCAGGTCTGCCACAGGATCAGCATACTGCAACACACAACCACAGGCCCTGATCTCCACTGTCATCAGTATCTCCACAACAAAACCATTGCAGGCTTTAAACATTTTTTTTTTATAGAGGATAATGGAATAAGCGCTCATGTGCTTTTTTACATCCAGTGTGTGTGTGTCCGTGTGTATGCAGTTTTGTAAATCTTGTCATCTGTTCTCACAGGAACAGGAAAAGGATTTTGCTTAATGAATGCAGAATTTTATTTAAAGCAAATAGTGCTTTTTTTCTTAATGAATTACTTTTTGGGAGAACAGCATGAAAAAAAAAAGGCAGACAACTAACGCACTTTTCACTATAACTTTTTTTTTAGAAACAGGAGGGTGAAGACAGTAGAGAGGACCTTGCACTTTGTATAAAACAGACAACTTAAGGGCAGAGTGGGAGTGAGAGAGATACTTCATGCCTATAACATTTCTGATGATAAGACTCAAGCCTCAGGTGGATGAGATCATCCTCACTAAACAACAATTAAAACCCACAGATCAAAAAAAACCTACAAAATCTCCAACAACAATCAGCCAGTTTCTTTCCATTTCCAAAGTTTCAAGCTAAGCATGAACAAATTCTTAAGAAAAAATTCTGACTGCTACTGTTTCTCAATCTTTCCAGGGAGAAAAAAGCAAATTAATTCAATTCTTTTATTGTCCTCTGTTTAAAGGAAATTTGTTTTGCAGTGATTAAAAAACATAATAATAAAAATATAGACATATATAAATTTGACTGCCCAGGATAAAAGGTAACATTTGTAAAACTCTCAAACACAACTCTTAAATGAAATATGAATCTGATTGCAAGTGATGAAAGATACATTTGTTCAACTCACACCCACAACTCTTAAATGAAATTTGATTTGCAGTGATTAATAAAAACATATCCAATCAACTATTAGTATTGACATACATAAACCTAATATGGATTTAATATGGATTTCTGACAGCTACAGTTAAAACTCAACAACAAAAATTAAGTCTGACCATGTGAATCAGAATATATATACTAAGCAATACCTCCTGTTATCTCAACAAAGACAAAAACATGAATTTTCTACAAAATTTTACATGTGTCATTTACACTGAGTTCATGCAAATGTAAACAATGAATGAGAACAACAAAGCAAAATAAAGAGAACAGTGATGAAACTGACTATAGTACTTACCTTTGCCAGACTGGCAGTAAAAAGTACACATTCAAACATTTCACCCATGCGTTGAAGAAACTCATCCACGTGAGGACGCTTCAACACATATACCTGCAAAAAATCAACTAAAATGATCAAAAGTCTTCTTGTTGAAAAGAAATCAAATTTAAGATGAGAGCCACCAATAAAAAATATTTTCCAAGTGTTTGTCCATAAATGTGAGAAAATGGTCACAGCAAAACAATTAACTTTCTTTTCCAAAATGAAATCATCTTTACCTGAATAAGGTTTTTCTTTACACACACACAACACACACACTAAAACTCACAAACACACAACCCCAAGTATATAAACCCCAATAATAATAAAGACAGAAGACAGTGGTTTTAAATTTATGACATAGTCTGATCCCAGCTTTCGGCTATGCGTTGTGCCCTTGGAAAAGGCACTTTACGGCTATTTTCTCACCCCACCCAGGTGTAAAAGGGGTACCAACCTTGTGTTGGGGGTTAACCCTGTGATATTATCCAGGGGGGAGTCTTTGACTCTCAGTCACTTAACGCCACAGAAACCGGGATAAGCATCGGCCTGATGAGCCTTAGGCTCGGACAGACTTTAACTTTAACTAACTGATTCTACGCTATGGAGGAAACAGAATTGCTGCTTCCTACTTTCTTTAAATGTGTTGACAAAGAAATTACGGGTTTAAATCAAATGTTTTTAAGACTACATAGATCTTTGACATATGTGTTTTATAAACTACATGAGAATATGTTTTCTATACATATTAGTTCCTTGGATAGAGATCCTGGGTTCACCAATATAATCTTTAAAAAATTGCATGGCATATCTTTTTGGTTCAAAACAAGAATCGGTGTACTTCTGTTTTAACTAATCTTTAAAAATTCTTACCTGATGAACTGTACCGTCCATTTCAACTGGCACAATAAAATCTGCATTGCTGATGGGCTAAAAAACAAAACAAAAATAATAAATCATTAAACATTCATACTGCAGGCAGTGAAATATTGACTAAAAATAACACATACTGATCATGCGTGATCAGATATATCTGGCACTGTTTGACAACTCTAAAAGATATTAAAATAATATATAATGCACACATCAGCTAACCCCAAAATATTAACAAGTGCAACACAATTGTCAGAATTATCAGGAAAAGACTACATGCTCCAATGAAAACTACTGGGTTCTAAATCTGTATAAAAAATAAACCACCACACTTTCATAGGGAAACATTTTAATATTACATCCATGTCACAAATGAAATGGAAAACAAATGTACTATATTACAACATTCCAAATTCACAAATCTTTGATATGTAATCAACATACACCTAGGAAAAGAACAAGGCATTAACTTCTCTCTTATTTTTCATTGTGCTCGAACTGATGCCTTTTAAAATTAATGAATGTAAAAAGCATCTTTCCGATAAATATCTTTTAAAATTTCTTTTGGTTTTTCATTCTCATCACTCTAACAAGAACAAGAATCTGTTTCCCCCTACTAAACACACAACATGAACATTTATAGAGCTTGAAAGAAATTAAAGCGCTTTCATATGAAGCATTTACATGCAGACTATGTGATACCTTTCAACACATGTTATTTTCAGGCAAAAAAACCTAGGTAAAATACACAGCTAGACAGAAAAAACAATAATGTCTGTATAAATGGAAATGAAGAAAGAAAGGAAAGGAAAAAAAATGAGGAGTAAAATGACCTTACAGTGACGTTACTGCCTACACTAAAAAAAATGAGCAAACTTTTTCCTCGACTTTTTCCCAATATGGAAACAGCTGGTGGAGAAAATGTGCTAACTAAAAATAGTTTCCAAATTTATTCCACAGAAAGAACAAGAATAAAAGAAAAGAAAAGATCATCCCCAGCAGATGTTGTAGTGACTTCTTTCATTAAGTGCTGACAGTTTAAAAAATCTTTTTATCCATCTCTTTATATTTCTTCCCTCCTTAGTAGATATTTTGAGTTTCAAAAATCATATTTTTCTTCCTCAAAAAAGAAAATAAAAACAAGTAAGCAAACTAACAAATAAAAAGTTATAAAAAAAAAAAACACCTCTCCCCCCCAAAACAATCACGAACAAACAACCCAAAACATTAACAACAACAAAAATCCAACAAAATTTAACAAAGAAACCAACATTTCTTTTTTAAAGAAAAAAAGAAGAACGAAAACAAATGTAAAAACCTCTGCACAAAGCAAGATCCACATTTCCCTGTAAAAAAAACCACAACACAACGGTATTTTGGCATGTGTGCATTGTTTCTACTTCAGTTGTTTATTTTACAAAGATTTAAGCCACTAAACTGAAGTTAGCAGATATTGTAAACATATACTGGTATACACACACACACACACACACACACACACACACACACACACACACACACACACACACACACACAGAAACAGCAGCGTTACCTTAAAGGAACTATGTACAAGTGTTTCATCCAGGTCTATAACAACACACTTCTTGTCCACATCCTGTTTGCGGACTGGTGGCAACAAGTACCGTTCTGTTGGCTGAAACATTACAACAGTGCAGGGAATTACAATCAAAACAATCCTCCTAAATGAACAAACATGAAAACAAAACAAAAATTGAAGCATTCCAAATAAACAGAATGGAACAAAACTTTTTCTCCAATCAGTACTACTTTTTTTTCTCTCTGGCTGTACCAAACCCTGCAACAGTACACTAAATTTAAATGTAACATTTCACTGAATTGGTAGGCCAACAGCACACCTCATATTCTGAAAGGAGACTGAGAAGCTTACTGTAAAGTGGTGACTGTCACCATGAATGCCCTTCTACCACTCCATCCACCACTGCGCAAAATGCAGTTGGTATAACAGCACAATTTGCACAGCCTCCAAGAAGCTTGCAATTTGCTATTGTCCATGAAAAAGACATCCAAGATCTTAAATGTGCATCCTAATGACACCTACTTTCAAAAACAGGGAAAAAAACTTAAACTGGAATTCAAGAATATCTGGACTTCATTTGTACCTCTGGATCCAATAAAGAGAGAGTAGTATGATTTGATTAGAGTTTTTCAACAAAATTAAAAAGAAGAGAAAATCAGAAAACAACACTTTAATTTAACATAATATAGGCCAACGATATTTTATTTTACTGGACTCTTAATGTCACTGCTCTTATATTCTAGAACTAACACAATATCATAAAAAAACCCACTTCATAATCTTATTATCCTGTCTCTTGAAATAAATACTGGTATT
>CM060316.1:39931879-39964379 GCA_030674155.1 Stramonita haemastoma
GTCCTTGCCAGCAACTGGCCTTTTCATTTAACATTTCCTCTTCCATTTGATCCATTGTATCATTCATTCACAGTATTTCCACTTTCATGTGTCACTGGCGTAATAGTTTTGTATCCGCTTCAATCTTGCAGTCAACTGCTTCAGCTCTTACTCTCTAACCACATGTATGTATACATACATGATACATGTATCAGAGTACACTGGAGACACATGTGACTACAACATAAACTGTATGATGTCCTCTCCTACATCAGCTTTGGGGAAAGGTGACACAATCAACTGAGGTGATAAAAACGGTCATCACACTCAAGGACTGGATAACACAATTGATATGAAAATCGGTCTGATGCCGATATCTATATTAATCATTGAAAAGTCGTTTGTAAGCAATCAAGGACAGCAGCAGACTGATTGTAGCTTGTATTGGCTGTGAAACTGTGCTAGTCAATGGTACTAGTTTTAGTACTCTGACCTCTGATTAAATCAATAGGTAGTAGTAAATATAGGCTACTTGGTTAATCTAACCCACTACCTTATCCTGAAGTGAATATGTTTAGAGATAAAGCGAAATAAAACAAAAACTAAAACAAAACAACACATACGTTCCCTGTTGTAGTTTTTAACCCCCCCCCCGTCATGGCAGCCAATTCTCACCAAAATGTGTGTATGTGTGGTTGTGTGTTGCGTTTTTTAGTGTGTGTGTGTTTGTTGTGTGTGTGTGTGTGTGGGTGATGTGGTGTGATGTGGTGTGATGTGGTGTGTGTGTGTGTGTGTGTGTGTGTGTGTGTGTGTGATGTGTGTGTGTGTGTGTGTGTGTGTGTGTGTGTGTGTGTGTGTGTGTGGGTGCTTGGTGATTTGGGGTATCTGCCAAATAGCAAGAAAATAAAAGCCTACTGGAGTACTGCTTTTTTTCAAAATAGAAGTTCTTTGTCAAACGCTCAAACAGCAGGTTACAATTGTTGAGGGAATTCATAGCACAGAATTTGCAGAAGGTGGGGATGTGTTTTATCTTGACAGCCCTTGCATCTCCATGGGCAGTTTTGTACACAGAACCTGTTTTTTTTTTTCAATTTGATCTTAAAACAGTTGCATGGCAGTGGAACTTATGCTAATTCCAGGGGGAAAATTCCATGAAAGGCAGATGTACAGCTCATTTACTGAAATCTGTACTCTGATTACTTCAAATCCATTACCATGGCCATTACTACCCCCCCTAAACCCCCCACACACGCACACACACACACACACACACACACACACAAAGACAACAATATATATGTGAAGAAAGTACCAATCTCTCTGCTGACAAACTGTGTTTGACAGACTAAAACGGCAACATATGGAGGGTGAAAAAACAGACTAACAATCTTGCTTCCAAATAAACATCACATTCACTGTCACCGAGTGTCAGCTTGGCATGTGGGTTTTTTTTTTACCATAAAAGAAAGAAGTGGTCAACTCCATCTTCATTTAACCAGTTATTTTCTTTGAACTGCCAGGTCACTTGTCAGTCCAGTTTGAAGGTATGTACATGCTGACCACAAGTGCTATTTGTTAAGTGGAGGGAGGGAGAAAATCTCTGCTTGCCTTGGGCTTGAACTGGTAACGTTTACATTACCACTACATCAATTTTGCCTAAACATGAACTGTTACTTAATTTAGCCCATTAATTCAGATTAAATATGGTGGGCATATACTCATATAGTTAAGCATTTAACTTGTTATCTGACGACGTCGGTTACGCCACCATCAAGACACCCATTTGTGGGGATTTTCCCCCTGGAGTAACATCAGTAGCGACTCCACTCCCCTAAAAAGCCCTACGGATAAGGGTATAAACCAAAGTCCTGTGTATTTGTGTGGTCCAGTTTTTCTTTCCCTTGGCATCTTTACTGAAAAGCATCCTATAACCATATAAGATTTGAATGGTAGGAGGAGGGAGGGAGGAGAGGAGAGAGGAGGGAGAGAAGAGAGAGAGAGAGAGAGAGAGAGAGAGAGAGAGAGAGAGAGAGAGAGAGAGTAGAGAGGAGAGAGATTAAATGTGTGACTACTGACTGTGATGGTGTGTGTGTGTGTGTGTGTGTGTGTGTGGTGTGTGTGTGTGTGTGTGTGTGTGTGTGTGTGTGTGTGTGTGTGTGTGTGTGTGTACTTACAACTGTGCATATTTTAACACTGAATCAGAATATGTGTGAATGAGCACATGTGTATATATATATATAAACCTTGATAAACGCCTGTCTGTGTCAGTGTGTGCCTACTGTCTTTTTCTTACATTTTAAACCACAACTTCCTATTAAAACTTTTTTTAAAGTGAAATGAACTTATGTAACTTTGCATAAAGGGTTATTCTCTCACTCTGATTTCTCATCCTCCAGATACTCAACTGTGTGTGTGTGTGTGTGTGTGTGTGTGTGTGTGTGTGTGTGTGTGTGTGTGTGTGTGTGTGTGTGTGTGTGTGTGTGTGTGTGTGTGTGTGTGCCTGCTTTTCACACAGTATCTTAAAGTACAATTTCAACTAATCTATTTCTTCACACCAAGACTATACCTGTTGCATACCATGCGAGGTCTTTTCTGCACTATGCGCTTGTGGGCCATTAGTAACTATGCACAGTCTGGGGCCTACCTCAAACATCCCCAACTAGCACTTATTTAAATTATGAAAAACAGTCATAATAAGATTTTATTACAAAACAGAACATTTTTACAAAAATGCATATATCAAATCATTCTTCCAAAAGGGCTTATTCTATTGATTTAATCAGCCCCAACATAAAAAGTTAAGAGAACAATTCAACAATTTCCCCACACACAGCAAAAGACAGATATACAACGGAAGTTTATTGTTAGAATGATCGTTTTCTGTGCATTCTCTCCATTCTCTCACAGTTTTGAGGTCTGAATAACTCTGCAATCTCACATGGCTGAGCTCCTGATTTACTTTCAAACTGTACACCTCAAAGCATTTGCTGGAAAAAGAATCTACCCACTCAGCAGGGATACCTGTATTCATTCAGAAACTCCAGACAGAATTAGCCCTCCTCACCCAGCCTATCCCCCAACACACACCTTCCTACCAGCCCTACTTTCAGCTTGCTCTCATTCCAAAGCCAAAGTGGAAGGAGAGAACCCCATTTGTTCTAACACACTTGGCACCAACCTGTTGCCCTAAAAAAAAAAAGAGAAAGAAAACTGCTGTTGTAGAGTTTTTGCCTCCCTCCCTTCCCATCCTCCAAGTGCTATCTGAGAGCTGTGCTGCTGCTGCTACTGCCAGTCAACACACTATCACGGTATTATCATGTCTGCTCCTCCAAAGCTTGTTCAAGGTTCATGCAAAAATGCTGCCTTCACATATGTGCCAGACCAGAACTTGCCCTAACTCTAGTTTATGTTGACAGCAGATCTATATTAATTTAATTATCTGGCTGACCAGAATATAAACTGTCAAAACAGCATCATCCAGATATAGATGTGTGTTCTTGTAAACACTTTTCAAAGAGGAAAATTTACTGGAGGTAAATGATTACTACATGCACACAGGTAATAGTGTAAGAATAACAGATGTGTGAGCAATCCTCCCCCCCCCCCCCCCCCCCCCCACCCACACACACTGAGTTTCAACTTAAGGTTTAAAGTGATGAGGGAGGAGAGAGCAAGCGAGCGAACCAGAGAGAGAGAGAGAGAGAGGAAGAGAGAGAGAGAGAGGAGAGAGAGAGAGAGAGAGAGAGAGAGAGAGAGAGAAAACAGACAGACAGACGAGACAGACAGAGAGAGAGAGAGAGACAGAGAGACAGAGAGACAGAGACAGAGAGAGAGACACACCACACGAGAGAGACTGAGAGAGAGACTGAGAGAGAGAGACAGACAGAGACAGAAATTTCTTTCCATTGTGCACTTTTATGTGTTCTGTTTAGAAAGATTTACTATCAATCCATACAAGCCCTATGGCTATCATTCCATGTTTTTTCAGGCTTAATTACATAAAACTCAAAAGGGGATTAATTCCAGCTATCAAACCATAATAAATGGTCAAGACCATAAACATCATAATCATCAATGATCAAATCATAACACAATGCATATGTCATCATCACTTTATTATCAAACACAATACTCAACTAATGTAAGTTCTTTAAACATTATATCAAGTATTCTATCAGCTAAACTGTGCCATTACGCAGTTATCGATAACTCTTTGCCATCAAGCCACCCGGATAACATATCAATTAAGAACAAGGTTTAAGTTGCCTTTTATCAACACTGACACTGGAGACAGAACCAAACTTTGACAATTCAGTTACTGTATTTTGTAAATAGAATTGTGTCTCTGGGATGTGTGCATGAGGACATATATATAATAAATATATATATATATATATATTATATATATATAAATATATATTAGTATATATAATATATATATATTATTTATTATATATATATATATCATGATAAATGCCTGCAGTACTTCACTGTCTTTAGTGCATGTCCATGTCAATCTGTATCATTTTTCTCACTTTTGAAACCAGAACTTCCTAAAAAAGTAAAATGATATACTGAGCTTCCTGGCTCAAGCTGGCATACTTCTTGTTATTCAAGTATTCAAGGTGAAAATTCCCCACCCACCCCACTCCCTAGCAATGGTCTGGTTCAGGTTAGCTAAAACCCCAAATACAACCACCAAACAATAGGGAAGTAAAAATGGGGGGGGGGGGGGGTGACCTTGACCTGAATAACCAAACAAATCCACCATACACGATACAGTGATACACATTAAAAAGAAAAAACACAAAACAACTTAAAAAGAAGAAAGAGTTGACTCATCTTAACAATATTAGATTACGGCCACCATGTTAAAGCTAAAAGCATGTTATTTCTTTAATTACAGTTAATTACTTGAAGTTACAGAACTTTTGGACATGACCATTGTCTAGAACTAAGATATTGGCTGGGAATCAAAGATATGCCTGCTAAATGGAAAACCAATCTGTGCATTCATTCTGAAACAAACACAAAGTGATGAAGATATGACTGTATATTATTATTAAAGTACCAGTAAACTTCAATCCTGAATCCCTAACTTACTGTCCCAACCAAAAACTTGGGTTATCAGGTTCAAAACAGCCAAGTTTTTTGTTTTTATAAAAACAAACTCAGCTGTGATTAACTCTGCTGAAAAATATACAGTTGAAAAAAAACAAAAGCCTTTCTTTCTTTTCACCAATATTGAGATTTTTCATAATATGTGACCCTTTTTGCCTACCATTGTGGCATTGACTCTTGAGGAAGCAGCATTCCAACTTTGGGGATGGTGTCTGAAGTCAACACTAGAAGTGTACATATGTGTAGATCATTATTTTGTCATCTGTTCCTACTGCACAAAATGAATGGGCTACTCTTTTGAAGTGTTTATGATATATATCATTATATGGGTTTATTATTTATTTATTCTTTTATATCAATATCAAGGATAATGGAATAAGCATCATGTGCTTTTTTTTCATGCGTGTGCATGGTGTTCTGCATGCATTTGCACAAGGGACCTCAGTTTCTAGTCTCACCAGACTAATGGGGGAGTGGAGTTGGTGTAAGTACTGATGGTAACTCCTTGGGAAAGGTCCCCTTGAAGAGGAGCCTTGGTGGTGGCTGGATCCCGGGCCATAAGATCATGAGCTCTAACCACTAGCTGCCCCCCAGAATAATTTTTTTTAAGATAAAAAAAAAAGCTCCCCAACCCCTACAGGCTACCCTTTTCTTATCTGCCCATTTCAATTCAAAGAATTTTTTTTTTTCAATTCAAAGATATATTAACTTCAGTCTTTTCAGCAAATTGTTCCTATTACTGTATTAGTGATTACATTTCTTAAATCTTGTGCCTTATTTCTCCATCAATTTCTAAGGAGTCCCATCAAGATTGTTCAATTCCTCTTTTCTAAGTACTAACAATAATAAAAAACGAGGGATAAAAATTGAAATTTGGGAGTTTGATGCATCATTTCCCATTCAGTTGTGTGTGTGTGTGTGTGTGTGTGTGTGTGTGTGTGTGTGTGTGGTGTGTGTGTGTGTTGTATGTGTGTGTGGGGTGCTGCCGCACGTGCGTGAATGCGTGAGAGAGAGACACGACAGACAGACAGACAGAGACTGAGAGAGACACACTGAGAGTAAAAACAAAAATTCAGGCAATCTTCAAAATAACCTATGATAGCTGATAATAAATGACATCACCAATTTATTTCAGATGATGATAACTATAGTCATTAGAGAGAGGGAGAAGAGATACAGATAGAGATAGAGAGAGACAGACAGACAGACAGACAGAGAGACAGTAAGAAGACAGACTGGCAGACAGACAGAGACAGGGGAAGTAAAATATAAAAAAATTCAGGCAATCTTCAAAATGACCTACGATAGCTGATGATAAATGATATCACTTATTTATATTTCAAATGATGATGATGACTCTAATCATCACAAGACAGAGAGGATTTATTTATTATTTCTTTTACATCAAGGATAATGGAATAAGCACTCATGTGCTTTTTTCATCCAGTCCCCGTGTGTATGCAGTTTTATAAATCTTGTCATTTTTCCCACTAGCACACAATGGCCTACTCTTACAAAAAGCGGAACAGGATTTAACATATGTGCAAGATCTTCTGCGCACAGAGACAGAGAGAGAGAGAGAGAGAGAGAGAGAGAGAGAGAGATTGTTTAGAGTCATAGTGATTGGTGTGTATGTTGAGTTACTGATTGTGATGTGAGTGTGTGATGACTGATGTGAGTGAGTGAGTGAGTGAGCGAGCGAGCAAGCGTGCATGCGTGCGTGCGTGTGTGTGTGTAAAAAATAAAGAGGATGGAAAGTCTGATCTATGCTGATAACGATGTGATTCAAGGGCATACACTCAAATGAGTCAAAAGGAAATAAATTATTTGACTTCTGATTTACTGTCAACTTTAAAACTGTAAAACTTGAAGGGTATGAACATTTCAATGAAGACAAGTCGAAAACAGAAGAGATTCGTTGGCCCCTACATTTTTTCAAACTTTGTATTCCAACTCACTCATTGTCAAGCCTCACTGGTATGGATTCATATATCAAATACAAGCCCATCTCATAAAGTTACTCATATTTAAATGAAGACCTGTGTCACAGTGTGGGGGGGGGGGGGTGTTGTGTGTGTGTGTGTGTGTGTGTGTGTGTGTGTGTGTGTGTGTGTGTGTGTGTGTGTGTGTGTGTTGTGTGTGTTATGTAGATTAGATGTGACCCTTTCTCTGTGTCTGTGACTGCAAATGTGCACAAGCATATTCTTTAAAACATTTTCCCAATGTATTAAGGGTCTCAGGATACTGTCCTTATAACTGTAGATTATTTTTCAGCATGGAAGGAAACATATTCTGGCAATTTTAAGTATGGCTTAAAATGCGGTTACTGAGTTTGGGATGAGACAAGCTCCAAGTCGATCTATGAGCTCTCAGTTGAATCACATTGATGTGATTTTGAATACATACACAGGTTCGAAGGTAAGATAGATAAAAGAATGAAATTTGCATGGCTTTTGTTGCTTTTAAATCCTTTTTCATTTAGGACAATTACTTTTAGCATGATATACTAGGATTAAATACTATATAGAAAGACTACTTTTTAAAGAAAACTATGCAGTATCCATTCCAGGATTATTTTTACCATCTATCCTTATTGAGGTAAGGAAATACCTAGACATTATTCACCAAAATGGTTTTGCAAGGACTTTTGACTTGAATTTGGGTTTTGATTTGAGATGTTATGTTGGTGGCTGTTACTGATGTTAGGTTTTGGTGTTATTTATCTTCCTTGAATTCTCTTTTTTATCAATTTAACATACTGAATCTACATGACAACTGAAAAAAAAAAATTTCTGGCTTCTCAGGATGCTCCGCAGTTCTTTGGTTTTAATTTAGTTTTTCCAACAATCCCCTATATGAAAGTTCGTTTGTTAATTTATACATTTTTTTTCTGGGACTCAATTTTGGATTGTCAAGATATCGTGATATCAATCATAAAAAAAATTGCTGAAAGTGAATGAAAAACACCAACTTCGAGACAAAACTATTGTCTTAAATATCATAGAAGCTGAGTTCAGGGTTTTGCTACACTACATTGTATAAATTTGTAAATGTTTGATATGGGATTGTGTTTGGGTTTGGCATATTGTGTGCATGTTATTTTAAGGTCTGCATGTTTGATCCTCTCTTTTATAGTTTTAAATTACTATTACCACATGACAACGTCAGACGTTTGTTAGTTTCCATAATAGATTTACATTGATCACAATAGTTTCTAAATATGCACTAGTAGAACCACTAAAAACATTGTCTTAATACGAGAACTGAGTTCAGTGTTTGCACACAACAGTATATTTGTACTGAATTAATGGGTATGTTTTGTGTTGGCAATTGTGTGCATTTTTTAAGGCTGCAGTCAAATGTACTTTTCAGTTCTATAGTATTTCCAAGCTTATTCGCATAATCACACATACGTGAGTTTGTGCTTTACAATTAAAATATTGCTTAACCATTATTGAAAAAATATTGCCCAAGTGGATGGATGCATTCAATTATTAATATCAAACTGATATCAGTGGACCAATTAACAAGTTATTGGTTCAAATGCATCCCAAAGGTCTATTATACATAACTATGTGCACTGTGTAACATTAAGAGTGCTGGTCAACTCATTTGATGTGATGGAACGTAAATTCTACACACTTGTCGCTGAGACAACAAGTAGGCTAGTGACGTACTGCAGACCCGATAACTCTTACAGAATTTCCGAGAGGTCCCTCCCTCCCTCGGAACTTGGTTCGACCTCATTAGTCACATCGAAATATGGTACACAGTCAACCAAACATAAACAGTTATTTCACACCTCTTCAATGTCTTCAGAATTATAAGGAATTAATTTTGCATTAATTTTTTCTAAAGGACAAAAGTTCGCATCACAAAATCATGCAGGTGCCCACAACATTCCAACACTTCAGCGCCATTTTCGAGACCACTTGCAGGCTTGCTCACCTTTTTCCGATGCGGGAAATGTATTGAGAAGTTCATCTTCTCTGCTAACCTGGGTGATAATGGACGTACTGTCCATCTAGAAAACAATCTAAAACATTCGGGAGGCGGCGTCTTTGCTTCTGTGTCGCTTACACTACTACAAACCAAAACGTATTTAATAAAGACTACATGGGCTACGGCTTCCCAAAGTAAATATCGGTGCTGAGATATTGTACACTCATGAATATTAATATACAGCTGAACCGCAGAGACAAATCTTGCACATATGATCATACCTATTCGGATAATTTTTCTTCTATGAATAAATTATTTTGATGATTTTTTGGGCATGGAATGTATGTAGAAAATTTCAAGCGTAAATTGATAATTAGCTGAGCATCTGAGTGTGTATGTAAAAGGACCAATCAAATACAAGAAACTTCACACTCTCCGTATCGTGGAGCGAATGAGAGTGAAGTTTCGATTTCTATAATTTACAATCGTTATAGCGATTGGCCTAGCTTAAAACTTATTAGTCCTTGGTACGGTTATGCAGGCTGGTATGGTAAGATCAGTAAGGCTTTGGGGATTGGGTAGGTTGCGACGTTTGTGGGGGGATTCAAGGGCTGACGCCTAAGAGGCCAATAGGCCTAGGCTACAGAATCTGGGCCGGAGCACACAACGGATGTAGGCCTATTCTCTTTTTGTGGGACACACACACACACACACACACACCGTGCACACCCATACACCTCCTTCCCCGGCACATTTGATTAAACAAGTGAACGAGTTACATGATTAATAGATCAAAACAGTTCCAGCTGGGGAAGGGGAGGGGTTGGAATATAACGCCCAACCACCCTAACTGTTGTGGTGGTAGAGTCTGCTTGTTTTCACAACTGAATTGTTTTTTTTTTTTACCAACTTTGACTTCGTGTTGTAATTATAATTCGTCGGATTCTAGACAAAATTCATCTGACTTAGGATTCGGAATCAGTAACCCACTCACTGCTTACTGATAGGGGAAATTCAACATTAATTTTTGGCCCCGTCCACAGAAAGCGCTTCAAGTCATTAAAACGCTCTGAGTAGTGATGCAGTTTGTTGTCGTTGTTGTTGTTTTGTACTGCAGGGCAAAAAATATGGACTTTTTTGGAGGGGGGGGGGGGGTACATCGGGTTCCTTCAAAAGTTCATGAAAGCACAAAAAGTTGCTTGCAAAAAGGTTCCAGCTAGGTAAGTTGTCCACATATTTTTTTAATGGGGCGAACCTTTTGGCTCAGCGCCTCACACTTGGATCAATATCAGACAAAAACTGGATCAAAACATCAAGGAAAATGTTTTCTTAAACTCAGCTTCATGGAACAAACAGAACTTTAAATTAAAATTTAAAAAAAAAAAGATTCTTAATGAAAACCTTTCAACAAATAGACTCGAATTGGGAGAGCTGTGCTCGTAAATGTGCCTTCATCAAAGTTAAAAATAGCAACCATCTTTATTTACCTAAAGCTAACGACACCCAGTAAACAAACCATGCCAAATCACCAGTCATTTAAAACCATGAAATGCCCCAGTAGAAGCCACAGAAAAAGCAGCAACTCGGATCATGGTCAGCCCATATGCTTCCCACGGAATAGTCTTCTGACAAATGCCCAGCCTATATTTTAGGCCCTAAAGTCCATTAGAGATACTGACCTACACGACCTGTTCTCCAGTTTTGCCTCCCTCTGCAGGGGTTATACAATGGTCCTACAGCGGATCCCTTACCAATGCAATGTGCTTAGCAATGAGACTGCCAACTCCCTGGCAAAGGAAGATACAAGGCAAGAGCAGGTGGCTAGATTTGTCAATTTTTCTGAAACCAAGACGACCATCACCAAGGCCAAACAACACAATAAGTGGATAAAACAACATCCACATTACAAGTCAGATCCCTACTACCTGCTGACACGATGAGAAAAGATTTGTATGTTCAGTCTCAGGACAGGCCACAAATCGCCTAAATTACCACAATACACGAATTTCCACACACAGGCCACACAGAGGAGTACTAGGGCCTTCACACTAGCAGTCAGACAACAGAACATGTGCTGCAATCCTGCCCAATGCGCGAGGCGCTCCGAAAGAAGACCTTGCCCGAAGCTCTAGGAAGACTGGGATGACCTGCAGAATACAGCTGCTGTCGTAACAGACACTGGGCTATCCATCTGACAAACGAAAAACAAATAAACAACACCCCCTCCTATGAAATGCTAAACAAAAATATAATAGAAATTGTTCTTTAAAAATGGTCGAATATAATATATAGCAACGCACAGACATAACAGACAATGACAAAGTAAACACATACACACACAGTCAGTGATATTCTTTTTGACTGCCCTGTTTTAAAAGTGTTTTCCCATTACAAGTGAGAGAACTCTTCGAACAAAACTTGAAACAAATGTGCACTGCTGTGTGAAATTGCCTTGTCACTGGAGAAGAGTTCCATTGACAGTTTATTATAGTGGTTATAAACATGTCAGTAGTTTGTTTACGAGATAGAGACATTGATCTCGCGATCTTTCTTAATTCCTAAATAATTGTGTTTGATTGTTCAGTTTAGTGTTCACTTTATCATGTTTATCTACCTTTTTTTTTCTACCATTGGTTAAAAGTTTTACAAGTCCTAACCCCCTCTCCCCTACTTCCCTCTTTCTTGTTTGTTTGCATTTTTGTTTTCTCTCTCCTTCTTTGTGTCTAATATCACTCATGTAAATAGACATTAAACTGAAGAATTAAAGTTAAAAGTTAAAGTCTGTCCCGAGCCTAAGGCTCATCAGGCCGGTGCTTATCCCGGTTTCTGTGGCGTTAAGCGACTGAGAGTCATAGACTCCCCCCTGAATAGGACGCCAGACTATCGCAGGGTTAAACTGAAGAATTGACAATGATTTATCTTGGTCAGAACACATAATCACATTAGGGAAACGAATCTCAATAAGATGATATCAACTTTTTTTTTTTCCCTTCTAAATCTACAGTCACGAAAACAATTCTTTCACGTACATATTATATCTCCTACAACTTATGTTTCTATCTAATGGGACAGTACTAGTGAAACAAACCTAAAACATATTATAAGCCGCCTACATGAAAGTGCTGTCAAACTAATCTGGTTGAATCCTACCTGATATAGGCTACTGACTTAGATATTCTTCCACTCAACGACAGTCTGCATTTTAACAAGTGTTTATTTATACGAGATGATAAACGGAAAAGCTCGACCGAAAATTGTGAAACAAATTGCTGTCAATATAAACAGGCCTACGCATAGACAGTTTTTGCCCAGGCCCTATAGAAATCTCTATAAGTCAAGCCTGGCTCATTCAAAAAGGGCGTTGTGGAATAATCTCCATCCATCCATCTATCTGTCCCTTAATCTGACATCAATGGGGGCACCCCTGAAGACTTGATATCCAGTTCCCTCCATTCCTGTCTCTGTTCTGTCTTTCTCAATGCTTTGTTGAGTTCTAGGCCTGTCCATTCACTGATGTTGTCCTCCCATCTCTTCCTTGGTCTGCCTCTTCCTTGGATAGTGCCTTCAGTATTGTTTTTGCAAGTCCTTTTGATCTTGTGACATGCCCTTACCACTTAAGTTTACGCTTCTTTATGACTGATAACAGATTTTCGTAGGGACCAATCTGTGGTCCCGACGGAATAATCTCACTCACTCACTCAGTCCCATGTCCCAAAGGACGTAGGGGGGACATGAGAGAAGACGCAACGGAGATCTTTTTCCATGCTTCACGATCCTGTGTGGCTAGTAGGAGGCGTTGCAGGGGTTGGGCAGTCCAGTCTTTGATGTTGTCAACCCATGATTTCTTTTGGCGGCCTCTTCTTCTTTTGCCCTCGACTGTTCCTTGCAAGATGGTTTTTGCTAGGGTGTTGTGTCTTGTGGTGTGACCAAACCACATCAGCTTTCTCCTCTTTGTGGTGGAGAGCAAAGGCTCTTGGGGGCCCACACGCTTTTTGATTTCCTCTTTCACATAGTTATTGGTCTTGTGTTCTTTGTATGATATTTTGAGGAGTCTTCTGTGGCACTTGTTCTCGAATGCTTGGATTCTTCTCTCTAACTCTGCTGTCAGAGTCCATGATTCACAGCCATATAGGAAGATAGATATTACGAGGGATTTGTAGAGGTGGTATTTGGTGCAGAAGCTGATGTTGTTGCTTCTGATGATCCTCTGGAGTCTGACTAGAGCAGATGTTGCTGTTGCAATGCGAGCTTTCACCTCATTGTTTGATGTGCCATCTTTTGTTAGGATGGAGCCTAAGTATTTGAATTGGCTCACCTCTTCCAATATTTCTCCATTCATCTTTATTTCCGTGCTGTCATTACTCGCGCTGTTGACCATGATCTTCGATTTCTCTGTACTGACCTCCATGCCGTATGCGCTCGCTCGGTCTGTTAGACTGTCTGTGAGGATTTGCAGTTCTTGTTTGCTGCTGCCCATGAGGTCAATGTCATCTGCAAATCTGAGGTTGCAAAGGGGTCTTCCACCAATGGAGATGGAAGTGTGGTGGTTTTGCAGTGTCTCTGTCATGATGTTTTCGAGGAAGAGGTTGAAGAGTACAGGTGAGAGAAGGCAGCCCTGGCGGACTCCAACCGTGGTCTTGAAGAACTCGCCCACGTGGTTGTTCATGAAAACTGCACTTCTTGCATTCTCGTACAGAGCCTTGATGACTTCAATTAGGCAGTTGTCAATGTTGAAGTGCCTGAGTACTTGCCAGAGGCCGTCATGCCATACCCTGTCAAAGGCCTTTTTGAAGTCTATAAAATTGTGGTACAAGTCTTTTTGGTGTTGGAGATGCTTCTCTATCAGAATTCTCAGGTTGAAAATTTGTTCCATTGTGCTGCGTTTTGGTCTAAAGCCCGCTTGTTCTTCTGCCAGGAGTTTTTCTGCTTGGTTTTTCAGTCTGTTGAGGACTACCTGCAGCATGATCTTGCTAGGATGGCTTATGAGACTGATGGTTCTGTAGTTCTGGCATTGCTTGAGGTTTCCTTTCTTTGGCAGGGGTATTACAAGAGACTGTGTCCATTCTTTTGGCCATTCTTTGGTGTCGTGGATCTTCTGACAAAGATCTGTGAATCGCCTTGCTGTTTCATTCCCTCCATTTTTTATGAGTTCAGCTGGGATGTTATCGATTCCAGGGGACTTCCCTTCTTCAATTGCTTAATAGCTGTGTCTACTTCACACCTTAGTATTGGTGGGTCTTTATCTTGGTGTTCAGGGGGTTTGTTGGAAACTATGTTGGTATCTGGGCGTAGTGGGTAGTTATACAATCCCTCACAGTATTCTGTCCAGCGCTGGAGGATGGCATTGTTTTCCGTTAAAAGATTTCCTTCTTTGTCTTCAATAACAGAGGCTTTAGGCTGTGTGGTTTTCGTGATTGCTTTCAGAGTGTTGTAAGCTGTTTTGCTGTTTCCCTTGGCCATTCCATCTTCGATGTTGTTGCATTGTTCTTCTATCCACGCTTCTTTGGCTTCTCTCATCTTTTTCCTCACTTCTCTGTGGCTATCCATGTACTTGTTGTTGGCTTCTTGACTTGTGAACTTTTGCTTCTTAAGTTCTCTTCTTTTGTCGCAGAGGTCAAGAACCTCATTTGTCACCCAGGGTTGTTTCTTTGTTCTGCTTCTGCCTAATGTTTCTTCTGCTGCTGTCGTTAGCACTTCTTTGATGTTGTTGGCTAATGTGTTCACATCATTGTCAATGGCTGTGAGTGCGGCGAACTTTCCTCCAATGTTGGCTTGGAAGATCTCAACCACTGTTGGGTCTTTGAGTTTTTCCAGGTCGAATCTTATGCGTGGGCTTTTTGGCTGTTGTTTTGCTTTCAATTTCAGTCTGATGGTGGTAAGTACAAGGTCGTGGTCACTGCCAATGTCAGCTCCTGGGAATGTTCTTGTATTTGCCTTGTTTATGCTGGATTTGAATCTTTGGGGTGACAGAATGTAGTCAATTTGATTATGAATCAGACCATTTGGTGAGTGCCAGGTTGATGTTCTAGATGGCTTGTGAGGGTGGAGTGTGTTAGCCAGAGTTAGTTTGTGCTTCTTTGCGAATTCCAGCAGCCGCTGTCCTCTGTCATTTGTTTCTCCCAGTCCAAAGCGTCCTGTGGTTCCTGCCCAGGTGTCATAGGCATCAGGTCCCACCTTAGCATTCCAATCGCCTTCCACAATAAGGATGTCTTTTTTGGGCGTTTTGGAGATGACGTTTTCAAGTTCTTCATAGAATTCTTCTATCTGGTCATCATCGTAGTCAGATGTTGGAGCATACACTTGGATGATGGTGAGATTCTGGGGTTTTGCAGAGACTCTGATTGAGATGAGTCTGCTGGATATTGGTGTGCAGTTGATGATGCTTGACACAATCTCTTTCCTGACAATGAAGCCTACTCCGTGTTGGTGTAGTTTCTCATCTCCACTGTACCATATTTTGTGGCCGTCTTGCGTGGTTGTTTCTCCGAAGCCAGTCCATCTGACTTCCGCAAGCCCTAGGATGTCCCATTTATACCTCTGTAATTCATGTGTGAGTTCCTGTACTCTTCCTGTTTGGTACAGAGTTCTAACATTCCATGTACCAATGGTTACCCCTTTAGCTGGAAGCTTTAGGGTTAGTTCTGCTCCAGTGGCACACTTGTCACTCCCACCCTGGAGGCTTGCAGTGGGTAGCGCGGTCGTTGTTGATCCGGGCCTCGACCGATCCGGCATGTGTTTCTGTTTTGCTTTTCTCATCATGTCCTTGCAGTGGGCTTGAGGAAGCTTGGTGGCGCCTATCTCCTCTCCAAGACTCCTACTGGTGATTAAGAATGCACCAGCCCCTCACAACGTTTCGCCCGCCAGTAGAAGCGGTTACCGGGGTGTGGGTGGGTTAAGGACCCGGACCCAGAAGTGAGAGTTGAGTGCCAAGTGAGGACCAGTGCTCCCGTCCATCCCGAGGGATGCTACTGCCAGGTTTACAAAGGTACCACCTCTCCTTAAGCACCCCATACACCCCAATAATCTACCTCTCTTTTAAAACTCAGCTCCCTTGAAACAAACATTTAAGAAACTTTTTAAAAAGAAACATCTGATGGACAAATCGTGAGTCCACTTTTATGCTTGAGGTTACTTTACATCTGACTGCTTTGATATTATCTTACCCATGTTATTTTGTATTTTCATTATTTGTTTGTATGAATTGAGGTTATGTCATACCGTCTTGGGTTTGTTATCTTTTGTATTGTGAGGTCTTGATCTAAAAAAAACAAACAAACAAATTCTCAATCATTTTTGTGCCTTTCAACATAGATTGAGATTGTCTTTAAATGATTTTATGTCAATTTTCTGGCTTTTTTGTGAGGGCAGGATGAAAAAAAGCTGTGTAAACTTAATCTTTTACCTCAGTAAAGATCATTCTGATTGACTTGATTTGACTTGACTTGACCACACACACACACACACACACACACACACACACACACACACACACACACACACACACACACACACACACACACAAGAGTAGGTGATCACGTGAGGGAGCACATTCTCTTACATGCACACACGTGCTCGTGAGAGTCTGTGCTCCCTCTCGTGCACTTAAGAGTGTATACTCCCTCACGTGATCGCGTACCTGTTAAACCCCGCGTGCGCGCGCGCGCGCGCGTGTGTGAAAATCGGAAATTTTATCTGGGACATACATTTATAATCCAAAATTGTGTGTGTGTGTGTGTGTGTGTGTGTGTGTGTGTGTGTGTGTGTGTGTGTGTGTGTGTGTGTGTGTGTGTGTGTGTGTGTGTGTGTGTGTGTGTGTGTTCCTCAGTTTAACGTCTTTTATTTCAGATTGATAGGCCTACTAAAATAAACAAAAACCTGTTAGTATGAAGCGTGCGCGCGCACGCGTATATGTAAACATTTCAATGATTGATTGATTGATTGATTTATTCTTTTACTTCCAGGATAATGGAACAAGCACTTATGTTGCTTATTACATCCAGTCCCCGTGGGTAAGCAGTTTTGTAATCCGTTCCCACTGGCACGCAATGGCTTACTCTTGTGAAAAGTGGAGTAGGTTTTAACGTGTGTGCAGTATGTTCTGCGTGCGTTCGCACACGGGACCTCGGCTTACGCCTCATCCAAAAATAAGTGAATAAGCTCTCATTTGCTTTTTATTTTCATCTAGTCCCCGAGCGTATGCGGTTTAGCAAATTTGTCATCCGTGCCCACCGCCACATAATGGCCTACTCTTCGAAAAAGTGGACAAGATGTTCTGCGTGCGTTCCCATGTGGGACAGTGGTTTATAATCTCATCCGAAGGACTTGTGGGGGAGTGCAGTCATCGCTTATGTTAATTCCAAGGGAAAACATCCTATTGAACGGGATTCGAACCCGAGTCTTCAGATCACGAGCACAATGCGCAGTGCCCTAACCACCAGGTGTGTGTGTGTGTGTGTGTGTGTGTGTGTGTGTGTGTGTGTGTGTGAATTTGACACGTGCTGGAAAGAATCAACATATTACTTTTCTGTTTCTCTTCCTGCCATGCATGTATGTTTTTCACAAACACACACTCACACACATGCGGGTGCGGGACTCAAATCTATGGGCCTTCAAAGCGTGGTGTAAGGGAGGTAAAACGTAGTGACCTATCACACTTCATATGGCCTGTGGTATGCCCCTTTTGTAATGTTACCAACTGTTTCATCGATTTTATGTTTGGGATTTTTGTCACTGCTGTATGAATGGGACTCAGGCTTATCCCAAAATAATTATGGAGGAAACTTTCAGATTATGCCTACGTAAATTCCACTTAAACATTTTGCAAGCTAGCTTTGTATTCCGGACTTCCGGTCGAAGTTTGTCTGGTTGTCAGAGAAGCCTGCAGAGGTAATAGTTCGCAGTTCGAATGAATAGAAGTGTTCGATCTTGGTTTTTCTGAATGGATCTGTTATGTTGCCCCAGCGCCCATGGTCTCCATTCATACAACTACAGAGCGCAGATTCATGTCGACAATGTTTGAGACAACTGACTTCAAGCAAAATGTGTGGACGAAAAACTCAACTGACTTGAGGATGCTGCCAGATTAGTTTTTTAAAAGTTGCACAGCTGATGCCCTGACTATTTTCACCCATTTCATTAAGTTCTTGATTGTAAGAGGGAGTTTATTTTAGTCAAAATGGGTGCTGGTGGATCTTTTATGCGCTCACATGATGATGATGACATCTTGGGGTCGGATCTTGATGGAACTGGTCATGGTGTCATAAAACGCATACCTATTGAAATGAAACCAAGAGGAAAACTTGGCCTCCGCAGTGTTGGCTCGCTTGGTCGAAAGCCAAAGGGAGGAAGCTTGAGATCAGCTTTGTCTGTTGATCTGGAGAACCCAGAAGTTGAACGCATAAAGAAAGATTTTGAAATGTACAGACTGAACAAAGAAAATGATATTGCAAATATGCAGAAAAAGGAACAGAAACTTGAAACAGAAAACAAAAGATTGAGAGCAGAACTGCTAGCCTTACAGAAGACATGCACTCGTATGCGTGCTGAACGTGATGCTGCCTTGGAAGCAGAGCAAGAAGCGGTTGCTCGGGCAGCAGCATTTGAAAGCGATCGGGATAAAGTGCAGAGACAGTTCAAGGTAGGTGTCCTTTTTATTTGTGATATAATATAACGTTTTGCACAACAATTTTCTTAAATCGATGTTTGTTATCATGAAGGTATTGATATAATGATTTGGGTAAATAATGATTTCTTTATCTTGTCATTGGAGCATGATCATGAAACATTAAAAAAAAGAATTTATTGTCCCAAAACTTACAGTGACCCTTGGTCAGGTCAAACCTAAACCTAGCCTAGTCATTCCCTGGAAGATTGCAGATACCTTGCTGGGTATGAATCTATGATCATGTGATCCACAACACTTAACAGTGCATATGAAACTTTATTTTCATGATCATAGTCTGCCTGAAGGACTTGCATGAGAATTGAATTGGCATATTGTTACACTAGGGAAAAAATTGCTGCATACAGATGGCTTAGTGGTATCTTGAACCAGTTAAAAGTTAAAGTCTGTCCCGAGCCTAAGGCTCATCAGGCCAGTGCTTATCCCGGTTTCTGTGGCGTTAAGTGACTTAGAGTCATAGACTCCCCCCTGGATAGGTCGCCAGTCTATCACAGGGTTAACCCCCCAAGGTTGGTACCCCTTTTACACCTGGGTGGGGTGAGAAAATAGCTGTAAAGTGCCTTTCCAAGGGCACAACGCCATAACCGAAAGCTGGGATCGAACCAGCAACCTTTAGATTACGAGTCTAACCCCTTAACCACTAGACTATAGCGGCGGCTATCTTGAACCAGTGCCCCCAGGTTATTCCCAGGTCATGGGTCCAGTGCTTTACAGAAACATTCTGCTATTCTGCCCTATGGGATGAGAAATCAGTTCAGTTCAATTCATTTCTAATACTTTATCACCTATGATCTAAAAAGCAAAGAAATTCATGTGGGTTAAAGCCATACATAAGAATTAAGATCAGTTAAAAGAAAAACATTAGTCACAAAAAATACCACATCAGACTATTTGAACATTAATAATAATATGCACACATCATAAAGCAATAATCAAACATCAGCAATACCTAAGCCAGTCATAAACTTACCAGTGTAAAATCACAAGCACTCATGCATGCACCAGTATAATATGTATTCACACTTTCAAACATGTCCCTTTTTTTTTATTTTATTTTATTTTATTATTTTTTTTAATTCTTTTATATCGAGGATAATGGGATAAACACTCTTGTGCTTTTTTACATCCAGTCCCGTGTGTATGCAGTTTTGTAAATGTCGTCTGTTCCCACCGGCACACAATGGCCTACTCTTACGAAAAGCGGAACAGGATTTAACGTGTGCGCAAGATGTTCTGCGTGCGTTCGCACACGGGGCCTCGGTTTACAGTCTCATCCGAAGGACTTTGCACACACACACACATGCACGCACGCACACACGCACGCACGCACGCCACACACACACACACACACACACACACACACACACACACACACACACACACACACTCACTCACTCACTCACTGTGACATACACACACACACACACACACACACACACACACACACACACACACACACACACACACACACACACAGTGGGCACATTCGCATACTCTCATAAATTTTTATGACATAAACCAAATTGTTATAACACATTGTATGATATCAAAATTGACAAGAGAAATATCAAGTAACTTAATGCTGTATTCTATTTAAATATTGAACACAGTTTAAAATTCATAGATAATCACAGAGAGTAATAAATGTCAGTCTTAAATAAAAAAATTCCATACACCTGCACACCCCCTCAAACTCACAGCACCCCGCCTCCCCCCACTGGTGCGTACACATTTTATGAATATACAGATTTGTTGTTGCTATGTCCTTGATGAGTAGCAAGATTGAGGTGGGAGTAAAGTTGTTTAAAATTATTCTGGAGAGTTTTGAGTCTGGGTACTCTATTGCTTTTGAGAAGGAAGAAGTTAAAAATGTCAAACCAGCACATTTGTACCATCGCTCACAATTTGTTTTGCTCTATGCTTCACATGGCACTCATGCAAATCACTCAGTTTCATTTGTGGGCAGCCCACAGTTTCACTACAATATGATATAACACACACACATACAAACACATACACACACACACACACACACACACACACACACACACACACACACCACACACACACACTCTTAAAAAAAGATTATGTATAAAGAATTAATGTTGATTCTTATAACTTGTACTGTGTGGCTGGTTACATGACATTTTCTTTGTGTATTTGACAGTTGTTCCGTGAGACCAAAGAAGGGGAGATTCAAAACCTGTTGCGAACAAAGAGGGAGGCAGAAAACCGACTGTCGAAGTTGATGCATGGATTAGCAGAAGACATTGACACTGCCTCTCGCTCTGGCCTGGTGGATTTAGGTAAACAAGTTGTAGCTGTAGAACACACACACACACACACACACACACACACACACACACACACACACACACACACACACACACACACACACACACACACACATACATATGCAGATGAGTTTTTCAGATTCTGAGACAAATTTCTTTTATTGCATGGTGATCAATGGTGATGAGATCTATTGTTATGATACAGCTATGGAAATGTTTGTGCTTTGAGACGACTTGACAGGGCTGTACTCTATGCTTGCTGTCATAACATATCCCACTCCCAGCATCAACCGGGTCTGAAAAATACAAACATTTGCAGTGTTGGTAAAGAAATTTGAGCTAAAAATTGCATTAGTGGATGAAGCTTGACTGTGTGGTCCCAGTCTTTTCAATGAGCCCATAGCAAAGTCACTACCTGCTAAACCCCCTACTGATGACAAGATTAGCTCAGTCTGAAAGGAAGCCCGCCTGCCCAGGGTGATGATCACCATATCATCCCTCCATCGACCTCCCATGAACCATCAACTCTTAAAGTGTTGACACAAACTCACCATAGGCACAGAAGTGTATCTAGGGAAACTAAAATGGAGTATGTCTTTGTGCAAATGATTTTCATTTCAGTGTCTTTCTGCTTTAAGAGATGTTGATGGGAAAAAATGGAGGAGGATTACTGAGTGGATGGAGGGGATGACTGAGTGGACTAGACGCATACTGAAGTGTTTTTCTTTTCATTGTTAGCCATGCTAAACTCTGTGAAATTTTATGCAGATTGGATCAGGTTTGTCAAGTTTCTTCATTAAATCAAATGCATTATCGGTCAAGTATTTGGCTTAACTATATTTGTATGATGGTTGCAATTATAAAAAAAAATTAATTATCATTGCTGTTTGTGTACCTGTAATGAAATAGATATGATAAGTCACAGTCAAACAATCAGTGCTTTTAGTTATTTGAATGTGTGTCCCGTGATGTCAGGTAATGCCAACCCTGGAGACTGGTGGACAGCCCTGGAGAGTGAGCCATCCCTGGGAAGCTCAGCACAGCTCCACCAGCCAGCCTTCCTCAGAGGACCAGAGTTTGTGTCCACTCTCATGGAAATGGAGGGACCCTTCACCAATGTCACCAAAGGTGATTCTTCATGTGTAGAGCTTACTGCGGTCTTTTACATGTTGCAGGTATTGCTCTGTAATGCGTATGATGTCATTGAAATGAAAAGGAACAAGGAACTGAAAGACAGGGTAGGAACATAGATGAAAAAGAAAAACAGAGAGGGGTCTAGATAAACAAAACATGAATCTAGACAATATTTAGCTATCTTCAATATCTAGACTTAATAATTTTTCAATTTGTCTGAAGAGAGAGAGGAGAAAGACTGACATATTTTCCCCAGGATTTTTTTCATTTTATGTGTTGGTTTCTTTGAAGACCTCCAAGCCCTAACTACTTTTGATTGAAGATCAAGTTACCTTTTTGTTAAAAGTCCATTTGTGTTATGTTTTTGTGCTTTATATTGTGATCTCTCAGAGTTCCAGCTGAGGAATGAAACAACCCCAAAACAACAACAACATACCAACCATCTAAACAGCCAACTGGACTAGACACTGTTTTGTGTTATCTTTTGTTAGGAAGTCAGTGATCATGTACATGTATGTATTTACAGAGGACTGGTGCGCAGCCTTGGCAAACATGGTGCACATCATTCCCAGCATACCGGAGTATGCCATCAGCAGCACACTCCGCATTTACATCTCCGCCACCAAAGACCTGGCTGCAGAGGTTGATCTCCTTGTCAAGGTGAGAGTCACAGTTTTTCTTTGCCTTTTAAATTTTATCTGCGTACAGAACCATGGTATTAGACCATTGTTTGGCCCTTTTTTTTTGTTCCTTGGCTAGAGCTCTGAGGTTTACCAATGGTGATATTTTTGCGTATGCCACCATTTCCCCCACCATTAAGGTAGCAGCAGTCTGTCTGTGGGACACAGTTGGAATTGAACCTGCCAATTTCAGCAGTAAGGATGACTACTACCTCTGTCCAGACAAGACCAAGAGACCATTGTGAGACTGAGGACTGGACACTGCAGACTCATACATCAAGTCTCATGACAGTGGAAAAATTCCTCCAGATCTGTCCAACACACCAAAACTTCAGAGCCAATTTTTGGCCTATTGACCTGCTAATAAGGGACCATCTCTTTGGACCCCAGGAGGACTTTTTACTTTGCCATACCATGGCATTTGCTAGGGCTTCAGGATATGTCTTAGCATTTGGCGAAGAAGAAGCTACCAATTTTTCCAGGACAGTCAGAAGGTACTGCCCTGCTCTTTTGGATTTTCACCGCCATGGGTTCTTTTGACTTTCACTAGTTCATTATCACCCAGTTTCAACTTGTTTGAAGTCTACTTAACATTCTGTTTGAATTTTCCTAGAAAGGATAAGCCTGGAAATCAAACCCAGAACCTCAGTTTACTTCCAAGGCAGCTGAATGTCTAAACCGTCTTACCACCTTCCTTCCTTTTGGCCTTTGATTTAATTTGTCTTTTTTTAGATTAAAAAAAACCCTGGTATGCCTCCCAGATTAATGTGTGTGTGTGTGTGTGTGTGTGTGTGAGTGTGCATGTGTGCGTGCGTGCGTGCGTGCGTGCGTGCGTGTGTGTGTTTATAACTGGTAAACTACTGGATATTTTTTAGTTTAAAGTTTTGCATATGATTATAGCAGGGATGTGAAGGTTGTATGTACTTGACAGTTGAAGTAAAGTTAGCTACTGAGATGAACTTTCAAGTGATATACAAATCATGATGTAACAAAAAAGGGACTATGTTTTTCTCTGTTGACTCTATTGAGTAAGAATGAAAGAAATATATGATGGAGAGAGGAGGGATAGGAGGATATTGATTTAATGATAATAAAAAAGGAAGCTAGTAGATTAGCAGGGTTGATACTTTTTCCCATCTGGCTTCTGCTCTTAGAAGGGCAAAGTGCATTCATCAATCACATTCTGTTGCTGTATATCACGCCAGCTCTTCTTAGCAACATTAATGAAGTCCATTAACGACATGTATATCAGACTATGATTACCCTTAATGATTGTGAGTGTATCATTGTGTCATGTATATGAATATGTGCCTGCAAGTATTTGTGTGTATGTGACTATGGATGTGTGTGTAATCTAATGATAGTTTGATGTAATGATAAATCATGATCACAGGATCACCTGTTGAAGCTGAGGTCATTATGCTGCAATGAAGGAAGGGATCTAGTCGTCATCTATTTACCCTGTCCAGCTGACAAACCAGCTCCCTTGGTAGGTGTGGTCACAGCCTTTTGTTTGTTGTTTTTTTGTTTTGTTTTTTTACCTTTTTTGTTTTGGCTTTGTCTTTCATGTATTTTTATGCGTTACTGGACCAGAGTCTGGCTGTATGTTCAGAGCATTAATTGTTTTCTTAACCATGAATTTTGTTTTCTGGATGAAATTTCTCATATGCGCTGGTGGGAATGATTCTTCAGTGTTGTGTGCACAGATCTATGTATACATGCATATAAGCAAACATGTGGAGGGGGGGAAGTGGGGGTAAAGAGAGAGAGAGAAAAAGAGAGAGTGTTTGTTGATGGATTTTGACAAAGACAAATGGATTGACTTACAGACTGATTGAATGGTGGCTTTGCTTACAGACTGATTTACTGAACAAGTGACAGTACGATTATGTGATAGTAGTGTATTGATGAGTGTGTTCTTATGATGATCTGTACCTTTGATTAATTCGCTATCATCAATGGGCAAACATAGAAAAAGGTATATATAGAGACACATATATATAGAGAGAGAGACATGGACTCTAAATAACAGGCATGTTGTAAAGTATACATACTTACAGTATTAGCTCAGTCGCAGAGCCAGATTGAGTTATTCACCCACCCGAGGTGGTGACCACCACAAAACTCCTCCAGCAACCTTCCCCATGGACCTCCAGTCCCAACAGCTTTGTCACAAACTCACCACAGGCACAGAAGTGTTTGGGGAAACCAAAGCTGAGGTCACCACGAGACCAGAGCAACGGGGGCAATAAATTCAGATACTTTTTTTTTTATTTGCATAATAATCAGTAATGATGATGATGTAATGATGCTATGGAGGTGCATGTGCTTTTAGACTATGGTACCAGACATGAACAATCACGTGGGCGAGTTCTTCAAGACCACGGTTGGGGTTCGCCAGGGCTGCCTTCTCTCACCTGTACTCTTCAACCTCTTCCTCGAAAACATCATGACAGAGACACTGCAAAACCACCACACTTCCATCTCCATTGGCGGAAGACCCCTTTGCAACCTCAGATTTGCAGATGACATTGACCTCATGGGCAGCAGCAAACAAGAACTGCAAATCCTCACAGACAATTTAACAGATCGAGCGAGCGCATTCAGCATGGAGGTCAGTACAGAGAAATCAAAGATCATGGTCAACAGCGCGAGTAATGACATCACGGAAATAAAGATGAATGGAGAAACACTAGAAGAGGTGAGCCAATTCAAATACTTAGGCTTCATCCTAACAAAAGATGGCACATCAAACAATGAAGTGAAAGCTCGCATTGCAACAGCAACATCTGCTCTAGTCAGACTCGAGAAGATCATCAGAAGCAACAACATCGGCTTCTGCACCAAATACCACCTTTACAAATCCCTCGTGATATCTATCCTCCTATATGGCTGTGAATCATGGACTCTGACAGCAGAGTTAGAGAGGAGAATCCAAGCATTCGAGAACAAGTGCCACAGAAGACTCCTCAAAATATCATACAAAGAACACAAGACCAATAACTATGTGAAAGAAGAAATCAAAAAGCGCGTGGGCCCCCAAGAGCCTTTGCTCTCCACCATAAAGAGGAGAAAGCTGATGTGGTTTGGTCACACCACAAGACACAACACCCTAGCAAAAACCATCCTGCAAGGAACAGTCGAGGGCAAGAGAAGAAGAGGCCGCCAAAAGAAATCATGGGTTGACAACATCAAAGACTGGACCGCCCAACCCCTACAACACCTCCTACTAGCCACACAGGATCGTGAAGCATGGAAAAAGATCTCTGTTGCGTCTTCTCTCATGTCCCCCCTACGTCCTTTGGGACATGGGACTGAGTGAGTGAGTGAGTGACCAGACAGGGCTGTACTCCATGCTGCAGGGTTGGTAAGATAATTTGAGTAACAATCTCAAAATCACATTCATAAAGTGGATGAAGCTCGACTCAGTCTTCCAAATGAGCCTTTGGCAAACTTACACTGGGTAGGAGCCATCCAGAATCTGAAAAAATCCATATGACTCTTATGTGATTCAAACCCACAACCTCTTAGTTTGTAACCCAAGGCACTATCCACTGCGCTAAGGTGGTTTGTGAAACTAAACACATAAGCAGTATGTTTTCGTTTTGTGTGTTATATGATGATGTATCTTATCTTTTGCAGCATGCTGATCTTCTTCAGAAAATACGGAGGCGACAGATTGAAATGTCTTCATTATTTCTCTGTCTTCTTGGGGATTCTAGTCATCGGTAGGTACAAAGCTAGAAAATGGACCTCTCTTTTGGGTATATAATTATGATACGTCTATATTTGCTAAATCAGTAGCCAAAATCCTGTGTGTTGGTATGTGAGCATACACTTACATAGACATAGTGAAGGTCTGTACTGCCGGTTGTAAAGAATACTGCTTAAAAAGATTATTTCATTTGATCTTAACATGGATTTACTTTTCTGTTAGCACATGTGTCACCCATATCAGAAAGAATGGCAGGTTATAAAGTGTCACTTGAAAAGAGCCTATAGATTTCAAGATCTTAGAAACTCCAGTGGTTTGGTGATTTTGTCTGTATAAAAATAGTTTAAAAACCTTTAAAAAACCTTTTATGGTTTTTGTGTTAGATATTTTGTATGTTTTTCTGTTTCTAAGCAAGTTATTTGTGTTTGTATTCTTTGCTACCATGATGGCCATGTGAGTTTGTATTGTTTTATTTTCAGGTATTTGAATTTTGAAATAAAGCATGGACATCTGGATAATCCAGGAAAAAGACCTTCGTTGTTCTGCTTCATGGATAGCAGAAGGTTGGTGATCAACACTATCTTTCTTTTCTTCACTTTATTGTTAGATTTTTCTGTGTGTCAAAGCACTCTCTTTTATGACAACACAAATTTGATCTGCATACATCAAACATTGAGCTCTTATCATGAGCTTTTTGTCTTATTTGCAGAATATTTGTCAAGGGATGTGTTAGAACTGACTTTCATCTGGAGGTAGGGTTTTATAGAAAAGATTCCTGCTTCACATGATGCATGCTTTGCTCAGTAGCTTCTGGTGCCAGCAAATCCACTTAGATAGCAGGAGGGGGGGGGGGGGGGGGCACATTGCAAAGACTTTACTGCAGAATTGCCTGAAAATGTGGGAAGACCTGTACCACCAAAGCTGACAACTGCATGAGAAAGACCAGAAAAGAAAAAGAATAGAGGTATTACAAGGAGCTCCATCCTTGGACAGGTGGTTTGATTATCTAGAGTTTAAAATGTGAGAATTCCTGTGTTCCTAGTGCATTTGATGCCATACTTTTTTTTCTTATCCGACAATTACATTATGAATGGAGGAAGCTGGTTGCAAAATCTTCAGTGGAGCCCCAACAGTCATCATGATGACCATGATGTTTATGGTGATAGTTGTTACTTATATTCTCAGGGTGGATTGTTTGTGTGTGTTTTAGGCCAAGCCAGACAGGGTTAGTGTCAGAGACTCAGGAACTACGCAGCAAGATCAGGGAGAGCGGCAATGCCAAAATAGTCAATGGTCTGTCCTCTGCCACACGCACCATGGAGATTGTCTTTGCCGAAGTGGAGAAGATTCTCAAAGCGGTGAGATATATAAACTCAGTAGCCACTCATCATTGTATGGTTTTTTGGTGTGTTTTTTTTTTCCAACAAAGAGAACCTGTAATATTAATATTGTTTGTATATTTGATAAGTTATCTTCAGTGGCAGTCCAAAACAATGTTGGTTTTTCTTTGTTTGGGTTTTTAAAATAAAAATTTTTTTTTTAGAAGTACAGTCATTAGAATTTATTTTCTTTTGATAACTTTCCTAGTGATTCTCATATTGTGCGCCGCCACTGTAGTCTAGTGGTTAGGGCATTAGACTCGTAATCTAAAGGTTGCGGGTTCGATCCCAGCTTTTGGCTGTGGCGTTGTGCCCTTGGAAAAGGTACTTTACGGCTATTTTCTCACCCCACCCAGGTGAAAAAGGGGTACCAACCTTGTGTTGGGGGTTAACCCTGCGATAGACTGGCGTCCTATCCAGGGGGAAGTCTATGACTCTCAGTCGCTTAACGCCACAGAAACCGGGATAAGCACCGGCCTTATGAGCCTTAGGCTGGGGACAGACTTTAACTTTTAATTACTCATATTGTGCATAATTTTTCTCACATCATTGTGCATCCATGTAATGCATATGCACAGGCCGCGTACATGCACACGCATGCACGCACGCACGCATGCACACACACACACACACACACACACACACACACACACACACACACACACACACACACACACACACACACACACACACACACACACACACACACACATTATTTTCTCACATTCACGTGCTTAAACCATATGTGTTATAAGATTGTTCACATGTGTGCACATATCTGTGCTCAAACCACAAACCCATTCAAATCTGAATACCTTTGTGTATGCATGTTTGGTATTATGACCGTTGGAATTCTTATAGGTATGTCAACCCTGAGAAGAGTTGTGTGAATCCCCTGCAAGATTTTCAAGATCTGGTTAGCTCTAACTCAAAGTTGAATGTGCTCTGTGTTCAGTGGGATGTCTGAAACCATATTAGAATACCATCCACTTTATGCTGAAGTCCTCTCAGTGAGATGGCACTGGAGTGTGTAGTGCTGGACCTCCATTGAACCCATAGGATGATCAACTCTCTCAGAGCCAGTTAAACTCAAAATACTCCAAAGATGATGTATTCCTGGTTGGAATTTATCCCTGGCCTCTTATTTTTCGTAGCACATAGCTATATAGTTATAATGTTTTTTTTAGATATAGTGATAATGGTGTTTTTTTATCAGTACAAGAGGTGAGTGTGGGTTGCACAGAAGGAGGATAACAATCATTTTGCTAGATTATTGCAGAACAGTTCTGAAAAGTGGATGATGGTGATAGTTGTATGACAAAATCAATACAGGACATGCACATCGATGCCTGGAAGATGATAGTGATATCAGTGTGTTTGATCCTGACAGGAACTTGGTGTGGATGCGCGAGAGGCCAGCATGAGTGAAGATGTGGTGTTTGGGGAAGGGCTGGAGGCTGGCATGGTGTGTGGAGGTCTGGTGTGGGACCAGCACTCAGACTGTCACCAGCTAGAGGCCTTGAACTACGCTGTTCATGCCAGCTGTGAACTGGGATTTGAGAAGGTGAGGGGGCTTTTTTTGTTTTGTTTTTGTTTGTCAGATGGACAGATTAGTCTCAGGTTTTGGTGTTGGTCTTCTTTTTCTTTTTTATGGGGTGGGGATGGAGGGGTGGGGTGGGGGCGTTGTTTGTTTGTGTTTGCTAGAGAGGATCCTTCTTAGTATGGGTGTTGATTACTTTGCATGTATGTAGATGGAAGGGATGTAACAGCATTTTAAAATTTTAGTTTTTGGGTAGGAACTTGCATTCTTACTTGTTTAAAGAAATGAGTGTTTTTTTAAAATATGTTGCCCTTGTTATACTTTTCAAGGCCAGCTTTTCAAATAGACAAAATTAGTATTTGTATGCAGCTTTAGCCCATTAAACTTGGACTTGGATCATGGGATTTTCAGATGTAAAGATCAACCACCTGTGTGCATATACACAGGGGTATCCATGACACTGTCAGATCTGCATGCATGTTCATTTGGCCAGGATCCAATCCATGAACATTAGTTAGCATTGATAGATTTAGTTTAAAAATTTAACAGCAGTTGATGTACTTCTACACAATTCCTACATCTTTAGTGGAAGCCTTTGGTTATAGGCAGCTTCCAAAATGTTCTGTTTTGAGATGTTACTGGTATTATACTAGGCATGACCAAAGTTATATTGTGCAAAATCAGAAGAAAGGGTCCTACTGTTGCAGCTGTATGAACGTCTGACAGCCCATGTGTCGGCTGCTGGTCCTGTTCCTCCTTTGCTGGTCAGTGGATCCTCAGGGTCTGGGCGGTCTTTGCTGCTCTCCAGATGGTGAGACATTTCTGTCAAAAGTCACATGTTCATTTGAGTTTTATCATGTCAGAGACATGTAAAAGATGAAACAAAAAAATGGTTGTACACCTTCTTTTTATAATGAGACTGGCTAGAATTGGTAAAATGTTCTGATATAGTGTAAAATACAAGTGATTGAGCCATACGAAATATTTTTTTGAAAATCACAAAGTGTTTGTTTTGCTTTTTTTGGTTTTTGTTTGTTTGTTTGTTTTGCTTTAAAATGTACTGTGAGGTTAAGTTTGTGATGCTGTATTGAAAGTTGTGAAGTATTCATTATTCTTTGATATGTTAGTTAAATCTTACTCAGTGTTATATAATGTTCACTGCTCTGTAAAATGTCTTTGACTTTCACTGAAAATGAATATGCATTGACATGTGCAAAGTGTTGTTGAAAGAGCCAAAAAGTTCAAGGTGCTTTGATATATGATAGACTTAACTGAGTCTTTTTTTTTTCCTTTGTTTTTCCTGTTAACTCCTTGAGGAGTCACTGGGGCACTGTGCTTCAGCTTTCACCCAGTGTTTCTGGGGCAAGTTGAAGCTGTTGGAGCCTGTCCCTCTCCATATCCCTGCCTGCATGCTTGGTATGTTTGTTTGTATCATCACTACCACTGGCCATAGCTGGACTGCAGGAAATCCATTTTTTAAAATTGTATCATTTCTAACAACTTGAAAAATAATGTTTATCAGGAAAACTCTTTTCTAACAAATGCAACATATGGCTTGATTGTACATGCAGGGTATTGTTCAAAGCACTATGACAAGGGTTTACAAAATTTGTTCATAATCATGATTTATGTCAGCTGTTGATGGGTTGTTTTGTTCCACAGGATTCAGCTACAGCAAGAGAAAAGCTCCAGCATGCTGGTGCTGTACCACTTTGTGGATTCCTCTTCTTCCATTTGTGCTGATCCCATCATCATGATCCGCAGACTAACTGCCCAGGTAAGGCATGTGTGCGCACCTGCTTTTTATAGTAATCGTTCTCTCCAAAATTGATTTATCTTGTGAACTCTTAATTCTTTGTTAATGTTGTCATTTCTAACTTCCTAGGTTTTGGGTCTCTTCTGGATATGATGTGTTAATAAAAGTTTTGTCTTCCTTGTAAACAGCTAGCAGAGTTGTTGGATTCATTAATGTTAATTATAATTTATTTCTCTTTACAGAATCATATTCAGACTGAAAAATGTTTGTGAAGATTGATGCATTGCAATAAGCAGTTGCGTATATCTTGTCTAGTCTAGGTTACTGGAGATTTTAATGTTGTTAAGATATATCAGAGTTTTAAAAAATGGTAGAGATATTAAAAACTATTGTCCATGTTGACTAGATCTATGTCAGAGTCAGTTTTTAGTTTATAGAAAGATGTTACTAAGTACAGAATACTTTATGCAAGCTTAGTCTCCAAAAAAATCACTTAGCACATACGTCACTATATATTTCTGGTAATGATTGTTTCGAATGTACTGATTCTAACATGAATTGCAGAATCTTAAATGTGCATCCTTCTTTATTTTTATTATTTTTTTTAATATATTCTTTTATATCGAGGATAATGGGATAAGCACTCATTTGCTTTTTTACATCCAGTCCCCCTGTGTATGCAGTTTTGTAAATCTTGTCATCTGTTCCCACTGGCACACAATGGCTACTCTTATGAAAAGTGGGAACAGGATTTAACGTGTGCGCAAGATGTTCTGCGTGCATTTGCACACAGGGACTTGATTATAGTCTCATCCAAAGACTTTGGGGAGAGTGGAATCAGCACTATTACATAACTCCAGGGGAAAAATCCCTTGAACAGGGATCGAACCCAGGTAGTCAAATGCGAGCGCAGTGTTCTGACCACTAGGCTGTCCGTCCCCTAAATCATATGAAGTGATGAGGATGCCCCACAATGGAATCTGATGGCGTTGTTAATCTGCCCCAGTTGATGCAGCACGTGAGCACCCCACCAGCTCTGACCTGTGACCCTGTGCGCCTGGTGGAGGAGTTCCCCAGGTGGCTGGAGAAAGTGTCGGCCAAGTCACCGGGGGGAGTCATCCTCGTGCTGGACTCCATGGACAGGTTTCCTGTGAGTCTTGTGGCACTGTTGTGGTGGTGACATTGTCCTCTTGTCTTTCTTTGTTTTCTGTGTGATGTTTTTGTTGTGTCTGTATCTGTTCTTATGATACTTACATTTATCCTCGTGTGTCACTTTGT
>CM060316.1:39969379-40031879 GCA_030674155.1 Stramonita haemastoma
ACGCACGCACACGCACACACACACACACACACACACACACACACACACACACACACACACACACACACACAGTAGAGGCTTTATGGGAAGTTTACTGTTCTTATGTCATATACTGTCAATTAATGTTGACTCGTGTGTGTAAAAGCAGTGTGTGTTCTGCAGATGGGCAGACGGCATTACCCAGCGTGGCTGACATGTATGAGATCCTGGGTCGCTTTCTGAAGGATCTGGGGCTGCTGATCCAGGTGAGTGTGTATGGATGTATGCTTTCATCATAATCTCACCAGAAAGTTTTTGAAATTACAGGACATTTTGTTTCATCTGTGAATCTGGTTGGTAGTGTTGAGATTGCCCGTGTGTAGGGTGGTTTTGTGCTTGTTCTGTTTTTGTCTAAAGTTTGAAAAAAAAAATTGGGGGGACAGAAATTGATATATCGAGTTGTAACCAATTTGTTTGGTTTCCATTGTTTGAAATTTATTTTACCATTTGTTGGTTTTAAGATTATATTTTTTGATCAGGAAAAAAGTGATGATATGCATTAAAATTCTCCCCCCAACTTAAATAGGTAGGTTTGTTAATTAAAATCATTGTTTGCAGAAGGTGAAAAATGTGGAAGCTTTATCGAAACAAAGAACAGAGTATCCATTTTTTTCGTGGATTTTTTTAACTGATGTATATCTTCTTCTGTAAAGTTGATGGGTAAATATGTTTGTTACACAAGAGAGATCCCCTTCCTGTCTGACAAAATGCCACCGTGATCTCCTGTCTTCTTTACTTGATAGGGTATGGTAAGGTAATTGTCTTTGATGTGCACATGATTATTGGAAATGATAAATCCAGTCACCACTCTCCACCACATCATATCAAAATAACTTCTCCCTTTATTCCTTGGGGAGTCATGGGGGCACTGCATTAATTTTTCAGACAATATGTTGAGGACAGGTTGAATCTGTTGGAGCCCAACCCTCTCCAGACAGGAGGGTGCATGCTCAGTATGTTATAGTAATGACGTCTGTTCCCTCACATGATACACTGCAAACCTGATCACTCTTTTACCTATACATCACAAGGACATATCATATAGTAACATAAAAGCTAATCATTTTTCTCTCCCATAGAGAAACAAGAAAATGAAATAAACAATCCTCAGGTTGGGTAGTATTAACCCTTTCGCTATCATATATTTTGCTCAGGCACATACTGGACAAAATAGAGCATTGAATCATGACGAACAGCGATCGTCAACTGAGCATTGCTGGCAACGGTTTCTATAACAAACACTGTTCGTCAACAGCACAGTAAAAAGGTTAATGTAACCTTCTATATCCTGACAATGTTGCAGGCATTACCAGCCTTGCAGAGAGCGTTGAATCATGACAAACTGCGGTCATCAACTGAGCATTGCTGATGATGGTTTCTATAACAAACACTGTTCGTCAACAGCGCAGTAAAGAGGTTAATGTAACCTGCTATACCCTGACAACGTTGCAGGCCTTGCCGGCCCTGCAGCGAGCGTTGGAGCTGAGGGAGACAGCGGTGGACCCTGACCACCCCATCGTGGCGCGGTCGCTGCACCAGCTGGCGGGCCTGCACGCTCAGTGGGGCAAGTTCAGCACTGCAGAGCTCCTCTACCGCCAGGCCCTGGACATCTTTGAGGACGCCTTCGGCTCAGACCACCACCTGGTGGCCAAAGAACTGGACGCCCTGGCTGTGCTCTACCAGAAGCAGGACAAGTGAGTGTTTGGGTGAAAGGCTGTGTGTTTTTGTGTGTTTTTACAGGATGAGGGAGTGGTGAAAGACTGTGCATCTTTGTGTGTTTTCACAGGATGAGTGAGTGTTTGGGTGAAAGGCTGTGTATCTTTGTGTTTTCACAGGTTAAGTGAGTGTTTGATAAATGACTATATATATCTGTTTTTTCACACGATAAGCGAGTGTTTAGTGAATTACTATTTATCTTTGTGTTTTTACAGGATGAGTGAGTGTGTGGCAGGATATCATTGATGCATTTACACAGGATAATTGAGCAAATAGCAAAACCTGTGATGTATTCACACAGCATAAAATAATGTTTGGTGTTACATGTTTGATGTATATATACAGTACAAGTGGGAAGTTGCAATATATCTTTGATGTCTGTTTAAGAGTAAAAAGTTTGTGGGTTGTATTTTTAATTTTTTTTATTTTTTTTTTTTTTATTGTTGTTAGACAAGTTTTGCATGTTATTCAGTTTTTGTATAGCCCTTTTGGCTATGATGAAGAGAAAATGTTAGTTGTAAATGTCAGATTTTATTTTGAAAGCTGTCACTGACAGTTTGAATTGAGTTTTAATTTTGAGTGAGGTGATTGCCTGTATACCACTTCAGTGGTTTACTAAACAATAGGTGACATGAATAAATGAATTAGCAAAAAGCATGTGGGACCAAGTAATGGTCCGCTTGGTTACATCTTATGTATATTAGATTATGATAGGCCCCTGTGCTGTGAAAAGTGTTCAGAATGACCTAGCTGTAATGCACAGCCTCTCATGATAGGTGGACTCATGGTGACCCAACACTAAGAGCTGTTGAGGATGGCAGGTTCTAAGGGCTACAGCAGGGCTGTCCTCAGTGAGGCTGTGTAGGGTGGAAGTGATAGGGGAGCACTGAAGCAAGACAGAACAGGAAGGGCTTACACATTTTAATAGTTCATATAAAACAGTGTCAGCTACTGATATCTGATTTGGCAATGGAAAATGTTTTTTTTTATCACAGTATGTAATGTTGTGTGGCTATGGTTTTACAGACATGATGCCGCAGACCCACTGAAAAAGAGAGCGTTGTCCATCAAAAAGAAAATACGCACTCCAAGGGGACCTGCAGTGAGTTTAGCTTTCTTTCTCTCCTTCTTTGTGGATATTTCTTGAAGCCATATATCATTGCTTTTTAGAAATTTGCTCATTTTGGTTGAAGGGCATGCATGCTTAGAGGGTTTTTTTTGTTTTTGTTTTGCTTTTGCATGTGTATAGTCTGCATTTTTTGTTTGATTTTGGGTTTTTTTTGGCATGTGTATATGATTTTGCGTAGACTTGGAAGATCATTTCAGATCACAATCTACATGCATTGTTCCAAATCACCATATGTATGTACATACAGATTGAATGAGGATACTTGTAGCAGTCTTAGAGTTTGCTTCTATCATAGAATAAAATATATATTTTACAGATCTGTTGTTATGTTCATCAGAATCTATAAGAACAAAAAGTTCTTCACAAATCAGAGCATCATCAGCAGAACATTTGATAGGTAAATTCATTGCATGTGCTCAAATATTATGCAACAGAGCGGTGTTGTATCTGAGTTTGATAAAAGCATCACACACTAAAGCTGTTTGTTCCACTCACAGTATTATGTTCTCTAGTTGTAGTATTTTTATCACTCCAAAGGTACAGTCCTAGCTAGGTGTGATATGTTTGTGCATTATTGACTGCATGTTGGTGGCTCCACAGGCTGATGTGTGGTCAGAACTAGCATCTGACTTCAGTGAAGAAAGTGGTTCGGAGCTGTTCAGACTGGTGCAGGTTTGTCCGTTACCTGATGTGCAGCTTTGGACTTCTTTTTTCTCCTTCATTGGAAAAATCCAGTCTGTTCCCCTTCCCCCCTTTTTCTGTACACTTTTTTTGTGAAAACTGACATTAGGGGGGAAAAAAAAAGGTTGGTTTTTCTTTCTCATTAAAAATGGCATGAAGAAAAGTATTGACCAGTCTGTTACTGGTCAGTACTGTGATGGCCAAAGAAAAGAAGAGTGTGTGTCTTTTCATTTTTCTCTCATCCTTCCCTTTAAAACCCCCCAACTCTTATCTATTGTTTGTTTCCATCTTCTTTTGAAACAAAGAACATTCAGGAGGATCTGATGTGGGACAGGATACGTGTTTTTGTATGTATCTGGTGTGTGTACACACGCTTGCACATGCACAGCTTTAGTCATGCAGTGTGTGTATGTGTGTGTGTGTGTGTGTGTGTGTGTGTGGTGTGTGTGTGTGTGTGTGTAGATACATTTGTACAAGTATGGTTTGTGTATGTGTGTGTTTCTCCTTTAAAAATATTATCAAAATATCTTACAAGACATTGAAAAGAGAGATTGTGTGTGTGTGTGTGTGTGTGTGTGCTTGTGTGCACATAAATTATGTGCATGCTTATGCACTATTGGGCAGTTTTAAATATGTGTTTGTATGTAAGTATCTGTATTTGAGTGAACATAATATTACATATAATTGTATGTGTGTATATTAAAGACCTGTATGTTTTCGTATGAAAAGACATCAGGGAAATTTTATTTTCATGAAAGAGAGAGGAGGAGAGAAACGGAGAAAATGTATGTATGCATATGTTTTGTGTATGTGCACCTGTGTGCAACCTGGCTTTTATTTGCATGCATCTGTGTCTTATGTGTGTTCAAGTGTGTGTGTTTGTAGATTTTTATTTTCAACTTCTAGTGAATCAGTATGAGTTAAGTATAGAAGTATTGTCCATTGTTCTCTGTTTCTTAAAAAAAAATTCAAACTTGATAACCCAGGTGTGCTGTTTCCTCATGAAGATATGTGGTTGATGTGCTTTCTTCTGTCACTTGCGACAGTCTTAATGCTAAATCCTGGTTCTGTTTTCTTCTGAAGGCTTTCTGGTCTTTTTAGGGAGGAGCTCAACACCCACCCACACACTTACACTGACACTGACAAACACATGAATGTCAATTTGTGCACGTACAGACACATTTTATACATGTATACCATCAGGCCCACTTTTTTTTGCTCTTTTGTTTTCTTGTGTACACATACTTCCAAACACACACACACACACACACACACACACACACACACACACACACACACACACACACACACACACACACACACACACACACACACACACACACACACACACAACATACACACCACAAACTCTCTCCCTCATACTCCTGTGTGCTCTCCAAAGAAAATGGAGTTGATATACTATCATTTTTTTAACTGGAAAGAGAGAAAATGAAACAGGTATTTTATTAGGTAGTAAATTTGCAAGAATTTTGACCAAGAATGCTTAGACAGAATTGAAAAGGTCCAATTACTCTCTGTACTTTTCAGGTCTTTTGTTATTGTTTTCATAATTTGTCTGTATTTCACTTCTTTGTGAGCTTTTTCTATCATTTTCTGAATGTTTCAAAGCAAGACTTTAATGTGTATGTTGTGAGCCTGTTAACATGGATAAATCATGGAAATTTTCTTTTACAAAATTTTCTTTTTTCCCCAAGTGTAACTTCTTCAGTATTTATTGTGGTGATCAGTATGGATGAAATATTCTGCTTTTGTTATGTACTTAATTCTTCATAGGACATTGCCGCTGATCTCCTAATTTCTTACTGCTAGTTTATAAGAGTGTTTTATGTATATGCTGCGGTGTGTGTGTTGTGTGTGTGTGTGTGTGTGTGTGTGTGTGTGTGTGTGTGTGTGTGTGTGTGTGTGTGTGTGTGTGTGACTGTGTGTGTTGGTATATGTGTGTGTGTGTGCGCATGCACGCTCATGTATGTATGTGATACTTCTTCATAATCAAGCAGTGTTGACTCAGTTGCATCTGAGGTTCTCTGTAGGGCAGGTTAGTGACAGAACTATAGCAGTTTTAGCTTGGGTGGTCTTGTCAGTTTTATGCATTATGTTTGGTTTGACACTGCAGAAAATCCTTTTAGCTAAGTGAAATGAAGCAACTTGTGTGAATGGACTTCTTATGTGTTATGAGTATGAGAACCTTTTTGCTGTGATATCATGATGACATGATCAGTCCAGACATCTGACATAAAATAGTTGTTGCTGAATGTGTCAGTATCAAGTACAGGAGATGCAAGAAGAGAAAGAAAATGGTACTTGGTAGAGATTAACCAGAGAACGATGTTTCAATTGTGTTTCAGGATTTGTGAACTTACATTCAGTGTGGATAGATAAGTATCAACATGCGTATCAAACTCGTAATACCTATTTTCATGGATAATCGATATGAAAAATTGAGTGTTTCTGTTTGAAAGAAAGACCTAAGAAGTTTTTTATCAGTTAAAAAATGTACATAAAGTGGTTGATGTCATACAAATCAAGGAAAGTTCAGGAAATAGGGAAAAATGACATTTTAAAAGCCTTAAGTTACTTGGTTTTGTTTGTTTGTTGTTGGGTATTCATTTTCCTTTTTGGATTGTGTGTGTGGGGTTTTTTTTTTAACTTGAGAGTTTCTAAAGTTATTGAACATCTGAATTATTGATCTCCAGGAGATTCACCACATATAAAGACATATTTTAGGGAGTTGTTAATCAGTGAGTTTCAGATTATGCATTGATTTAGAAATGTTGTTGTTTTGCGTTCCCCAGCTTAACACTCTGGGGGTCACCCCGAATGTGCAGTCTGACTCACTCATTCCACCTGGGAATCACTGTGAGATTGACATTGCACACTGAATAAGAAGTCTGCGTGTATGGCTGTTTTCAAGTACCTTGCCATATAGGCAGCCATACTCTGACTTCAGAGGAGATTTAGAAATTAATTCTGTAGTTCAACCTATGATTAAAGATATGTTTTTTTTATACGTGAACTCTCAGTATTCAATTGCATTTTATGTGATTTTAATGTGAAATAGAAATTATTCATTAATGGTTTATTGTTTGTTAGGACAGTGGATATTATGTAGTAAAAAAAAAAAGAATTCTGGGGTCCTTCCTATCCTGGTGTCGGTATTTTATCTGCTTCTGATCAATTGATTAAATTTGTGCTGGCTGGCTGTCGTACTGATGTGAGGAATTTGGATAAGATAGGAATCACCTAAACTTGATTCCAGATCAGCAGAAGTGATAAGGTTAAATGAGAAGATTCAGAGTGCTGTGTGTGGACTCAGGGTCACCACAAGATCGATCCTCTGCAAAGACGAGCTCTGCAGCTGGAGGAGCTGGCCATGGGACCTGATTCTGCTGACCTGGCACGGACCCTGAATGAACTGGGGGTGCTCTACTACCTGCAGAACAACGTGGAGTGAGTACTGGATGATTAGCAGCTGAGGGGTTAAAATGATAGGTTTTTTTTTATCATAAAGTGATAGGGTTTTTTCTTTATCATAATGGACCTGATTTTAATTCTGGCTGTGTCTGGTGGATTAAGAAAGGAGATTTTTGTTATAGCTTATGTCATCTAATATGCGTCTCTGTTAGAGCCTTACTTTTCATGTATACATACACACAGAAAGTTCCAGAATATAGATTAAGATCTTGTAGTGGATATCAGTGTTGTGTGGGATGTGAAAACATGAAAATACACAGTAAACACTGAGGCTTCACCAGTGCATTGAATGTTGCCATTAGTCAGGTATCTACTAATTGAATTCTTTGGTAGGTATGTTGTAGTGTGCATGGTATATTCCACATACTTTACCTCCATAGGAAAATGAACACTTGAAATTAGTTTAAACTATGCAGCAGATAGGTTAAACATGTCTGTTTTTTTAGATGGAAATAGGTACAGAGATGGACTAACGTTTGCAGTATGGCAGCTTGTGTTGATTACATTCAGAGTGAAAAAAATGTTGAACTGGAAATGGTTGATATTCATGTGTGTGTGTGTGTGTGTGTGTGTGTGTGTGTATGTGTGTGTGTGTGTGTGTGTTTGTGAAAATCCAAAATCTGTTAATTTTTTGTGAATGGTTGCATGCGTGTAGAAGTTATGAACGCAAGTACTTTGATTTGTTTGCTTCACAAGATTCAGCGTCATTCAAATTCCATACATTATCATTATTATTCATACATAAGACAAAGGGATGGGCAGACATGGAGCTGTATACTGACACTGAACAAGGAACCGTCATGACAAGAAAAGTGAAGGTCATAGTGCACACTGCAGACCTCATTCTCTTTCAGGACGGCGGAGTCGTTTTTCAAGCGTTCCCTGGAGATGCGGGAGTCAGTGCTGGGCCCTGACCACCCCGACATCGCCCAGTCCCTCAACAACCTGGCCGCCCTGTACAATGACCGCAAACAGTATGACAAAGCTGAACCCCTCTATGAGAGAGCTCTGAAGATACGCAGCAAGGTGAGGCTTTAGTGAAGGTGTGGATGGAGGCTTATGTGTACGAATGAACACATCAGGATTTTAAACCTGTGACTTCAGTGGGTTGTTAGACAACCTTTTCATGTATAGAAGAGTTTGATATATACACAAAGGAGAATAAAAGTTTATCTTTGTTGTAACACAATGAAAAAGAAATGTTGTTCAGTTTTGTAAAGGCGATGAGCAAGATTATTGCCCGTTGTGCTTTCCTCAGCTTAACACTCAAAGAAGTTGCCCAGAATATCCACTTGAAGCAAAAAATAAAAACATCCCAAGCATTTGTAGATGGTGTGCCAGAAACACATAAAGGGCACTACTTCTATCTTTTTCACCTGAAGTGTTGCTCTGTGCAGTATTCCAACCAAGACAGTCCTGGAGTGGCAGCTGTTATCAAACACCTGGCCATGTTGTACAAGAAACAGGTGAGTTCTTCCTTCCACTCTGGCTTCTACAGCATGGAACAGTATCGTTCTGAACTCAAATTATATAATAAAAAAGACATGCTGGCGTGTTGTTTTTTTACCACTGCTTAGGGCACTGGAGAGAGAGGTTAGTGGACAGACCATTGAACTGATGTGACAGTAACTGAGAGGGCAGGGTGGAGACTACTTCACTGAGGTGTCCTTTCAGGGGGAATTAATGGTGGTGCTGACCCCATTCTCTTCAAAGTCCTTTGGTTGAGACTATAAACTGGAAAAAAACAAAAAACAAGAACCATCCACCTTTTTCCAGAAGAGTAGGTGAGTTACAGCTAGCAGCATGGCTGACAAGAACTCTCCTAAGATGATGCATCCTGCCACCAGGAGAGGGATGGACCCTGCAGGATTCAGCTTACCTGAGGTACTCTGCCTGAAAAATTCAGTGCAGTGCCCTAGCAAGTTGTTCAGGAGTTAAAGGAGAAATCAAGTCACTTTGCCTTGGGAAAACTCATTGTGTGTGTAGGGTGGGGGGTGCAGGGGTGCAAAGCTCAAAAATGGTGGTTGGCATACATGAAATAAACCCAACCTACACAATCCACCACCACCATTTTCCCTCACTACTCATCCTCTGCTTTAAATGATAATGGCAAACAAGCACTAAAGAAGGAACACAGCAAAACCCTCACAGTGTGCTTCCTTGTGTCACAGGGCAAGCTGGACAAAGCGGAGCCGCTGTACATCCAGGCTGTGGAGATCCGGGAGAAAGCGTTCGGTCCTCACCACCCCTCTGTGGCCACAGCCCTGGTCAGCCTGGCCGTCCTCTTTCTCTCAGCAGGTACTGACTGACTGACTGACTGACTGACTGACTGACAACACTGCTGCTTACTGCAGATCCACAGCAGGTACTGACTGACTGACAACACTACTGTTTGTAGCTCTGTGCAGATCCACAGCAGGTACTAACTGACAACACTACTGTTTGTAGCTCTGTGTAGATCCACAGCAGGTACTGACTGAGAAATTTTACTACTTGCAGCTCTGTGAAGATGGGTTTGGAGTGAAGTCTCAAGTTGTACTGCCATGCCACATTCATTGTAGGTGTTCTCTTGACGGTGCAGACATGGGGCAGGGTGGGCACAGTCTCATGATGTGGCAAATGCGGCATGGGCATAATAATATGGACAACCAGCACAAAAACAAAACTAATTATCAGCATCTTTCTCCAGTCTTCGCTGGCCCTGCTGATGTCATGGATTCTCATGCCACAGGATTCAGTGATGTTGCCAGGGGAAGAAGCTTGTTGCCTTTTTGTCTTTTTGCCGCAGTCTTGCCTTGAAAAACAGTCTTCATGATGACAGTCTTTTGGTTTTGCAGCTCATGGCCTACATATCTTAATTTCCTTTCATATATTAATTTTAAAAGTTTTCAGTAGCAAGGTTGATTCTCCATGCATTGTGTGGAGCTCCTACCAGTGACAGTGGTAATAGAGACACCTGATCTGACCTGAGGTCAATTCTGCTCATGGAGGTGAAAATCCATTTGTTCTCAAGTTTATATTGGAGGAATTAACTCACGTCTTTGTGTACAGCCAGCTGAGTAAGAAATGTTCTATTCTCTTGCTTAACCTAACAGATACAGAGAAAGGTTGACCAGTATAAATGATCATTTCTCTTTTGTAAATGATTTGAGAAGAAGGAGCATTACACTCTGTCAGGACTGGTATTTTGTTGGGATAAGTCAAGTCTTATACATGAAAGCCACACCAGAACATCTTAATAAATATTATACAGAGGAGATATACTGGTTTGGCTCTAATGTTAGTATCAGAAACATGCATCATCATGTATGTATTGATTAAAAAAAAAAATCTCCAGCTGTCACTGCCCTACATTCAGCATGCTAGTCTGCTCTTTCAAACAGAAGTACTGCTTTTTTTCTTCTTTTCTATCATTCCTTGGCTAGAGCTATGAGATTCATCAATAGTGACATTTTTGCATATATGATCATTTTTTTTCCCCTTGACTATTTAGGTAGTGCATTCCAACATGTGGGGAGTGTCTGGACATGGTATATGGGTGCATGTGTTTTTTAAAATGTTGTCATCTGTTCCTTATGGCATGAAATGGCCTACTGTTCCAAAAAGCCTCAGTTTATAGTCTCGTGTGAAGGGTTATGACATTCAGTTCGATTTTCTTATCAAACTGGGAAGAAAAGGCAAGGCTGGAATTGATCCCAGTACTTCACAGTTTACTTTTTGACAGGTGAACATGTTAACCATCCTGCCACCCTCCTTTTTAAACTTTAAAAAAAAATCTTTTTTTACTTATTTGAAATGTCAGAGTTGCGAAGTTGAATTCTTCATTTTGTGAAAGGTTTTGTTAAGAAAAGTCAGCTTGCGAATGTAGAAAGTGATGATGGCAGTGAACCTGAAGCCATGGGTTGTTTTTCATGTAGAACAAGCACTCTGACGCTGAGCCTCTGTACGAGAGAGCCCTGAGGATCTATGAGGACAGCTTTGGACTCCACCATCCCAGGGTGGCAGAGACCCTACGCAACCTGGCTGTGCTCAAGTATGAACAGGTAATTGACCTTCTTTCTTTTGGTTTTTGTTGTTTAGAACAGGTGAACCCTGTCAGGCCAGGATGTATAATCATAAAACACAAAAAAGAAGGAAAGAAGCCTTGAGTCAGATGATTAAAAAGAAGAAATTTACCAGATGTAAACTATGTACAATTCTGCATAGGTTTACTTTAGTTTATGTTTCTTCTTCTTCTTCCACACTATGCTCAGACAGCAACTATTGTTGTCTGTCATATGAGTAAAAATGTATTGTGCTACCATTAAGTGCCTGATGAATCAGACCTAGAGTATCTGACTTTGGCATGGGAGAGAATTTTTGTCTTTTAAGTCTTTCTGAAAAAAAGGCAGGAGAATGCACCAAGAAGGCAGAAAACAGACAAGAAGGGGGTGACAGGAAGAAAAGGAACAAGGCAGAAACAAAGAGAAGTATAGTTAAGAGGGAATTTCTAGCACAGAAGTTGTAGAAGGTAGGCATGCTGTTTATACTGACAGACCCCCAGCATCCCTATAGGGGAAAGTCATAAGTTTTTTAAACTTCAAGACATGCTGGATGGAAACTTCTCATCATGAAATTGGTTTAGGTCTTGTGCTAAATTTAGGGTAACCACACTAGGGAGTGGATGTTGGATATTTTTTTAAAAAGGGATAGAAGTACTGTTCAAAGATTGTGCATATGATTACAATGTTTGTTCGTTGTTTCATTCACATTTTTCATGGGTAAAAGATGGAAGTTGTTGGAAAGGCATTTTATTGTATGAGAAAAAGCTTTTTTCTTAAGATACATCTGGATAGACCAGACATGCATTTGTTTTACTTGATAAAATGTGTATTCATGCAGGAAACAGTATATTCAGGATTTAAACTCACAACAACTTTGTTTTGTTTGTAGTTTTATCTCATGGAACATACTGATATATTTATAGTGTGCTGTCTGTCGAATCACAGAAAGACTATGAGACGGCTGCGCGGTACTACAAGAGAGCGACAGACATTAAGGAACAAGAAGCCACCTACGCACACAAGGAGCTGTCACGACGCAGCTCCAGTGGGGATACCAACTCAACAGTCAAGAACCTCATGCAAGTTTGAAGTTGTTCATATGAAATGTAATGCTGCTTTTGTAAACACTTGTATGAAAGTGTGTGTGTGTTTTATTTTATATTTTTATTTTATTTTATTCTTTTATATTGATGATAATGATGTGTGTGTGTGTATGTGTGTGTGTGTGTGTGTGTGTGTGTGTGTGTGTGTGTGTGTGTGTGTGTGTGTGTGTGTTCGTGCATGCCTGTAGGAGGTGGATGGGGAGGGATGCAAGACTTTGAAACAATATAAACTGTGCTGAAAACAGGTAAACCTGAGGAACAAGTGTCATTTACAAGTTTCTGTGCCAAACATCAGACCACACATATACTGTATTCGTTTCTGTTCATCTTGAGTATTGCTGACTTTGTACCTGTGTTTTTACCTTGAATTTCAGGGAAACAAGATAGTAATGAGCGAATGTTGGAAATCTGTGGATTTTTTTTTTTTTCATAATCAAATGGCAGTTTCATGTTGGGTTAATGTTTGATTAGTTGAAAATGATCACTGTAGAAACACCAGTATAGGTGCATTGATCATATCCTTTGGTATTGACATGTGTTTTGCATGTGTTCTCTGTTTTTTAGTATGTTTTTGTGTAATTTGTTTCATTGCTATTTGCTTGTTGACACTTATCTAAAGTTTTACTCATATGTGCCAAATCAGCAAGTGTTGACAAACAATCGGCAACAAAAGGGAATTGGTGAATGCTGAACTGTTTGGGGTTATTTTGATTTATTTATTTTCAAAACATACAAAGTGCCGTCCAGATGTTATTTTTTGCATGTTATTTTTTTTCCATTTTTGGGGTTGTAATTTATCATTAATGTTACACCATTTGTTGACTTCAATACCAAATTTTTTTTTTAATCTAGCTTTCTTTTGAGGATTAAAAAAAAAAAAATCTTTACAACTTTCATAGCATTTCAGGGACATATTACATTTCTGTTATATATGATGGAATCTCATATTATATATATATATATATATATATATATATATATATATGCATGCATGTATGTATGTATGTATAAACATAGAAACATACACACACATAAATGATTGCCAAATGAAAAAAATGCCATCCCAGTCAATGATTTGTTTAGTGCATGTAAACTGGGTATATCAGGAATGACAGTTATTTCAAGTATGCAATTGTTCACATCTTTGCTAAGTATTCTTCATTCACAGTGTGACCTCTTTTATTACAAATCACCTCTCTCTCTCTCTCTCTCTCTCTCTCTCTCTCTCTCTCTCTCTCTCTCTCTCTCTCTCTCTCTCTCTCTCTATATATATATATATATACACACACACATTTACATATATATGGGATTCAATTAAAAATGAAATACCTGATTAAGTACAGTAGTGCAATGGATGGTGTTTTGCATTCCTGGTGGGAAGGTCCGAGCTGGAATCCCAGCAGAAGCAGGGATTAAATTTTTTTTATATATTTTTTTTATTACTTTGGCAATGAAAGTTTGCTAGGGACTATGTGGGAAGACAAGGGACCACACTGTCAAGCGTCATTTTATTTTATGGATGCTATTTTGAGAATGGTGCTCAGATATTTGACGAATAGAGTAGATAGATAGTTTTTCTCTTGGATGTGGTTGATGCCGAGACATAATGATTGGAAATGTAGACTATAGCCCTGTCACACAGTCTTAAATGAATTTGGACCTCTATACCTTTACCATTATTCCTTATGCAGGAAAAGAAAATGGTCTCAGATGCTGTAGCCTTGCTGTTCTGGTCTCATGGTGACCTCGGTTTCAAAACGTCCTTTGCTTCCATATCTGTTATGAATTTGTGCCAGACCCTTAAAACCTGGAGATTTTTGAGAGCTGTCTGTGGGACAAACCAAGACCGGAATTATGAGGAAAAGAATGACATTGTCTCTTGTCTGGCTCAGATGAGAGTTGAAAATGAAATTATTAGACTTTGTAAAACTAAAAGCCATGCATGTGTACACACATAAACATTTTATGCTGAATGGTTTGTAATTCAAAATATATATTTAGGAATAGGTTTGACCTAAGATGCTTTGAGGTTGTGCCATGAGATTGTAAGGGCATCGTCATTGCTTTATTCCGTCCTGAAATTGTACAGTACCTGATGATCTGATTGTGGATGCTTTCATTGGGCATTTCTAAGTTATTGTGGATAGGTGTTGGTTGATTGTGTGTTCAAGGTGTCGTTTCACCATAATCATGAGATCTTGGTCTAAGCAAACTGACTCAGATTTGAGCAGAGATGTGAGATATCCTTTTTTCTTTGTGCATCATTGTCCACAACTAGTTTGCTGTTATTTGTTATTGTAAAATAAATTCTTTTCCTTAACATCAACATGAAAAGGTGTCAAAGTAAGTTAAATTCTTGTCAACATACTCAAATGAGTTGTGCTTTTACTCTCTTCTTAACCATAATGAAAATTTTACACTCGATTTTTGTGTTGGTGTGGATGAGAGGGGGTAGGGTGGAGGGAAAGGGATACAGCTGAATGCTGGAGAAGGGACTTTCAAATATTTGTGATAAAATCACATCTTGTTTTTATTGTTGTTTATGAGCCAAGATTCTATGCAAACAGAATTGTGTGCAATATTTTGTTGAGATCCGTCCATGTTTAAGGTTTGTTGTCAGCTGGTCTGTATTTTTTTAATGAATTATTTTGTCAGTTTGTGTGTGTAAAGCCTGTGCATGAACTGAATGAATGTAATTCCTTTTGGAAAAGTAGGCAGAATGAGTGGGATCAAGAGACCAGTTTTGAAAAGAAAAAGAGCAGCAAAATGGACAGAAAGTATGGAGTGCATCATATGGGAGAAGGTGCCTGGTTGGCTTTGTAAAATGAATAATTGCAAAGGTGACAGTTGGTGATTTATCAGAGTGAAGTGTGTAGATTTATTTTTTGTTTGATCTTTTTATTGTTTTTGTTTTTGCTGCCTTGTCTTCTGTGACGTTCCAGTCCTGCTGTTCCAATGTCACTCATGCCAGTCTCTGCCCCAGCCATACCCAGATTTGTTATGTCGTTTCCTCATGGCTGGAAGTCCACAGGGAGCCAATCAGTGTAAGAGCGGCTTAGTGCCACCAGCCAGAGTGGCCTTACACTGCTGCTGGGCCACTTTGGAGTTGTTAGGTGGTGCCTGTTCTGAGCCACCATAGGCAGGGCACCATCTACAAAGCTCCTACTGATGACAGTAATAGCTCAGTAATGGAGCCAGACTGATTGAAATGCTGACCTAGGATAGTTCCCACAATATCCTTCCAACCTCCTTTTCCCAGTGAATCTGCAACCCTGAAAGCTTTGACACAAACTCACCTGAGATACAGAAATGTCTGAGGTCTGTGAGACTAGAGCAACTGGGGCCACCAAATGATTTCTTTATTGCATGATGATCAATGATGATGATACAACGATGCTGCTGTGGATGTGTGTGTTCTTTGAGACAACTTTATAGGGCTGTACTGTATGCTTCCTATGAGAATATATCTGGTGTCTTAGGGCCTGAGACAACAGGATCTGAGAGAGACAGCAGTGTTGGTTTGGTAATTGGAGCAACACTCTCAAAATTGTGTCCACAAAGTGGATGAAGCTCAACTGTATGGTCCCAATCTTCCAATCAGCCCACAGTAAACTCACTCTGGGTAGGAGCCCACTGGAAGAAACAAATCCCTGACTTATGGACTTTGAGCCCAGCAACCTTCCAACCTGTAAACCAAGGCGCTAACCACTGTGCCATGGCAGCTGGTATCAAAGTGAAGTTTTGCTTCTCAGGACGATGATGAGGAAGAAATGCCCTTCAAATAATGGTGAGAGGCGATTTTTATGAATTCATAAATCATGTCCTTATTTGTAGAAAAAAATGCTTAGAGATTTTCAAAGTTTTCTTGTTTTGATTTTTGAAAGTGGTTTATGTTTGTGACCTTTGAGAACAGTGAGTGGAAGATTTACAGACTTTTCCTTGAATAACAGAAGACAAAGCAGACCTGTTGCCATGGAACTAACCAGGAATTTGTTGTGAAATGAAGTGAAGTTGAGTAGTAACATGCAGTGGTGTGATTAACAGGATGCCGTTTTGATTAAGCTGTTAACTTTGGAAACACTGCACTAAAATGTGCAATTTTTGTCTCTGCAAATACCTAAACCAGGGAAAATTTTGTCCTCGGACAAGAAGCAGGTAGTGCCCTCCTCAGTGACATAGTTAATTTGAAATCCACAAAAAGTAAAATGAGATATAAAAAAAAATCACCTGTAATATTGCAGGAAAGGTAGAAAATGATCATAAACCTGTTGACCACATAGAACCTCAGAGCTGTTTTTGGCTAGTGAATTTCATTCACAATTGTTGTGGTTCTGTATTCTATCCACTGGGGAATCAGACTGCCACAAAACATTTGTATGGCAATTGGTCGAAAACAAACTTTCATTTCACATTCATAGTAGAAGTGCATGCAGTTACTTGTGTTAGACATTGTGAATGCATGCGTTATTATTTCCGTTTTTACTTTTTTCTTTTTAAAAAATTCAGTAACAGAAAAAAACCTTGGACAACAAATGCAGTGTGATTTTTCATGACCTGAATGCATTTAAAATACTCAAATCTTGCATCAAGGAGTACATTAGTAATTGTGTTTGTGTATTTGATTGTGTAGATATGTGTGTGTGTGTGTGTAAAAATTTCTAGCAAATCATGACTGACATTTTGTGATTGTGACTAATATTACTGATTCAGTTTTTCTCTCCTCCACTTGTTTAGAGTTCTTTTTATCCTGATTGTATTGAAGTATCCACACCCACTGACTGATGACTTCAAGCATCAGCATTTTTAAGTCTTCGAGTTTGAACTTTATTTTTGTCTATGCAATGTCAATGCTGCTGTTGAAATAAATGACAATTCAGCAAATAATTCTGGTGATTGTGTTTGAAGTATCACTGTTTCTTTCTAATGCCTTCCATAGCAGGCCAGACGAGCATGGCAGTTTGTCAGGTTACAATTTTTGGTTTTGCTAAGAGATGTCTGTGTTCATGGAGTTTGTAGGGAGGGTAATAATAATAATTATATACAAGGTTTTTTAAGTAGAGGGAAGAACAGTCAGCGATGTCTGAGATATTCAGACTATGTTTCCTCAAAACTACAGAGTGGAAAATACAAAACAAAGCCTGTTCCCTGGGGGCTAGAGAGGAATAAGAACAAAGCCAATGACTTGGAAAAACAATCCAAAATGTTTTGCCTAGTTTTGCATGGGAGGGAAAATTATTGACAAGGATTTACTGAGGCCTTTCATCAACTGTCTAGTTTGTGAAGATCACACAATGGGTGTGCTCTTGTGGCAGGAAAGCATCCTCAAAAGCAAATTTAGTTGAAAATCGTAGGATAAATAGAAAACAAAAACACACCCACATACATACAGAGAAACAAATGCATATAGGTACACACACACACACACACAAACACACACGCACGCACGCATACATTTCTAAGAGTAGGCCATTGTGTGTTGGTGGGAACAGATATTTACAAAACTGCATACACACGGGGACTGGATGTAAAAAAGCACACAAGTGCTTAATCCATTATCCTCGATAATTTTTTTTTTTTTTTAAAGCATGCACACATACATACTCCCACACAAGCATGCACACACACACTCGCAGAACAACTTGCACACATGTTAAAACCTGTTCCGCTTTTCTGAAGAGTAGATCATTGTGTACTGGTGGGAACAGATGACAAAATTGACAAAACTGCAGCCACATGGGGACTGGATGCAAAAAAACATATGAGTACTTATTCCATTATCCTCAAAATAAAATAAAATAAAAAACCACCCAAACCTCCAGAAACAAATGCATATATAGTAAGGTACACACCCACACATGCACACACACATATACACACACAGACACAGTGAAAAAGGTGTAAGAATGAAGGTATAATCTGGTGAAAACAGGATAAGAGCACTGACTTGCACTGAGTACCACGGAATACAGAACAGAGGCCAACACATCCCTCATTCATAAAACAGTTAACTATTTTTTCCCCCTCTCTCTTCATTCACAGTGACAAGACATGAACATCGAATTAGTTCAATGTACATAGACTGACAGCATTACCATGGCTTTTGCAGCCACCGAGTCCTTACCTTGTCACTATTGCACATCTGGGATCACTAAAACTTATGTGCACATTTTAACACACACAAATCACAATTTCCAAATGGGAATAAATCTACTAATCAAAAGAATTCTAAAGAAGTCTCTGAAGGCCAATTAAAAAAAGACATCAATAGTAATTTCAATTCTATAACAAAAAAATCAAGTGGGAAAAGACAAACATGTCTTTAAAAGGAATAAAGTACCCCCCTCCCCCCCCCAGTCAGTTTTAAAGAAACACACTACAGGTCATTCTCTTCAATTAAAAACTTAAATAATGAGAACCTAAATAATGAACTTGCAATTTGCAATTGGTTCTGAACTCTTGAAAGTTGGGAAACAGAACTCCAAACAGCCACCATGACATGGAATTCTACTGATGAAAAATAGCGAAGAGAGGATCCTTTTCTAAATCTGATTAGCAGAGAAGCACAGAATTATCAGACTGTTTTCCACTATGGATTTGAGCAGACTGTATGCAAGCAGCTGAATGAAGAAAAGAAAAAAGCCAGAAGTACTGAAACAGAAAAGTGTGTGTGTGTGTGTGTGTGTGCGTGCGTGTGTGTGTAAATGTAGTGTGTGTGTGTGTGTGTGTGTGTGTGTGTGTGTGTGTGTGTATGCACTTTGTACAGAAATTGTCTTTTATGCACAATTATGGAAAGTAATTGGATCAAGATTTCAGTGCAGGTAGGCTTCCTTGAAAGAGATTATTTGTTCATAAAAGCCATGCAAGTTTGATTTGAAAGAGATACTATGTATTATTGTGACCAACCTGTTGCTTGACTTAATGTCCCCTTTACGATGCATAATATAACGAAAGAAAATTAAATCATTACATAAAGCCTTTGTGTTTATAATGCAAAATATGAAAACTATATTACTAAAACAAACCTGAACATTGGGCAGACAAGCTTTTGAAACAGAACACAGACAAAAATTGTCTTTAAAAAGTCTGTCCATGATGAAAAAAACCCAAACTAAGTTGATATATATTAAAAGGGTGAGACACATTTTTTTTTTCATAACTACATTTCGTTCACTGCTGTATGCATCAACTCTTGCCAAAATTCTAGGGAAAAAATCAAGCCAACCAAGCAACCTTAGAGATCATAATGTTCCCTGCCTAAATTGATTCTCTGTGTCATCTATTGTAGCGATAATGGGAAAACTATATGATTGCCTCTTCCTGGTTTCCTAAAGCATGAACAAGTGTTACTTTTTTTTTTGTTTTTGCTTTCTATTTTCTTTGCAAGAAAATGATAAATATCAATTTTACAAAAATAAGTAAAATGATATATTAGAAACGCAATTATGTTTTTTTCATTAAATGATGAATAATCCATAAAATCGCAACATATTGTTGACAATTTCACAGAAAAACATACTTTTGCTGAATCATCATTTGCACACTACACTACTGGTAAAAATATGGAGTAAAAGCAGCCATCAACAAAACACCTCTAGTTACTTACAATAGCAAGGTTCTCAGAGTATTCTTCATTCTCATTACACCTTGGAAGAATTTTCAGAAGCAAAGAAGAAAAAAACAAAACAACAAAAACTTAATTTTAATGAGGAATAAGTTTCACCTTAGCTACCCAACAGAGGCAAAACAGATTGCTGGTGTCTATACATATCCACAACCAGATAATTGCTGTCCATTTATAGCATAAATGCGGGACCTGACACAACTTCCCCTTATACTTTCAGAAAGCAAGTAAGTACACATACTGTTTGCACAAAGAAAAGTTAATAATATGGCCTATGAAAACAGGAACTACACACAGAGCATCTTTACCACAAAAAAGGTAATAACTGATATGGCTCATGCGAACAGAGAAGGTAAACTGAGCAACAGCAACAAAGAAGACCAAAACCCACAAAACCATAAAAGATCAAAAGAACCAGAAGTGCACAAATATCACCATGGTATACAAGCATGGTATGACACGTCTTGAGTAAATGAACACACTTTAGTTATCTGTTTACAATGCAATTAAAAAATTCAGAGTCAAAACATCACAAGCGTCACAGGTCTGGATTTACAACACAACCATGACTTCAAGATATCAAAGGGTATTTGCTTAAATATCCATATTATACAGATTTCAAACACGTAGAAGAAAACGCTATACAGATGGCTATACAGTAGGCACAGCCTACCTATGTTTTCCTTGACATGCTGTATTCATCATCAATCAAGTACCTTGCCTGGATGAAATTATGCACCCACTGACATTTGACAACTGACTATAGCATACAATGATATAAATCACATACTTTAGAACTGATGGTTGCACTCTCTGGAATTGTGTCTGCACACTGCCAATAACATAGTAAGAAATAATTAAGAGGCAAGTTGTACACAACTTTTTTTTCTTCTTCCTGTATAAAAAAAAGCAAGAGGAATGTGCATCTTCCACACACTGTCACCATATTGACCATACAAACCAATTTACTTTGTCCCGTCATGTGACCTCAAAGTCTGTTAGGTTGCTGGCAACAGCGCTGGGTGGATTGATCAAGTTAATTGAGATGGCGAAAACATTTGAATGAACTGTAACACTGAGACAACATTAAGTACTGTACTTCATAATATATATAAAAAAGAAATTGTCCCCAAAAAAGAAGTAGGGATTAAAATGGGTAAAGGTAGTCCTATAACCTTTGTGGTCGTAGGGGAGCTAGGCATCAGAGACCTCAGCTTCTCCAGGGGCCAGCATATTGAGGGTGGCACCCATCTCCTCTCCCACACTGCTTTACCTTTCCTGACCCTAAAGAGGAGGCACCCATTTATAGGTGGGTGAACTGGGGGACCCATCCAATTGGTAACCATGCTCGATGCTGCTACACTGGCTGGGGGAAAGCAAGTGCTCTGACCACTGAGCTGTCCTGTGGGGATTAGTTCTGGTATATATTCAAGTTAACTAAATAGCTGTTCTTGCTATCTGTACTTTGGCATTTGATGCCTGTCCTTGAATTTGTCAGTGCTTTTCTTCTTTTCCTGGACTCAAAATATTGAGACTTTAAACCTCCTGTTCTTGTGAAACTGTTGATACCAACAAACCTCCTAAACAGAAGACCAACAACAACAAAAATCAGTCCCACACAAACTGTACAGTATTCACATGTTTTACCAAGCTAGCAGCCAGTAACATACTCATCTAAAAGAGGGGGAAAGCCCCATCTCAAAATGATTAAACTTGCCATACTGGCATAAAATAGGAGACAAAAAAAACTTATAGATAATGGATAGAGTGAGGTGAAGTGTTTGAAATAAATTCTAGTTCATAAACAGGTAACAGAATCAAAGACAAGAACACTAATTTGCACACATCTGCTGCTCACTTAATTAAACTCTATCAAGGTAATCACAACTGTTAACAGCTAATGCCTGTGAGTGGTAACTGTCCAAGCATGAGTAGACACGTTTATTACAGTATGTGAAAGAACGAAATTCAGCTAGAACTATAAGCTGTGTCTCCTGGCACATGAACTAAGAAGACCAGTTTTGAGGATAAGGTATCCAGGTGAGTCGCATGGCACACTCATTTCTCTTCTCTGCGTTCCCTTACCAGGCAGGGTGCGTAGTGTCTGATATTCTCCTGTGCTTGTGACTTTTCACATCTGTCTGCTGGCCTCAGCCAACACACAACAGTTGAGCAGCTCATTTCACAACTATTGAAATCCATCATGAAACTGCACCATAAACGCTCTAAGATTGCACTTGTGTGAGATGTCTTGTCTCACTGAAAAAGGACTAGAGACTGATCAGTCTGGACCCTCTGGAAGCGGCATTATGTACTGACTTAAAGGAGGGCTTCTCACAAACATCTAGTACAGCTCTGAATGAGGGGTTTCTTGGCTCAGGACAAGGATGTTTCCTGCTCAAAGGAAAAATGGGCAACAGTTTAGGACAAGAAAAATTCTTTTTTGAATAAAAATTCCCATCAACTACTAGAGTTTCATGTAGTGCTCACAAGAACAAATCTTCCTCTCATACCAGAGGGTGTAACACACCAAACATATGCCTAGTAGAGCTAAATACCCCCCAAAAATTAAAAAAAAAGGAGAGACAGGAGGAAGGGCAAACACATAAAAGTCAGGGCATTTCAAGTGGATGACACACAAATACGAGAAGTGTGGCGATAGAGGACGAAACAGCTCCTGTGATTTGGAGGGGAAAAATAGTTTTAGCTCCTTTGTATCTTGGCATATTCAACACTAAAGACATGGTGTCACCAGCGCATGATCACAAGCTTTCACATCGGTCCATTCATCAAAGACACATGCACCAAAGATGTTACTCCATTCAAATTACCATGCACATACATATGTTAAAAAAACAACCAACCACACACACAAGTTTGAAACACCCTGAGTGATAGAACCAATCACCACATGACTTTCTCCCAATTACTCCCTCTGACAAGGCAAATATTTCAGTGAGCACAAAAAGAAAAGAGACTATGGCTAAAAACAGTGACAGAAATGACAACTAGACACAGTCTGACAGAACAGCAAGTAAAGCCACAGAAATCTTTATCTGATCAAATCTAACAAACAAAATTAAAATATGTCCTATGTCTTGACAAATTTGTTTGAAGATCACATGGACAAGCCATAGTAGCCAGGAGCTAATGAAACTGAAATCCAAACAGAGAGAGAGAGAGAGAGTCAGTAAAAAACAAACAAAAAATAAAAGCAGCCTCCAAAAGTAAATACAAGTAATCTTAGATATACATGATTTTTTTTAATGATTTTTTTTACTACTTAACTGCTTTTCTCTCCCCCCCCCCCCCCCAAGAAACCCCCAACAACAACAGATATTAGAATGTAACAGAACTCCCCACCTGTAACTTACTTTCACTTGAGACAATTGACATCAAAAGAAAAGGAAAAAAAAAAAAAGAGAAAAAGAAGGGACAAAACCTGAGTGAAAGTCACAATACACTTGTATCAGAGCAAAGTGTGCACTGCAGTCATTGGAAACCGAAACACTTGGATACAACCAGGAAAGGAGGTAGACAGAAATGAAGATGACGAAAGATACCTCTTCTACTAGTCTTCTCTCCCTGACAAAGAGCTGAACATAAGGTGCCACAGTCCCTCACTCCCCTGTCTGGTGTATGTCAATGTATCAGAAGATGATGACAAAGAACACAAAAATAATGAGAAACAGCATAAAATTTTAAAAAATCTTAAAAGACAACAGATTTTTTTTTTCTTTCTCTATGGCACAACCCATAACTCAATGTAATGTTTAGCCTTTATGAAACTGTGTCCAGAAGCATGCAGAGTGAAAGTGGACCTATCTTAATGTGATGGGGCGGTAAGTAGATTGCCTCCCATGCGATCAGACTCCGTTGCAGTGTTGTATTTCTAAATTGAGACACAACTGCAAATTGTGTGACTCTCTGTTTCCTTGGGTGGTGATCAAAATCTCTCTGTTGCATACACTTCACCTACATGGTGAAATGGTAGAATTTATGCAGCCTCTTTATAGAGGCCACATTCAAACTGTCTAGCTGTGCCCAGCTGAGGTGCTGTGCAGAGATGGGAGATGAAAGATCTCCGCTCCGTTACATTAAAAACTCTGTGTGTGTGTGTGTGTGTGTGTGTGTGTGTGTGTGTGTGTGTGTGTGTGTGTGTGTGTGTGTGTGTGTGAGTGTGGTTTAAATATCACATGTGTGACTGTATCCATACATACATCACTATCCACTGTCTTTGTGTGTTTATCTAGCTGTTGTGTTTCATGTGAATCTAATGTACACCCTGTCCTGAACATTTATGTTTTAGTCTGTATATTGGTTTTATTGTGCAATATTTTTTAATCAAATTTGAAATTGTCTTTTTCAATAACAACCACCCACTCCACCCAGTAATAAAAAAGCCGAACAACAAAAAAGTAAAACCACAAACACCAGAAACAAGAGGATGAACAAAGAGCATAAAATATTAAGTCGATGATTGAAAAAAAAAAGAAGAAGAAAAATTGATTATGATAGTATCTGCTCTCTAACACATAATATTTATTAAAAATGCTTATGATCTGCAAAATATGACAGAACAGTAAATTGTTCTTAAATATCAATATCACAGAACAATGTACACATATGCAATGACACACACACTCTCACACCCCTGCTGTACACTGTGCTTACTGAAAAAATCACTCCTATTCCAGAACAATATGCAATGAATACAATTCAAACTGGTAACATCAGCACCACATCAAAGCAACTTGCATGAACAAAGCAACTATGTTATCATACATAAATAGACAATGTGCAACAACAAAAAATAGTACCAACACAAAAAATTCTTAGGATATCTTTTCTGCATTTTTTTAAAAATTTAGAATTTACAACTGTTGAAATCAGCAAAGTTGACAAAAGTTGGATAGCTACAGAGAATGTTCAACAAATGTGTCACAATAACTGAAAAAAGAGATTAAAGTCAAAACACTGTAAGAAACATGAACAGGTTTTCTTCTCTCTACATTGTTCCCACATCTTTTGAATATTTTCTGTTGGTATAAAAACAACAACAACAAAACCAACCGAAAAACCCCTCTTTCAACATTTGCTCTGTTTGTCAAAAATCCTTGTCGCTATTCTTTTTTTTTTTTCTGAACCATGTACCTTTAAACTGCCATTTGCTGATAACAAACACTTTGTAATACTGATTATCTGCAATATCTGCCGGATAAATTTGTCAAAATCTGTCAAATTAAAAACAAACTCTATTTACAAAAATGATTAACAAAATGTAAACTACAAAACATGTAGAAAAACAATCCTTTTGAGAACTTACTGTCACGTGTGTGTGTGTGTGTGTGTGTGTGTGTGTGTGTGTGTGTGTGTGTGTGTGTGTGTGTGTGTGTGTACTTTTATTATATTTGATTTCCCATGAAATACAGGAACACTGTAACTGCAAAACAGTATCTTGGGCAAGTACTGAGAGAGGAACACATAAGCAGAGGAATGACTTTTGAAAGCTCCATTGTAAAAAATGAAATGGGTGGGTGGGGGAATGACATACCCCTGGACTCCTCTCAAGGAATTCTCCTGATGTACAGAAGTGCTGGTGGCTTTGCCACACAAGGATACTTTTCATTCCTAGTAAAGAGTAAGGTTGCATGACATTGATGAAAAGGTTGACTATATTTTCTGTGAAATTTTGTCTTGTAAACATATTTTGTTAATGCAAATTATATACATGTTCAGTTGATTTTGTTTACTGAAATCCTCTATGCCCCAAGAGGGTTCAAAGGCGAATTAAATCTTAAATCTTCCCTTTCCAACCTCAGCCACTTAAAACCATATCAATGGCAGCAACTTTCAAAATCTTTTTTCCTCAAAGCTTTATTTCTGTATCTCTTTTTTGGGCCAATATTTTTGTCAATTTTCTCTCTTTTTTTTGTATTTAGATAGCTGTGGGGTAACCTTTCATTTGATTAAATCATAGAGCTGGATACTTTTATGCTGAAATAGAGATACAGAATAAAAAAAATATATATAATACAAGGTCTCTTGCGTACCAGGACAACTCCAGCGTTTCAACAAATTGATCATATGAATATATTATGAGAATTACAGGCATTTGTCTCTGGCATGTTTCATCACAGCTAATCTGAACTTGACAGGAATCAATACTGTATGCTAGTCTTTGATTTATTATCGTTCAACAAATTGATCATATGAATATATTATGAGAATTACAGGCATTTGTCTCTGGCATGTTTCAGCACAGCTAATCTGAACTTGACAGGAATCAATACTGTATGCTAGTCTTTGATTTTTTTTTTTTTTTCCTGATTTCACAGAAAAGATTCCAAAGGTGTGTATATTGGGGTAAGATTTTGGTTGCCATATACCTTCCAGTATCACTTTTGTCAAATAAAATTGTCTTGCTTTCTACGCAGTTAGGCTATGGTAGGTTTCCACATACAGAATTGTGTGTCTGAATACCAAAAAGAGTTGTGGAATTGTTTTAAAAATACTTTGCCTTTCTATACACACGAGGCAGTTCTAGATTTATTGTTTGGTACTTTCCAATCGCAGGCTATCCAAACATGGTAGTTTTTGTTATTTCATAAAGTATGAATGTAGCCAACTGATATGCATCTTTTGTCATGACCAATTGAGACCTCTCAAAATAGTTTATCTTTCTTTACCAGTTTTTCCCCAATATGATTAATTTTGGAATAAATCAAATAAAATCCTGCATGAATAATCACCACAGTTTCACAGCAGAAAATGATAAAAGCTACATCGTGTTCACAACCAACCCTGGAACTTTATGCGTTCTGCTAACATTGACAAAAGAAAGCTTCACAAATCTTGTACTGAAAAAGATACAAAGCAACAAACCTAAAGCATTGAAAACAATGGGAAAATTACTATATCTGATAACCCTAGCAGCAAAAATAAAGATTCACATAGGATGAAAAAAAAAAGAGAATAATTCAACAATCCAACACCTGTGTCAACACAACATTACACAAGCATAGCAAAGCACAGCGTTCTTCAATAACATCAACATAAGGTGGTATTCACAATACAGAAACCTTGCAATCCACAGACAACAACTGGACACTCTACTACTTCACAATGCAAACAGCGGGTTATCCTCATCATCCTTCTTCATTTGTCTGGAGTTGCGTCCGGCTGGCTGCTGACCTGTCTGGGCAGGAATGGTGGGCAGTGCCTGTGACGCTGACGCTCTATCCGTCAAAAATCTGTCAAACTCTGAAACCAGACCACATCGACAAATGATTGGAATGTGACTTGAAGATTATGAAAATTATGCCCAAAACTACCCCAAACCTCTATATCAGGTCAACACACACATGCCCAAGAGTGTATGCAAGAATGTACACATACACACCAGCAGATGTTCTCAAATAAATGGTTTCAATGAACTTGGCCTATGTTATTAACTGAACATTGTGAATGATGTGAACTCCACTTGTTCCAGCCACTGTGACACTTTTAGTCCTTTACAACTAGGAAACAAGGTTCTAATCCTTTCATCTCCATTGCAGTTTGTTTTCAGTTTTTGAGAGAACAAAAAAAAAACGTATCCCTCTATCAGAAAAAGCTATTACAGTTCATCAAATACACGAAAGAAGAAGAATGTTCACAGAAAAAAATTCCTGTAGAGACCAACTTTTCTACAAGAAAATGATGTGATCTCTGGATGTTTACCACCCTTTGGGAAGGGGGGGAGGTAGGGGTCCCTCCCTCAGTACAGTTCCACAACTGTGACTGCCAACTCCAGGCTAAGCAGGTATTGTCCAGTCAATGCTGGATCAGGATATATATATACCACTGAACACCAGTGAAGTCAAGTGACCCAGCACAAACAAACCAGGGCCTCTTCTGGTTGGTAGCTTTATGGTGGTCTTCCTTTAACAAGCTCTCTACAGATTTCTAGCTCTAACTGCATAACAGAATAAACTTGAGGTTTTTGGCCGCAACATGTAAAAAAACAAACAAAAAAACTGCTAGGGAGCAACAGCTCTATCAGCTGACAAATGATGTGGTAGTTTTCAAACAATTTTGAGGAACAACAACAAAATATAAACAACTACAACAACAAAACCAAAGAATTCTGACAACTTTTTGTTCTAAAAACACCCTTCCCTTATGGCCGATTTGCCTTGAATTCTCAGCAGGGGTCAGCTGGTGCTAAATACAGCAGGACCTGACCACACTAGGATTAGGTGAAAGGAAGGGTCGCGCTCAATTCAGCACTCTTAACTGAGTGATGTTGGATTTGTACTGTGGTGCCTTTGCTCCTTCTCTAAGAGTCCCTGGGGCACTGCACTACATCTTCGGGCTGTGTGTTCTGGGCAAGCTGAACCTGGCCAGGGAGGCAGGATGCATGCTGAGAGTGTTGTGTCTTCTATACCACTGGCCTCAACTGGCCTACTCTTCACTAATAGTGGAGGAGTTTTCCAATGTGTACGCAAGATATTTCTCGTGTGTCCATACACAGGATCTTGGCTTATAGTCACATTTTTTTCCCCCTTTGTCCCTTGGCAAGAGCTCCACGGTTTACCAATGGTGAGATTTTGTGCATGCAACCATTTTTACCCTCCACTATTGATTAAGGTAGCCCCATTCCAACCTTAGGGATCTAGTCACATCTGAAAGACTTTCATGAGAATGGAGTCAGTGCAAACGTTAACTACAAAGGGGTGGGGGTGGGGGATGGAAATCCCTTCAGACATCTCAGTAGCAATTCAAACGTCCAACTTCAAATAATGTCAGATTATGAGTTTAAAGCCACTATGCTATCACTCTACACAGCTGTGCTATCCTACCCCTCTTCAACTACTACTGACAAATGGCACTACGACAAAAGCAAAATATCTATTCAGTCTCACAGCATAATCACAGGAAAAGGGTAGCTCTCTGCGCTAAGAAATACTAGGTAAGCTAAGAAATAGCTCTCTGTGCTTGGCTGAATGAATAAACAGATGAACAAAGTCAACAACTGCAGTACATTGTAAGCAGCAACATTAATGATGCCATGGCTACAACCCGCTTTAGAACCCAAACAAAAAATCAGATGCAACATTCCAGTTGTGGACTGTTACCAAAAAAGACCCCCAAAGCAAATGAAACTGAAGAGGTGCAGTAGCCATCATATTCTATTAAAATCTGAAAAAAAAATTATCTTCAGGCAGAGAAATGTTAACACTGTACATGGAAAGCATGTAAGCATCAGCGTCTTTGTCTTCTTTCTATTCATAAAAATGAAGCTAACTTCAAGAAGTGCATGAGCATTCCAGATGTCAGTCTGAGAGAAGCACGATGCATATACAAGTGCATGTGCACATGTGTGGGCAAGCATGTGTGTGTGCTGAGTGCAGGGCCGTAGTGTGTGCATGCATGCTTCAAACAATTGTGTATGTATCTCTTGTAGGGCAAAGGGAAGTAAGAATGAGCTGGTTATTTACCAGCCTTGCAAGCATATATACAGATGTGAAAATGTGTGCATATGATCTGCCTTCTCCAATGTATGCCCATTTCCGTATGAACACTGTTTCTGCCTGAAACACATGCAACTAGTGTTGCATAAACACCTAACAAGACAAATCTGCTGGAACTCTTATTGCATTTTGGTTGTAACACTTCATTCACACCTAATAGTCCATGTGCAAAAGATGAAAGGATGGAAAAATTTGGGGGGTGGGGGAAATAGAGAATAGGATATGCGTACAAACAAACATATATACACAAAGAGAGCCCTGTTCAATGCAGAACAGAAACACAAACTATCTTGACAGATGATGAATACCAGAAAGCTTTAGACTGCTGTTATGAAACTACTTCTGTTTAATTGTGTACTGGAACCAAAAACTTTAATGAAACTTCAGAACTATGCTCCATCCCCCCTTTCCCTTCTTTCCTCTCTAAACAATAGATATGCGCAAGGGGAAAAAAAGAAAAAAAACAAAACAAATAAAGCCCAACAAACACCTCCCCCCCCCCCCAACCTTGTCATACTCACTTTAATCTTATACCTTCTTAATTGCTGTCTTTACATTTACAGTGTGATAGGCACAGATAAAGTTGAGAGGAAAAGGAGTGCCGTTAATCTCTTTCTGAGTCTGATTTTATTGGAAGGGCCCTGTACTGGCGCTGGGTCACTTTGGAGGTGTTCAGTGGTGCCTGTTCTGAGCCAACATACGCGAGATACAACCTACTAAGCCCACTACTGACAACAATAACAGCTTAAATGCGGAGCCAGACTGAGTGAGACACCCTTGACGCTTTGACACAAACTCTCTACAGGCCCGGGAGTGTGTGGGGGAAACTGACAAAAACCCATGTCATCAGGAGACCAGAACAACAAATCAGAGATAATTTTCTTTTACTGCATGATGGTCAATGGTGATGAGGATGATGATGCTATGGAGGTGTGACAGCTCTGAGGCTACTTGACAGGATTGTACTCTCTACTTCCTGTTATGATTTATCTCAGTGTTAAATGAGTAGGAAAAACAGATGCCTGCAGTGCAGGTCAAATAAAATGGATGAAGCTCAACTGGGTGATCCCAGTTTTCCAAATGAGCCTCTAGCCAAGTTCACTGCCAGTAGGAGCCAATCAGAGTTAAAAGACAAACAACCCCAAAACATCACACTAACAACTGCACAATGTCAGTTGGTAACACAGATGATGTCATTCCTTTATACATCCTCCAAAAGAAATCAGGAAATGTCTTTACATGAATTCTGTCAAATCTGAATGTGGAAATTATTTCTTGTGGAACACTGACTTCGTTGGTTAAACAAATCAATAGTTCCATGTTTATCATACATGATGAGCATGTGCCAATTGGCAAAGCTCTCTGTCTCTCACACACACAACCACACACACACACACACACACACACACACACACACACACACACACACTCACTCACTCACTCACACATACAGAGAGTTTTCACCATTTTCTACTCTTTCAAACATTGGCTAAAACATATTTTAATATAACCCACTACAACTCAAAAGTTACAGCAAAGTGAAAAAGATGATGAGAATCCAACAGATACATACACAGACCCAAGATAGCCGCACAACACCAAGACATGTATACAGACCATCCAAACTTATACACTTCACGTCACAACACCACAACACATAGAACAGAAATGTTATGACACACACAAAATTCAAATACGTATCTGTAAATCAACAGGTTGCCTTTTCACATGAGAAACAAACGAGCTCTTAGACTCAAGATGTGGCAGCGCTAACATACTGACATGTTCTCTCTTTCCTCCCTGTCTTTGTAGACCCCCTCTCTGTGTCTTTGAGTAATCTGCATGCGATTTTATGGTTTTGTTTTATTGTTGTTGTTACTGTTTTTTGGGTCAATTGCATGCAAACATACCTAGATAGTTTTGAAAGGCCTTCAGTTCGCTGTTAAGAAGCTGCACCAGTAAAGCTCATGACATAGCAAATGACAGCATTGCTGTTCCTTTGGCTCTGATATCTGTCTTTTCCTTAGATGACCCTAAAGATGACCAAGCATCTTTAGGTCACTAAACTATGAAGCTTATTCTATTATACAAAAACAACTATCCACATCCACCCAGAACTTCCCATACCCCCTGGAAATAGAAATGAATACTAGTAAAAATGAAAACAAAAACAATACACTCCAGGACTTTCTCACTGTTTCAAGTGGCCGGCTCGAGTGGCTTCCCTTGCTTGGTTACCAGCAAGACGACATTTCGATACTCAGAGAAAATAATTGTGATTTTCTTCTAAAAAGGCTGTAAGTATGCCAGTGACAGGACTACCGCTTTGTTTGGAGACTGTTCTGAACACATTACTGCAAGAAATGCAGTTAAGTTCCTACAGAATTGATGGCAGAGAAAAACAAACAGTAATCGTGCTGCATCTGTCTTCAACCCAGCAACTTCCTACTGCACGCAGCCACAGTGACAGTGTCAGTTTTCGAAGGAAGGGAGCAACGCAGATTGCCAGGGACAGAAGGAGGTTAGAGACACACAAGGTTAGTTTAATTAACAAGCAACAAGAAAAAGCTTCATCTCCTTCAGATTTGTTTTTGCCCACACCTCCCAGTTTATTTTATAATGCGAACAATGCCACTGCCCTCGACACATTTAGGGATGACATGCCCACTGACACGCCACGTTGTGCTGCTCAATACGCACGTGCAGCACGGCAGACAGGACAGACTCCTACCAGCTTGCACGATGTATACCCAGCATGTGTGACAGTGCCCCCTTGTGAAATGATGATACCAGATGAGAGTGACCAATTTTACTCTGATAATGACACTGAGAATGAAGGCTTGTTGGCAATGCATCGTGATACATCAGCACCACCGTCTGTGTCCATGAAAGAGCAACACTGTACACAAGATGTAACAGAGGACAGCCAGTCTGAGAATCAAAGTGAAACTAATGTTGAAAATGTAGCTGCTGTCAATACATCATGGTGTGATGCTACATGGTCAAGTGAGGAATATGAGAAAGTCATGGAATCTTTGCAGAAAATAACGAACAAAATGGACAAGTTCAATAGTCAGTTCCAGCCACACGAGAAAGAAACAGGCCAGGAACGAGATCATCCCGACACCTTCTCCGGAGACCAGCCACCAGTACAACCCCATCGGTAGTGACGCCCTGTGCCCACACCTGGTGTACCTCTCCTTGCTGCAGGAATGACGACCCTTCTGTGACTACCATTGGCGTCCACACAACTGTGGCATTGCATAAAAACAGTACCGCCTTTTGGAATCCATTCGCGAAGACTCTTTGCTATTGTATAACGTTCGATGTTGATTTGTACTTTCGATTTTTCGGTCCCTCCCCCATCTGTCCCATGTGAATGGGTTGAAAACCTAACACATTAAAATCATTTGTCATTGTCATTGTCATTGTCAAGTGGCCGGCTCAGGTAGATACTTGCTTTGATCTCCTGACCACTAAGATTTGCCAGTAATGTTATAAATGCTGCATGTAGGCAAAAGAAGTCTAAGATTCTAGTGGGTCTGCACAGTTGTTAACTCTGGGAAATGTAAATGTCTACACCAATATCTCAATAGGTAGACCTTTGAGTAGAAACTGAACAGTTCTTACCCACTTCAGTACTGCATTTTCAGTCTGAAAGATTAATGTTATGACATGAAAATGATAACAATCACAGTGAACTAAACAAAACCATTCACCTGAAACACACCAGCGAAAGAAACACTAAACCACAGCTAAAGACAAAACAGTACGACAGACAACGCAACATCAAACCAAACCTAACGGGACAAAAAAAATAATCACCAGTATCACAACCTACAGACAAGGGCATCTGAACGTTCACAGACAATACAACAGGCCAAGAAGAAGGAGATGAAGACGAGCGAGAAAAAGAAGCCCCGGCTACCAGCAGACAAAACTAAGAGAAGAGAACATAGCGTGATGTGCCCTGTGATCAGAGAGAGAGAGCATGCAGTGAGGGAAAGGGCTACCTACATCCACTGCTGTTTCACTGCCCATCAGTCTGCAGCAACAACCAACATGTATGGGGTCAGAACCAGCTTAGTTACACACATCTACCCCCACTTTTCTGTGGATCACAATCTCCATTTCTGATGCCAATCATATTACAAGGGATGCCTTAAGCACTGATGTTTTTAAACCATGCATTTTAAACTCCTGCATGGCCTAGAGCAAGAGGGGAAGCATGGAGATTAGGTAAAATTGAGGTTTGGATCTCTAGAAGAAACCAGACAAAAAAGAAAATTGTACACAAATGGGTGATCTTTACTGTTACGTTGTTAACCGATCTTTTCTGATCACTTCCTCCTGTTTTGATTTTGTCTTTTTCGAAATTTGTATTTTCTTGAAGATAATCACTATGTTTGTACATGAAACTGCACTAATGTCTTGATGGTATAAGTTGTTGATAAAAGATATGTGGCAATAACACTATTAGATTAGCAATTTCTTGTCTTGTCCCCATCTTAAAAAAAGGGAAAGTTTTTCTTTTGAGCACAAAAGGCCTCTCTGGCAGCTCTTACATGGCAGAATACTGCTTAAAGAAAAATATTTACCCCTGGAAAACAAATTTCCACCACAGAGTCTGACAGAATTTACCAGTGAAGTACTCAAATTATGTTTATAATGATTCTTTGGCTTGTGCAACTCAAACTTACATGATGAAGGATGGTCCTCCCCAAATCCTAAAAGAGTGGGACATCAAGTGAATTCTTAAGTACAGGAGAGGTAACATACAAGAACCTTAGAATCTTACGGTTTAGTTGTTAGGCAGGTGAATGTCTGAACCCTCCTTCCATCTTCCTTCTTGTACACATAAGGTTTTCAAATGTTGTAACATCTATTTCCAAAATTATATATGTACTTATCACTCTCTTATGTCTCCATTTCAACATCTTTGTAGGTGAATGTGATGTGATCTACCTAACAGAATTCCTTGAGGGACAAAAAAAAGGGAAAAAAAAGATTGACATCAATATTTTCCCAAATTTTCTCAGGAAAAAAAATCTACATCAACATGTTTCAAGTCAAATGTTAATACAGACCTGGCGTCAATCCAGGGCCAAAGTGTTCTTAAGGTAAGAAGAATCACATATTTTATTAAATTTGTCATTACAAACATACATTTGTATACAAGAATCAGAATCCAGCCCATTTCAATGCAGCACTTGAAATATGAAGATGGTTTTTTTTCACAAAGCTTGTTACAATGATAGAAAGAACTAGCAAGTCACATCAGCAACAGAGCAAAGACAAGGAAATGAAGAAACAAAACCCAGGGTAAGTATACAAATCCATCTTTTTATGACCTGATTACAGATTAAGGAAAGATCCAATTCAAACTTTAATTTGTGATATTTGTGATAAGTATTGCATATCTAAGTATTGCATATGATCATGGCATTACAATCACTAGCTTTACATAAAACTGGAATGAAGATTTCTCACTGATGCTCCTGTGTAATGTCAGTAGGTGCAATAATTACTACATTTCCCCAGCATATAAATTCAACAAAAATCCATGTTCCCAAGTCTTTGAAATAATTATGCTATTCATTTGGAGTGCAATGAAATGAATTGCACTTTTTTTTCTTTTTCTTTTCTTTTCTTTAATTTTACCACTGTGCCATGGTCATAGTGGAAAATACATGCTTGGAGCTTTCAGCCCGCTCTTGAATTAGTTTAATTCAGTGTAAATACATACATTTGTAAATTTCCTTGACATCAATGTTATATGGGATAGATAACAACCACCTGCTTTTGTAAATCACAAAAGAAGAAAGCTTAGCATTTTTGTATGATTTAGTCCTTGACCAAATAAATTGTTGGAACATAAAGCCTGCTACTGCTGTTGTCTTTTGCCTCTGGTAAAAAAAACTTTCCCCATCTCAACCAGCTGCAGGTGGTGTCCTGTGTACGTTAGCTCAGAACAGGCACCACTGAACGCTACCAAAGTGCCCCAGCAACAGTGCAGGGCCCCTCTGGTTGGTGGCACCATGGCGCCTAATATTGATGGGCTCCCTGTGGACTTCCGATCCTGAGGATGAGACATAATGAATCTGGATATGGCTGTGGCAGGGAGATTAAAACAAGCGGCGTGGGAACAGCAGGATGGGGACGTCACAGAAGACGAGGCAGCACAACCCTCCCCACCCCAAATCAATCTCAATTCACTACAGCACTGTTTTGAGCTCTTCAGGGTCCCCCCCCCCCCCCCCCGCCATGTTACCTTATTCACCTAACCCCCCCCCCCCCCCCCACCAAAACCCCAACTAAACAACAGGTCTTTTCTGTTCTTTGGAATAACTAATTGTATCAAATCATGACAATGAGAACATTTACCTCCCCCCCCCCCCCCCAAAAAAAAAAAAAAAGACAGAAAAAAAGAAGACATAAGGAATACATGACCAGACATACCTGAGCTCGTAAGGCCTTCTTGTTTTCCTCCAGAGTCAGACTGAAATAGATGATCAAAGGCCAGTATGTCATTAATAGTGCGCACTGATTATCATTGTCATCTTAAATAGTAAACACAGCATGATACTGCAATGAGCAAACACACACACACACAACACACACACACACACACACACACAACACACACACACACACACACACACACACATTCTCTCTTTCTCTCACATTATAAACAAAAAAAAATACAATCAAAAATGCATCCAGCCATGCATCCAATGTTGAGACCACAGCAAAATCCAGCCACAGGAGTCACATTTGTGGCAAAACAAAAAAGGGGGTGGGTGTAAGTGGAAAAATGAAGCAAAAAACCAAGGGGTATAGGAAGAGGACAGATTTTTTTCCAACAACAAGGGGAAAATATTAAACCACAAAATTTCCAGCAAGTGTTGTATAATTTCTCAATTTGAGACATTAAAGTATTCTTCAGTCTTGATTCTAGTGTACTGAAATCTCACATAAAACTGTATCTTGCTATTGACAGATGTGATAGGTGAGTGGTTAAGACCATTCAACTTCAATCCAAATGGTCCATAAAGTCGTGGGTTTGAATCTTGGTGGCATCTGGTGAATTAAAAGTGGGATTCCCAGGTTAATTTTAAGTACAGACCTACCAGTGCCTTAATTCTGTTCCTTTATATACACATGCAGAAAATAAAATATGCATGTTAAAGATCCCATAATTCATATCAGCATTTGGCAGGTTATGGAAGCAGGAACATACCCAGCATACATCCCTGAAGCTGGAATGTGGCTATCTTATGTGGCAAAACAGTTGCAAACACAAATCTTACCATTGGTGAACCTTGGAACTCTAACCAAGGAACAAAAAAACAACAACAAAATCAGTAACGGGAACACACTCTTAGTATTTTTTAGGTCCACTTCTGCACTTAATATATCCTTTGTTATCTACGAAGAAATAAATTAAAGAAAAATGTATGAAAAAAGTCCACTTGAATTCTTTAGACAGAAAATCTTCAGATTTTTATCAAGTCCAAAATTTCACTTCAGTACAAAATTCTTATAAAATGCTAGAGAGACAAAAAAATAGAAGGCAGGCCACTACCATCTCAGAAAAGGTCTGTTTTCTCTTCATTTGTTCTCTTTTTCTTGCAAATTCAAGCAAAACAACATACTGGTAACCAAAAAACAGCAACAAAACAAACAAGAACCCCCCACAAACAACCACTAACACACACCCCTCCTCCCACATACACACACAATACCAAAAACAAAATGCAACAGCAAAATTATACAAGAAGCACACAAACCCAAATACCTGAACTGTCATGCTCTGTTAAAGCCTTACTGACAGCAACAAGTCCTCAGAAAATGAGCATTTCTTCAAAAAACTAACATTGCATTCCATGCTCCTTTCATTCCACAGCCCCTATACATTCACCCCATTCCACTGACAACTGCCCCACACAAGGCAGTCCATCAGAGGTTTCCACTTTTTAGTTTTAGCAGTTACCATGCAGCAATATCAAATGCTTATGAAAATTGCAACAATGGACTAACCCTCAAGTCAGTATGTCAGTCTGTTCATAAAAAAAAAAATTAATACAGTACTTTGGAAATAAGGGAAAAGAATATACAGGAGTTCAGAAGTTATCATCATATCAATAATAAAGTAAGGCTCTACAATGCTTACATTAGACTAGTAGTTAAGGTCTTTAAAATTTAGACTCTGCCTGCATAAGAAGGTGGTAGGACAGGTTAAGATGTTCACCTGCCCAACAAGTGATTCATGAGGTTCTGGGTTCAATTCCCAGCATTGCCCTTTCTTCCCAGTTTGACAGGAAAATCAAAATGAATGTCAAGTCTTTCAGAGGAGATTCTAAACCACTCTGCCCTGTGTGCTTACAGACTTGTAAGGAACCAACTACAGTTGAAAAGCAGGAAAAGCAGGGAGGTACTATCTGACTGTCCAGGCAAAATAGTTGGGAAGTACCTCCAGACTGTCCTGGCAAAATAGGTAGCTTCAATTGCCAAAAGTCTGAATTTGGCTACCTTAATGGCGGGGAAAACATAGTCGCATATGTAAAAAAAATCTCACTACTGGTAACCTTCAGAGCTCTACTGAGGAACAAAAAACCCCAAAAGACTCAACATGAATGGACCACCAGGTAGCAGATCTCTGCAGACAGGTGACATTACCTGCATAGTCATGGGACACACATGGAGTGACCCTCAGTTTACAGTCAAACTCATAAAGCAGACGATCTGCAGTTGTGCAGCTTCAGTCTCCCCATTCAATGACTATCAGTCTAGGGCTAAACTAAAATAAAAACAAACAAAATCAAAAGACACCCCACTACAAGGTGTTGGTGTGTGGCTTCCCCTTTTCTTCTTTGCAAGGCCCCCTAGTCGACACTGTGATACTATACACTGACTTTGTTATAAGGCAATTTATTCACCCATCTTTCTTTAATTTAAACCTCTTTGGATCACCTAGACATACAATGCCACAGTTCCCAGTGAAACACAAACAAAACAGATACAAAAGTGTTCCTCCAGCACGTCTGTTCAGCTGTCACCTCCACCACCCATCTACCTCTTTTCTCAATGCCCATCATGCCATTAACTCACCTGGTCACTTTTTCTATAAGACTTCAATACAGCCTGTAAAATCAAATTGTTTTCCCATGAAAATTGAAATCTTTCACAACTACAGAGAGCTGGTTTAGGGCTTACATCTATCCACTTGGCAAGAGGACCATGGTTCACCTCATGCCCAGGGCCACTGTCTTCTCATTCTACGAGACCTTCACCTGCGGTCTGGGTATTAGTCTTTCTGATGAGGCAAGCAAAGAGGTCCTATTTACAACATGCATTGATACACTGAAGAGAACTCACGGCAACAAAGAGAGTTGTGGTTATAATGTTATACAGTATGAAATAATGTGGTATATGATCAGAAACCTTTTGTTAATCAATGGTAGAGAGATAAATAATTAAAAACAATTTTAAAAGAAAGTACCATCTCCATTTCCCCTCTATCATTCCTTTAGACATTTGTTTTAACTGTATATTTCCACACATATTTATGTGCATGTTAAATTCACAAATGGATATTTATACAACGGGGTGTATACATGCAAAGCAGTATGGAGAAGTCAGAACTGGTCTTATCGTCTGTTTTTTAACTACAGACTTCTTAGTGCTCTTTTTTCCCCTCACATACTATTCTATGCATAGCATGCCTTCCTCATTTTTGCTCTTAGCTTCAGTTACAACAGTTTTCATTGTCACATGCAGGATAAAATATGGCTACTTCTCATATTTTCAACTTAACTGGCAAGAAGGAAAGTGGCAGGATGGTTTAGACTTTCACCTGCTTAACAAGTGAACAATGACATTTCAGGTTTGATTCCCAGCCTTACCCCTTCTTCCCAGTTTGACAGGAAAATCAAACTGAATAACAAGTCTTTTGGAGAAGACTCTCAAACCAGTTGGACCCCCTGTGCTTATGGATTTGTGCCCCTCAAAAGAAACCATGACAGTTGAGAATCGAAAATAGTTGGGAAGTACCTCCAGACTGTCCTGGCAAATTTGGTAGCTTCCATTCCCAACTGTATCTCCAAAGTTGAAACCTGACTACCTTAATGGTGGGGAAAAAATGGTTGCATACGCAAAGGTCTCACCATTGGTGAACCTTGTAGCTCTAGCCGTGAAACGGGAAAAAAATTAATTGGCAAGAGATACTAAAGATTAGCAATTCAAGACTAAAACTTTTCTCTGCCCTTTTCCAGTCAAGGCAAATATATACACACACCTCTACAAAAAGAAAAACAAAACAAAATAAAATTTAAACTTTTCTCTGTCTCTCTTCTAATTAAAGGACAAACACAAACCTCTACAAATAAAAAAAAATTAACAAAATATATAAAAACAAGCCCCCCCCCCGAGATTCTTCCAGATAGGTTGCCATGTCTACATTAAAATTTTTTTTTATACCATTAGACATTTTACTGTCATCAATGACTGATGTAACAAATCAAAATCATTTGCATCAACTGGTATCCTTTGCAGTTATCCAACTCTCTGATCCTGCTCAAGCCATTTTTTCTTTCTTTTATTAATGAAACCCATGGATATTAGGTGATGCAAATTCAATATGCACAAATCTAAAGGCAGGCATAGGTAAAGGTAAAGGTGTTCCATAACCTATGTGGTCGTAAGGGAGCGAGGCGTCAGAGACCTCAACTCCTAATCTAAAGGCACCTACACATATAAGTGTATATACGCTTTTTTCTTCTTTTTTTCCCCTCCCTTTTTTTTTTTTTTACTGCCTTAGTCATATGCATGGCAAACAAACCCACATAGGGAAAAATACTAATTCCATGAAAAGCCCCAGCAGACTATTTCACAGTTGTATGCATGCACACTAAGTGGCTGGTAAATGCTATGCACTAAAACAAATGGCAGGAAGTTAGCATCTTCTCTTGCCAACAACAGGCAGTTTGAATTCTTTTCTTCTCATACCATGACACTTTCTTCCGTATATTACTAAAAATATAACCCCTGTAACACCCCCCTCTTTCCCCACAAATAGAAAAAAAACAACTCAAAGAATACCTTCCTTCCCCCCCCAAAAACCAAACAAACAACCCCCCCCCCCCAAAAAAAGAAAAAAAAAAAGAAAACCCAAAACAACAACTTCTGAACACAAACAAAAAAAAAAAAAAAAAAAAAAAAAAAAGAAAGCCCTTGTAACAATTAAAGCCAAGACTGAAGAGAAAAACAAATCACAAACGCATGGACAAATGCCTAGCCTACAGGTACGACACAGAAATACCTACAGCGGTATTAGGATCATGTGTCGCCAACCACTGTTCCATCTCATCATAATCACTCTCTTTGTCCTGCAGCTGCAAAAGGGTCAGTGGAAGAAAAACACAGGGATTAAGGGGAAAGGTCGGGTGAAAAAGTGACGATACATGAGGTTATGTGCACAGTTGAACATCTTCAAGAAAATATGTTTGACTGGGCAGGGAAGGCTGCATAATAAAAGACAGGGAAAAAAGATTTGTAAGCAGAGGGAAATGGATGCAAAAACAGGTCCAAGAAAAGGGCTGAGGGTTGTTGATCAACATAAAATGTATGAAAAATCACCACACCCGCAAATCAATGATTAATTAACAGGAAAAAATATAAAAGAAAAAACAAATGTACAACAATTTCTTTAATGCACATCAGTTTTAAGAACATGAATGGATAAAACTTATGAACTCTGACATTAATAAAACTTGGGTCGCTGGTGGCTACCCAGATGCAGTATGGCACAGGAATACCAAACTGCTGTCTTTTTTTGTCAAGGGAAATAAATCATCTCCCATGCATGAAAATTTCTAAAAAAGGTTTCTCCTCAATACTGAGGAGAAAACAATTTTCCATGAATCTCTTCTTTGTGATCACACATACATTTTTCGTGCTTAGAGCAGCTCATACTTTCCAGGCTTCTATAATTTAGTATATTATCCCGTCTCTAAAAAAATCCATAAACAACTGCTCCCACATTTCTGAGTTTGTATATAAATTATACTTTATCTGGAAGAGCAACATCTATAAAAACAATTCTACCCTCTCCCCCACCCCCACCCCCATGGGGATGCCAGGGGCAATCAGTATAAATAGCATCCCCCCCTTCTGGAAATTCTGTGCTAAGAATTCCTTCTTCTCTATTCCTCTCTTGTTTCTTTTCTTCAAATCACCTCTAACCAACAGTTCACTAGTTACTAGTTGCTCCTCCTATCTGCATGTGTACCATAATGATCTCTGTTTTCATTTATCTCATCTGCCTGTGTCCATAATGATCTCTGTTTTCATTATCTTCTCTGCCTGTGTACCATACTGATCTCTGTTTTCATTTATCTTCTCTGCCTGTGTCCATACTGATCTCTGTTTTCATTTATCTTCTCTGCCTGTGTGCCATACTGATCTCTGTTTTCATCTATCTTCTCTGCCTGTGTGCCATACTGATCTCTGTTTTCATTTATCTTCTCTGCCTGTGTACCATACTGATCTCTGTTTTCATTTATCTTCTCTGCCTGTGTGCCATACTGATCTCTGTTTTCATTTATCTTCTCTGCCTGTGTGCCATACTGATCTCTGTTTTCATTTTTCTTCTCTGCCTGTGTCCATACTGATCTCTGTTTTCATTTATCTCTTGATCAATGTCCACTGTCATGCCACTGTCACACTTCAACTTGCTTTTATTGGACACTGCTGGGTGCTCTCGATTAGGCATGATGTATCAATGTGTGTGTGTGTGTGTGTGTGTGTGTGTGTGTGTGTGTGTGTGTGTGTGTGTGTGTGTGTGTGTGTGTTGTGTGTGTTCTCAAATCTTGCCCTTTGGGAAGGAAATCAATTTAAACTTTTTGTATATGTACAAATATGTACATATAAACACATATGCAGACCAATAAAAAAACAAAAAAACCTAGCAATATTTTTTTTTACATGTCCTTTCCTTTTCTTTTTTTTAAAAAAATGCATGAAAAAATAAATCCATTTCTCAGAAATATTACTTCTTTCAGACTGAAGTATAACCTTGGAACCTTTTGTTTCATGGCACAATCAAACCAAGTAAAACTGAGCTTCAAAAGGTATTTCTAAACCCCTTGTCTAACACTACCTCCTCTTCACTTGTCAGTATCACCAAACCTATCACTGAACAAATAACTGAACAAACATGCAGGTGTTCAATGAAAAATACACACACATGCATGCACACACATGCACGCGCGCGCACACACACACACACACAAACACACACACATACCTAAGATAAATATATTACAATTCTTTCAGTTAAATGTACTTCATCATCAATGTGAATACTAAAGTCAGTACAAACATTATACATTGAAAAATGCAAACCACACACACACACACACACAAACACACACACCACACACCTCTCTCTCTCTCTCTCTCTCTCTCTCTCTCTCTCTCTCTCTCTCTCTCTCTGTGCCTCAGCTCACTGCCTGTAGCATAGAACACAGCAGGAACAGAGGGTTCCGACAATCAAGACACCTGTCACAGAGCAGCCTACAGAAACACCATCCTTACCTTTAACACTTCTTGGTCTCCCTGTGACTTGGCACTCACAGCCTGACCCAGTCCACCTGCCATCTGGTCCTCTCTCTGATTGCTGTATGCTGCAGACCTGTGGGCATTTATTCCAATGATTTAAAAAGGAAGGTAGGTGGCAGAATGGTTAAGACGTTCACCTGCCTAACAGGTAAACCGTGAGGTCTGGGTTCCATTCCAGCCTTACACTTTCTTTCCAGTTTGAGGAGATTATCAAACAATGTCCACAAAAAAGTCTGAATGATGAGACTATAAATCAAAATCCCATGTGTGAATACACACAGAACATCTGTTTACACATTAAAACCCTGTTCTGCCTTTCGGAAGAGGAGGCCATTTCATGCCGGTAGGAACAGATGACAAAATTTTAAAATTTGCTTGTACACAGGTGTTGTGTTTAGACACCATTCCAAAAATCAGAGTGTGGCTACTTAAATGGTGGGGGAAAAACAGTAGTATGCACAAAAATCTTGCCACTGGTGATTCTTTTGTGTGTGTGTGTGTGTGTGTGTGTGTGTGTGTGTGTGTGTGTGTGTGTGTGTGTGTGTGTTGTGTGTGTGTGTGTGTGTGGTGTGTGTGTTGTGTATGTGAGAGAGAGAGAGAGACAGAGACAGAGACAGATAGAGAGAAAGACTTGCACAACAACATAAAATACATGGATAACAGACAGACAAAGCATCACCACAGACTCAGTTAGTTCAGAAACTCACCCCGCAGCCTGTTTATTGCCATCGAAGGACTGTCGGGACTGGGCGAACATGTCAAAGTCCTCTTCACCAGCAGCCCCTGAAGCTGGAGCCTGGGACCCCGGAGCAGAGTTCAGATCTGTGCAGAAACACCGCCATCACCAACCACTCTCAGTGCTGAGGGACTACAGTCATTCACTGTCTATATTCAATTTTAAAACATGTGTAATGCATGCCAATGTTGGTTTTGCTGGGCCTGACTTGTCAGGTGCTTAACGGCAGCGCAACGCATTTTCATTCATACGACACATGTTGCTGTCTGTGCTTTCAACGAAGAAGAAAAAGAAAATGTGGAGCAGTTTCTAACTCCTTTCCAAAGCTATTAGATATGTTTGTGCTGGTCTGGTAACCAGATACCACCAGCATCGTCTGATAGCTCTGAAAATGAAGTGGAACCTGTTCTTCATTACATGAAATTGTTTTGTACTCTACATCTTAAAAGTAAATAGTCTCATGGTCAAAACTCTTCCTGTTCAAAGAAACAAAAAAGAAAAAAAATCCTAAAATTCGTTAGAAATAATCAAACAAAACACAGACATCTACAAACAAAACAATGATATCAGATACACAAAAAGAATAGTACACACAAACATATACACACACATACACAAATGCACACACACACAAACACTCACACAAACACACACACAGCAACACGCACACCCACACACACACACAAACACACACACACGCACACCCACCCATCAAAACACACACACACACACTGGCTGTAGCACTTACTGAGACCAGCCATTTGAGGAGTGACGGCAGATTCCCCAAAGTCAATCAAGTTGCTGCCACCAGAGTTGGTCTGTGCAGGCAACTGCAAGTATAGATATTCCATCCCATACTTTGTCACTGAGAACAGTGTGGTGTGGTGTGTGTGGTGTGGTGAGGTGTGGTGTGGTGCGGTGCGGTGCGGTGCGGTGCGGTGTGGTGTGGTGGTGTGGAGTGGTGTGGAGTGGTGTGGAGTGGTGTGGTGCAGTGTGATGGTTGTGGGTGTGTGTGTGTGTGTGTGTGGTGTGTGTGTGTGTGTGTGTGTGTGTGTGTGTGTGTGTGTGTGTGTGTGTGTGTCGTGCGTGCGTGCGTGTCGTGCGTGCGTGCGTGTGTGTATGTGCATGTGTGTGTGTATGTGCATGCATGCGTGCTTGCATGCTGCGTGCGTGCATGCGTGCGTGTGTGTGTATGTTTGCATATGTGTGTGTACATATGTTTGTGTTGTGTGTGTGTGTGTGTGTGTGTGTGTGTGTGTTGTGTGTGTGTGTGTGTGTGTGTGTGTGTGTTTGTGTGTGTGTGTTATGTAGAGGTACATGTGTGTATGTGCAAATCATGAGTCAGTTTAGACAGGTTATGCAAGTGTCAAGCAAGTTATTCATTCCACAATCAGTAAATGCTGCAAACCTTAACCGTAAACCTTCCCAGTCTTTTTTATCCCTCATGATTTCAGTACTAACTGTGACAATGAGTCAAACCCTTTTGAGTATTACCTGAATGAATTGCACAGCTGAAATTAGAATTAATTATGATACAGCACAAGGTTTTGACATAAATATAAAAGGCTTCTGCATGATATGAATTGAGAATGATAAAGGGGGGGGGGGGAGAAGAGAATATAAAGGAATGAGTAGAGAGAGAGAGAGAGAGAGAGATGAGGAGGGGAGGGGGGGAGAGAATGTAAGATATAGAAGAAGATGTGAAGAGAGAGAGAGAGAGAAATGAATGAGTAGAAAAAAGAGAACAAGAGATGAAAATAGAGAAAGAGATGGAGGGGGGGGGGAGGGAGGGAAGAGGAATAAAACTGGAGAAAAGGATTGTGGTGTGAAGAAGAGGGAGGAAAGATGGACCATTTGCGGTATGTCAGAGAATAGTAGTACAATATGTGAACAACAAGAGTTGAATAAATTTAAGAAAGCAGCTTGAATGGGGAAAGGGGAGACCCACAAGGAGAAAAGATTGTTTGTATTGAAAATCCATAAGGGCAGGATAAACAGCTTAAAAAAAAAAAAAGAAAAAAAAAGGTAAAATGTTTGGGCTTTCATTTGTAAAATGTTCTCATTAATTTTCTCTTTTTCAGTTGACACACAATTTTGCATAAAAGCACACAAATTAAATTAAGCATTCCATTTGTAAAAAAGATATTTATTGATTAAAAAAAACCCAGCCCCCCCAAAAACATCCCAAGCCCCTAAATTCTGCAAATGGCAATACAACTAAAATTATGTTGTTGTCAAGTCATGCAATCAGTTAATCTGCAAGCAACACAAAAAACAACGTATATCACATAAATGTTCATGCATACCACATACATTTATATATACTTTACATTAACATATCAAAACATACACATGCAATGATACATCTATAGAAAATCTAAAAAACAAACTAAAACACTTGAGTCTCCTTAGTTATCATACACATAAAACACGCACGCAGGCACGCACACACACACACACACACACCACAAACATTAGCATGCACTCACTAGAATCATCCATGCATACAAATAAAAAAGATCACATGCAAGGACCTACAACCACATAGGAACCTACACACAGACATGCATGTGTTACGGCATACATACAGAATAAAGTTGCAAACATGCACATACACACACAAACACATGGACGAATGTTTTGATAAAAGAGGGAAGTGTAGTAGGAATCAATATATTTTAAGTATGCATTTTAGTCAATTTACTGATGATTATAAAATGTTTCTTTTATTGAATCAAACAAGTTTACATGACTTTAATGGCAATGAATATTCTAAATCTGCATCTGAAGCACATAAAACAGGTTATCAACTGCTACTTATCTTATCAGTCCCCCTTCCCTGCTTACATACTAAATGTGATGTAGGCAATCCCCCCCCCCCCCCCCTTCTCTTGGCTAAACTCTGAGTTCCTCAAAGGTGAGATTTTGCATATATAGCCACTTTGGGATAGGTCTAACACAAAACCTGTGTGCATGTATTTTTTCAAATGCTGCCAACCATTCCTAATGATACTTAATGGCCTTCTCTACCGAAAAGTGGAACAGTTTTTAATGTTTACCCAAGGTGCTCTGCGTGCAGTCACAATGGAACCTCAGTTTATAGTCTCATCTGAAGGAGTTTTGAGGAGTCAGCATTGATGCTAGCTCCAGGGTAAAATCCCCTAACACAAGGCAGCCCTGTGATGGTTCAATCTGAGGGTATCAGATCACGAGTGCAACGTTCTAACCATTAGGCTATCCAGCCCCCATGTTTCAGCCTATTCAAAGCTAGCATACTGTAAGTGATTTCAAGTTTTAAAATCAAATAAATGCACAAGCTGTACCAAATTCCATGACAAAAAAGTTTGTTGCAGCAATGTTGATTAAGTATTGTGCGTTTACACTTTCATTTCTACAAGTGTGACAAGGTCCAAAGTTTCAAATGAAAACAGACTGCTATTTTGGACTGGAAGCAGCCCACAAGCTCTATAAACCTGAAAATGTTGTTTCTACAAAAATGCAGCAGATTTGCCACTAAATTTACCACAGCAGCTTTCATGCTATGCTCTGGTTATAAATGTCAATGAAATGATCTCATCTGTGATGACCTGCAACCACACTGATTCCTCATTAGGCATCTTTGTTTCACAACACTGTCATTACACATTTTATGGTTCAAATTCAGCTTTAAATATAGTTAAAAGTTAAAGTCTGTCCCGAGCCTAAGGCTCATCAGGCCGGTACTTATCCCGGTTTCTGTGGCGTTAAGCGACTGAGAGTCATGGACTCCCCCCTGGATAGGACGCCAGTCTATCGCAGGGTTAACCCCCAACACAAGGTTGGTACCCCTTTTACACCTGGGTGGGGTGTAAAAATAGCCGTAAAGTGCCTTTTCCAAGGGCACAACGCCATAGCCGAAAGCTGGGATTGAACCCGCAACCTTTAGATTACGAGTCCAACACCCTAACCACTAGAGTACAGCGGCAGCTAGCTTTGAATATATTTATCTTTATTTTTCTACAATTCAGGAAGTATGGCTTATTTAATGAACTGAGAATTCGGAATATGTGGTCATTTTCAAAGATACACATGCATGCATGTATGCCACACACACTGCAGTCAATAAAAAGGAATGAAAAAATAAGCAAGAAATGGTATGATGTAAAAAAACAAACAAAAAACATGTATCAAAAAGGCTGGAAAAAGCTAGGTAAAAAGGGAAAAGCCCCCTAACAAAGCCTGTGCCAAACCAAACTCTGGGAAGGTAAGCTCCTAGTATACCACTACAGCCCAGATCAAACAGTAAAACCAATAACGCATGGGTTGTAAATCACTAACACTTGAAAGCAGGTAAATCAAAAGCCCCGACCCCTCAGCTCATGACAGCAAAGCAACAAAACAAATCCCCAAATTCTTTACTGTAGTTGTCAGATAACACTCTGGTTTCACAGATGAATACACATAAATGTGGAGGGGAGGATGGGTTAAAAAACAAAAACAACAACAGCTACATGAATGACCACACTACAGATGTCAAAAATTGTTAAGCTGGCTCACATACCATGGCAGTGTCATCACTTGGCGCACACACCTAAAGAAAACTTCCTGTTAGTTCCACTGTCCTGCACGTTCTGAACATGCCTACTGTTCACTATACAGTGGACATCACAGCTGTAACACTCATGCTTGGCATTTTTGTTTGTTTGAGGGTTTTTCTGTTCCAAAGCTAGAGCAACCTTTTTTGCCCACCATCAAGGTAGCCTGCCCCATTCCAACTTCAGGAGTGTGTTTCTGTAACCCACCAACACTGACATGAAATACTGAATCTTTTAACATGCATATCTGATCTTCTGCATGTGTACACACACAAAAGGAACCAAGGTACAGGCAGGTCTGCACAAAAAGTTGACCTGGGAGATCATAAAAATCCCCACCCTTAATTCACCAGATGCCCCTGAGATTCAAACCTCTGACTTCACTGACCCATGGGATTGAAGTCAGTCTTAATCACTGGGCTATAGTATGTGTCATGTTTAGCATATTAAATACAAAGACATATAAAAGAATGAATGAAAATTAAAAGAGAAAAAGGGTGGAAACGAACATGTACAGTTCCTAATTATTACTCCGATTCATCCAAAATGAATAACAAAGCTTTGAACACACAAAATAGCGATGAATGCTCACATTCATATCCTGTCACTTTGAAAACAATCTTTGCTCTTTCTGTTGATAAAAGGTTTTTCTTTATTTAAACATAAATCTGCACTGTGATTTGAATGCTTGTTGATACAAAAAAAGATATTTACTTTAATACACAGTTTGAAAATTTTACTTGGAACGCCACACGTAAGTTTTATTTGAATCATAGAAAGCACTAGTTTGAATCTGACAGTGACAATGCTGATAATGCAGATAAAGACTGCTTGCTTTTATTAATGATGAACCTCTGGTTTAAAGCAATTCCAATACTCACTTCTTACCTAAAAAAACAAAATCGTTTTACTTCATTTGCTTGTATTAACATAACACACTGTTTCGGTATATAAAATTCAATAACAAATATGAAACACACTCATTCACACAGCATGTCACATCCTGACACAACTGTTGAAGATAACCACAATTTATAGCAACTCTCTCCCTCTCTCTTTCTTTCACAATACACATTATATATGTGCATGGACACTCACAAAAGCACACAAATGCACAAACATTCATATATATTCATGACCCAAAAATCCTTTATAAAAAAAATAGGAACAAAAGCAAAACAAAACGGTGACAAAAATGCCCACCCAAAAGAAACTAACAAAATCTAAGGAAAAAATTTATAACTTGCTTTTAACAGGATTGTGCCCACTTGATAGAACCTTCTGCAACATGTAGTACCCTCCACCATTTTGAATTCAAAAAGAATCAAAGAAAAAGAGCTGAAAAAACGGGGTAAAAAAACCAAAAGAAAAAAAGTACAAGCTTGATTTTACCTGACCCTCCCTCCTTGGAACCTTATGATACATATGATGTAGCATACCCCCCCCCCCCCCACCTGCCATTTCCAGCAAAAAAAAAAAAAAACAATGGTACAAATTCATCATGCTAAAGCACAAACCAAAAAGTGACAGATAGATCAGAGGATTCAGAAATGTTCAAGCCTATCAGCCAATCGATATACTGCATAAACAGGCTGTGAAAACAGAGTCTAAAGAACTGCAGGCAATGAAATCTCATTCCATGACCAAAGTGGACAGACATGTGGAATGCGCTCACCTGGTCGTATGATGGGGGAGGTTGATCGCCCTCAGAGGAAGGCTCTGTGGCATCAGTGCCACCCTGCCCGCTTCGGTTCCGCTCAAAACGATCATAGCGCAGGAGAACGTTGTTCAAGTCGTCATTCACGCGTAACAGTTCATCTAAGGAATGGAAAAAAATCTGCCATTAATACTACATATTTTTGGTTAAATTATTGATACTGAATTCTCTGTTTCCACAAGAGGTGCCAATGTGTATAGAATATTCTAAATACACTACACTGAATCTGTTAAGAGCTTCACTTGTGGAACTGTTTGACACACTTATGATCTGATGCAATGCACTACTGAGCTAGGTGTAAGTTAATGTTTCTGCTAATGAGCCATGCACCCAGGGACCAAACATAAACTCTTCTCTATCACAACTTCAATAGATTTGGCAATGCTACAATTCCTCTGTCCACCACTACAAAGTATCTATCTATATGTGTCGATAGTAACAACACACTCTTAATGACAAAAATTCATCAACAAGACCTATCAGTCCTGCTACTATCAATTACAGGGTATTAGTGCAATTTGGAAGTATTTGTCCACTAATGCAACATTCAAGCTTGTTAAATTTCTCATTCTTTCCTGATTGGGCTAAGGTAATTCTCTTTGAATTACCTGGAAGGATAGGAAAACAAACACCTTTGTGCGAAGTCAAGTCGCACTGATGGCTGGCCCTCAGGAACCCCTACTAGCCACTGTCAAGAAAAGGAAGCTGGCATGGTTCGGCCATGTCACACGCCACAACACCTTCCCCAAGACAGTCCTACAAGGAACGCTAGAAGGTGGCAGAGCACGAGGCAGACAAACCAAAAGCTGGATGGATAACATCAAGGAGTGGACCCACCTGGACAGTCCAACACTCATTCGGAAGGTGGAGGACAGGGCTGGATGGCGACGGCTGGCTGCAGAATCGTCTCTCATGTCTCCTCCACGACCATCCCGGTCATGAGAAAAGAAGAAGAAGAAGAAGAATTCTCTTTGGACTGGTCTACCGGCATCCTCCATCCACTCTCTTCGACGCATATAAAACTCTACAGCTTAATTTTTTTTTCATGTACTCAGAATATTTTTCAAAATGCATATGTCATACACACAAAACATACAAAAATATACATGAAATATAATACAAATGAATACCCCCCCACACACAACACATAGACACACACAATGTCCATACACAGCATCAAAAGCAGAGCCAGGTACTTACTTGTGACCTCTTCGTTAGCCACTTCTCCCAACAATTGCATAACTCGTTGTTGCATCTGTCGGCAGGTTCGATTCAGTTCCTGCCGCAAAATGACACATTTGTAATGAAAAATATCAAGAGTGCCATTCTGGCTAGTTACATATACTACAGAATGCATTCTCAGCAGAAAGCACACTTGACTGCCTATTACAATAAAGACAAAAACAGATAAAAACAATTTCACACACAGAGAGTTTCATAAGTGCAGTCACTTGAAAATACCTTCCAAACCTGAAATATATACAGGACTGTAATATATATATATACAACATTTTTTTTTTTTTTTAAACAACAAAAGACACACTATACCGTCTAGCAGGGAAGTGGCAGGGCAAAAAGAAAAAACCAACACAAAGTGGTTACAAATCAAAACTGAAGCTAGTTGGTAACTGTCAGGCCACAGACACAACAGTCACACCAAACTAAGTGAACTACCACAACTTTTTCCTTTTGGCACCAGGGGGATGGGAAAATTGAGGGGGGGGAGAGAGAGAGAGAGAGAGAGAGAGAGAGAGAGAGAGAGAGAGAGAGAGAGGGGGGGGGGGGGGGAGAGAAGAGCCTTTTTTCATTTTGGAGGTAATAATGATTGGTGGTCTCTGTTGCTGTTATTGTTGATTTTCTTAAAAAAGATATGTTATAATAAAATCTATTGAAAGAAGAAGTAGCACACATGTGTGTGCGATTATGTTTGTGTATGTGTGTGTATGTGTGTGCACGTGGGCACATGTGTGTGTGAGTGTGTATGTCTGTGTGTTTGTGTTTGTGCGTGCGTGCGTGTGAGTATTTGTGTGTGCACAGATGAGCTCAAACATCAACAAACACAACAAGATGCCTGACTGACCAAAATCAGTCTGAAAATGCTACCTTCTGTGATAAGTGCTGCACCACACTGACAAAATCAACGAAAAAAATTCTACCTTCGTACGTTACTGCATAACACTAAACACAAGCAAAGAAGAGAAGCAAGAAGAAGAAGAAGAAGAAGAAGAAGAAAGAAGAAGAAAGAAAAGAAGAAGAAGAAGAAGAAGAAAGAAGAAGAAGAAGAAGAAAAGAGAGAGAGAAGAAGAAGAGAGAAAGAAGAAGAAACCCACTCCCCTATCCCATCCCCTACCTGCAACAGTTCCAGGTCGGCAGGTGGGGCAGTGGACGGGGACATCTCGGTGAGCATCTCGCTCATGACGCGCACGTTGCCCGACACCACCTCCAGCTCCCGCGTCAGCTTGGTGCGCTGCTCAGGGTTCAAGGTCACCGGTTCACTGGGGATGATGGGCATGCTGGGGTCACCCACCATTGTGCCCGGTGGCTGCGCTGATGGGGGGTGGGGGGCCGTCTGATTGGACACACGAAAAAGAGAGAATCTACCTTAACTTTTGGTTTTTACTGTTGAGTGGGTTTGTCACAGGTCAGGCACAACTGTGTGTGGAGTGATGAGTGAAAACAGGTTCACACAAGCAAAGACATATTTCTTCTAAGTTATTTTGTTTTTCCATCAGCAACTTTTTATTGTTTACAAATAAACCACTTACAATGTTACTATTCTTAAGTACAATCTACTTGTCTTGTAAATATAACTCAGTGCCTATGAGTTTAACTTTCCAAAAGTTTTCTTTTAAAACTATTTATACCATTAAACTACCACATCCATTTGCAGTGCATTTGCAATAAAATTTGTTGCACGGCACTACTGATATACATTACTTGAAATAATATAAATACCTGCATCAAAAGATCTGAAGGTCAAAACACAGATTATAAGCATTATACCACCCTGAGTGACAGTTAACATCAAAAACAAACAACTGAATGAGAAAAATACATTGAGTATGGTGTTTACCCTACTAAAACACCTCACCAAAAGAAAAAGCAATATCTTTTTTTTTTAACCAACCCAAAACCCAAATAACCTATGAGCTTCTTGTCCAAATACATCTTCATATATAATATATGTATATAACATTATAGTTTTAGAAGTTGATGAGCACATTCATTTACATATATCTGTATAAACAATGTCGTCCAAAATATCATACTAAATACCCACATGCAATGACAGCCTGTGCAGATAAACATCTGATAAGACTACAGTGAATATAACAGGGATATCAATTTTCATGTGACACCATTCTATTGTCCATCCTTCGTCAGTCATTATCATCTTATTCTGAAATACAAACATTTCCAAGGATAGGTTTCATTTTACAAATCTATCAATTACATCTTTATAAATTCAAACAAACAACAAAGAAAGAAAGAAATAGACCTTCCCAATCATCTCCGAAGATTTGAGTTCAAATACATGCATCACATGATCACTAACAACACAAACTGAAACAACCCACTGATAACATACATTTCACAGACACACACATGAAATCCACAGAAATGACATAAAACATTTAATTCTAAATCCACTATAGCAACATGTTCCTGGAAGGAAAAAAAGAGCACACACACACACACACACACACACACACACACACACACACACACACACACACACACACACAAGTAACACACACACACACACACACACACACACACACACACACACAACACACACACACACACAGACACACACACACACAGAGTAACACACACACACAGAGAACACACACACACATACACCACACACACACACACACACAGAGTAACACACACACACACACAGAACACACACAGAAACACACACCACACACACACACACACACGATAACACACACACACACACACACACACACACACACACACACACACACACACACACACACACACACACACACAAACACCATTATAAAGAAAAAGGCCAGAAACCTGATGTGTCATGGTGTATTAAAGATATTTTCATGAATTACAACAGTTAGTATATAACACAGTGATTTAAAAAAAAGTTTATCTTTGTTTTATCTGTGTTTTATCTTCTTAAAAGGCAGAAACAACCAAAACCATTGATATGAGTCTGAAAACTGAAGTCATAGCCTGAACTGGGAGCTGCAGCACATATGTAATTAACTCATCCTATTGCCAATTAACTCAGTTGCTTTGAGTTAGATGAACAAACATGACACCTGGGAAGAAAAAAAATGTAATTTTCCAAGTCAATAGAACCTGGAAAAAAGCTATAACAAGGAACAAAATTCACAGACATATATAATAAATATGAATATATATTTGCATGCATGCATATGTATGCATAATATATTATATATATATATATATTAGTATATTTATATGTGTGTGTGTTGTGTGTGTGTGTGTGTGTGTGTGTGTGTGTGTGTGTGTGTGTGTGTAATTTGTGCCCATACATGTGTACATGCGTGTGTATGTATGCATGTGATTTATCAGTGGAAGACACATAAGTCAGTGAGAGAAATTAAGAGATAGAATGTGGGACATGAACAGATATACATCAGCATAAAGAGACAGTGAAGTGTAGCACAGTACAACACAAAACAACACATAATGGTAATACAGCACCACATGAAAACATGAACAATAAAGACTCGCACCAAATATAAATTGGAGAAAGGAAAGGAAGCACACAAAAAGAGAGACAGTGACAGAAATACACACAGATAAACAGACAGTGAGACAGACACAGCAGACACAATGAAAGAGATTAATACCAATCTAAATCTGAAGGTCATCAAAATTAACAGACACAGGTGGACAGAGATCTGCAGATGAGACAGAAAGAAAAGGATAATATACAAAAGCAAGAAGAAAAAAAAAAAACAGACCAAGAGACTGAAATAGTCAGAAAAAGAATGAAGCAGATGACCCAAAGACAAAGAACCAGACCTTTTGACAAGTACACAAACAATTAATGCCAAAGTTTTTCACTGTTTAAGTCACATGTATCTTATTGTGGTCACTGCTAAAGAAGCCACAATCAGCACAACAATTAAAACATCCTTTCTATTCCACAAATATTCATAGCACACACACAACCATCTCACTGTGCAATACAATATCTACATCCAACAACCTCATCTAAGTCTTCCGCCTCGAGAGATAAGATGTAAGCCGCTAAGATGTCATCCTGGAAAAATGTCCCAAATATAAACTTTTATAAAGTATAAACTACATTGAAAGTACTCCTTTCAATCAATAGCCTCAAAATCTTAGTATATATATCCAAAATATATAAGCTCCAGTTCAATTGTACACATACTGAAGTAGTCTGAAACTCAACCTGGAAGATCAAAAAAAAAAGGTGGGGGGGGAATTTACAGTCTCTATGGTTGACGTACATGCAAACATGACAGAATGGCAGACATACATGCAAACCTGACACTCAGCAGTGTCTTTAATTTTTTTTTCTTTCCTCGGGTAAAACTCCCAAGGTTCACCCATAGTGAGGATTGGCATATATATATGCAACCATTTACCCACCATTATGGTAGCCACATTTAGACTTCAGGGGTGATGGCTTAACAAAACAGTGGGCACGCCTTTTAAAAATTATGTCATCAGTTCCCTACCAAGACACAATGGCCTACTCTTCTGGAAAAGTGGAACAGGTTTAAGCATGTGCACAAGATTCTCTGTGTAATCTCAAAAGTATTTAATTTGCACCAAAATCAGTGTGAGTTGAAGTGGGACTTTCAGAGAAAATACTTAGTATCACAGACTGTTAATATGATGCACTTTTGATTAGTAAAGTGTTAACTTTCTACTTTATTATTATAATTTATCAAAACCATCATTTTTGTACCTCTTCTTTCATCCTAAATTCTACCAAAAGTTAAAAAAATATATTTTCATTAATATTATCACCATCATAAGAATTACTTTTTTTTCATATTTATTAATGCCACCCTTTTTAATATTACTTGATAACTATTTGGTTTGTGCATCTGTGTGTACTGTTTGCTTGCATTAGAGATCAGTTAGGTAAGAAAACCTTGAAGAAATAAAATCAAGCACAATAACAAATGTATTCAAGCAAATAAATCTGCTTCATGGGATTACCAATTCTACACTTTTAAAAGGGGGTCAAAAAGAGTGGTTTAACTTTTTTTTTAAAACATACCTAGTACTTTTGTACGATTGTGGTGAAGTCAAAAGAACACGTTGAGCAAAGTCAAATGTTATCCTTGAAAGACATTTTCAATTTAAACAAAACAAAACAAACTTTCTAGCAAGGAATATTACCATAAAAAAATCTACTCATTTTAGTGCTAAAAACACGCAGAACTACGAAGCAAATGTGGAATGGATGATGCTACTCTAGATACGTAATTTGCAATCTTTTGGCAATTTCTTAAAACTTATACAAAATCCATTTCGCAGTGTCAGCAGATTTTATCAAGTCAACTCCCATATATAATCTTGCAGCTTAAATGAATATTAAACAGAAAAATAGCCAAGCTATGATGTTCATTTGTTTTCCACAAGCTTAGAGTAAAATTATTTAGAGCTCTTGAGGCAACCTCTGCTGTAAGCAGTCAACTATTGATTTTTTGGCTTCCAGTGACAGTCACATTTCTCTTTTTACAGTGCAGCGGCGTTTCAGGTGACACTAATCAATGTCAAGCACAGACAACAGTTTGAAACTCTCTACCAATGAATCAAGGCAACTTGGTCCAATTCTCAGAGGACACACGTATTACATTTTCATATTCACAACTGTTACAAATGAGATGATTAATATGGAAAAGTTGAAAGAAAAACTTACTAGGTGAAATGTATGGACATATTTATTTAATATGTTGTATGCATACAAAAATGTATGTTCATAAAGCACGCAATTTTCACACACACACCACACACACCACACACACACACACACACAACACACAAACACACACAACACACACACACACTGATTAAAAAAGCACTCCACAAACAAACCTATACATACTCAAACTGAACAGCAACACAAGACATGCATACAAACACAGTATAATCAGGCTTGTTTGCATACATGTAACAGAGTATACCACTGCATACACATACAACACATGCATCACACACACACACACACACACACACACACACACACACACACACACACACACACACACACACATGGACCCACACACATGCACTTCTTCCAATGCTCAGACAGCAACTATTGTTGTCTGTCATATGAGCACAAATGTGATATGTTGCGCTGCTATTAAGCGCCTGACTAGTCAAGTTCAGAGCATCTGACTTCAGCATTGGAGAGAATTGTTATCTTTCTGGAAATAAAGGCAGAAAAAAGGACCAAGAAGGCAAAAAAATAAAATAAAATAAAAAAAGACAAGAAGGAGGTGACAGGAAAAAAAGGAACAAGCCAGAAACAAAGATAGGGATAGAAAAGAAGAAATTCCTAGCACAGAAATTCCAGAAGGTGGGGATGCTATTTATATGGACAGGCCCCTGGCATCTCCATGGGGGGGCACATGCACTTAAGCTCACACATGTATGTGCATCACAGGGAAAAACTTACACTCCATACACACACAAATATGCACACACACGCACGCTATGCACGCACGCACGCACACACACACACCTGGAAATAAAAATTTGATTGATTGACACACACACACAGAGAAAACCATCCAACACTGACATGCATTCAAAACCAAAAAAAAATGCGGATGATAAGGCACACAATGACACATGCTATGTATTCTTCGCATGCACATGCAAAACTCAATACTGCTCATCTTCACTCAATCACAAGGAATGGTTGTATGTTCAAACATTGGCAGGAGATGTGCAGAGCATTTTTTTAAAATCCATGCCATTGAACTGTGAGAGCTGCAAGAATAAAGGCCAATTCAAAGAATGCAGCTAGCTCAGCTGTGGCAGTCAGCAGTGAGCTTTGTGACAACTTCTCTACTCACTCCTGGATCACCTCCAGCCACACTATAGGGAAACCTCTGCAAAGGCATTTCAAACAACCATTTTCACCTAAGCTCAACCAAGAGCAATATTTTCAAATTAGGATCTATAAATTATTCATGATTTGTATCTAGACAAACAAGTTCTATTAAAAAAAAAAAAAAAAGTAAGTGAGGAATTTCAAAAGCCAATTTTTCATTTAGAGTCACAGAAGATTAGTATTTTCAAATAAGAACGTATATATGATGGAATGTACGTTCAAACAAGTTTTGTTAAGAAAATGAAATGCAGTGACAGGAAAATAAGAGCAGACTGATTATTTGGGAAGTAAGTAATGGACAAGAAATACAACAACAATGTAATTACTCTTTCACCACAAGGAAATGGGAATGAACACTAGTCTTGTGCATGAATACAGGCATGCATGTGCGCGGGTGCACGCGCGCACACACACATACACACACTCACCACAACACACACACAATCACCACAACACACACTCAACACAACACACACCATACACTCACCACAACACACACCGCACATTCACACACACACACGCACATTCACACACACACACGCACACTCTCACTATACATACTGCCCTGCAGGCAGCTACATGTTCTACAAGACAAGTGAACCCCCCCCCCAAAAAAAAAAACCAAAAAAAACACCAACCCACAGACAAACGATAATCACTGGAAAAGCACTGACCCTGGCAGGAGTGTGGATAGGTGCCATGTTATCCAGATCAGTCATGGGAAACTCAATGCCTTTGGACTTCAGCTCCTGGTATGTTTTTTCCATCTCCTTCAAATGTGGTGTTCCACGGAAAGCATCTGCCCATGTCTGAGAGAAAAACACAGTTGTTTTATATGTATTGTATCACAGTCTTATCATATTATGTAATGCATTGTGTTGTACACAACTTATAGTCACAGCAGATTTCTCAGTATGAAATTTGGACTGGAAATCATACCATACCATATTGTTTATAGCCCTACTAATCACAAATACCATATCAGAGTTGTCACCTCATTATTTTCAGTGGCTCCAGTAACTTTCAACTTCAGGTTAAAAACCAACACCTAATATCTTCAAATATCTAACGTCGTCCATCTAAAAAATAAACAACATTAGATGACACAATACCTAAATAATTTTATTCCTAAAGGCTAATAAACCAGGCTATGTTGAGGATGCCAGCCGTTCCACTTAATTTATCATTGCCACATTACAAGAAAACATCAAAAAAGATAACAAACATGTTAAAGTACAAAAATGTGCATAAAAAAGTACCACTGCAAAACGGACATCCTGTGCCCATCCCAGTGTCTAAGTATCACCACCTGGTTGCCAGAACAAAATAACACAGGCAAAATTTAATATAATGATGACAGAATATTGTTTGAAAGATTTGCTTGAATAAAGGCAGGAGAGTGGACTGGGAAGGCAGAAAATAAGCAAGAGAGATGATAGAAAGGTAAGGAGAAAAACAAAAACAAAGAGAGAGATATAGAAAAGTGGAAATTTCTTGCACAGCTGGCATCCTCAAGGGGTGACCACAGGAAAATTATATAAGTATTGTATTCCGCTATCATTAAAAAACAACAAGACGGACACAGCAATTGCAGCAATTTTTAAGAGATAAGGTGTGGGAAATGTCTATTTTTTTAAAAACTACCTATTGTAAATGTATACACACACATACACTATCAGGACAGGCATTTTGCTTCTCTCTTTCAAGTAGTTCCATACAATTTGTCTGTTGTATTTTATTATATTTTTCTTCTCAAACAGGTACATTTTTTGGTCAAATGTTTCTCTCTCTCTCTCTCTCTCTCTCTCTCTCTCTCTCTCTCTCTCTCTCTCTCTCTCTCTCTCTCTCTGTCTTTACTTGTATTCATGAGCAGTACCTGTATGAGCTGCAGAACTTTTTCCTGAACAGCTTGTGGAGGGTCGTGTTTGGGACCTATCACCTTGACCAGCTCCTGAAGGAAATCCTTGGTGGCCACACAGACATGGAACCGCCAACCACAGTTTTTGACGCAAGTTTCCAAGCACTGAAAACAAAACAGCAATAGTTTTAAAATGAACTGCCAGAGAAAAACTTACAATGTTGATATAAATGTCTATGGCACTAAAATCTTTGAAAGATGGAAAATGAGACACACAGAGACATGAACACATACACAAGAATGAATACAATATACATGCACCTTTTGTTAACAAACAAGCAGTAATGTATACATGGGCACGCATGCAAAACACACACACACACACACACACACACACACACACACACACACACACACACACACAAGGGGGGCGGATAGCCTAGTGGTCAGAACATTGCGCTGGCAATTTGAAGACCCGGGTTCGAGTCCGGTCGAGGAAATTTTCTTTCTGGAGTTAACATCAGTGCTGACTCCACTCTCCCCAAAAGTCCTTCGGATGAGACTTTAAACCGAGGCCCCGTGTGCGAACGCACGCAGAACATCTTGCGCACACGTTAAATCCTGTTCCGCTTTTCGTAAGAGTAGGCCATCGTGTGCCGGTGGGAACAGATGACATGATTTACAAAACTGCATACACACGGGGACCGGATGAAAAAAAGCATATGATTGCTTATTCTGTTATCCTCGATATAAAAGAATAAATAAATAAAATAAAAATAAATAAATAAACACACGCACACGCAAAAGTATACAAAAATAACATTACACAGTCATATATGGTAGTTATAACTTAAATACTCCTTTAAAAAAATAGAAACAAACTATAACTAGATATTTTACCAACTAGTGGAAAAAGACAAAAGCAGCACTGAAGACTATGCTCAGAAATCCATACCTTTGAATAGAGACAGAACATGAGCTTCAAGGTAGTGAAGTGAATAAGGCTGAAAACAAGCATGACTTTATATAAATCTGCTAGAGTAGACACACATCACCTCAACCATATCACTCGAAGGAGGACCAGTGACCATCCTCAAAGTTGCAAGCAACATGCTGATGACTGCAGGTAACAATTTTCCTTCTAAGTTATTCTTGTGCCCAATCAAGCAACATACAAAAAGCTGCCTGTATGAATAAATCTGTACAGACACTACTGTATCACACCTTATCAAAGTGAATTTCTCTGTACTGAGATAAAAAAAAAAAAAAAAAAGTATTTGAATTTAACATTGAAATAAAGAGGAAAAAAGGCAAAAAGGGGGAAGAAAAAAATACTACAAAAATGACACATACTGTCAGTGTATACATGACTGTGGTGAAATTCTTGCCCACATTCTGCGACAGTCTCTTTTTGAATGCCTTGATGGCATCTTTTGGCCTGCAATAAAAAACAATATACACACATGTTATTAAATGACTGACTAAAATCTGAAAGCGTGCTAAAAAAAAAAAAGGTAATCCAATCATGTAAATAATTCAACTCTCTCCAGACTTGGACTGTGTGTCAATACAAATTTATATCTTGTGCTATAACAGTAGTAATAGTAGTAGTAGTATTGATAATTGTAGAAGAAATAGTAACAACAGTAGCAGTAGTGGTAGTACTATATTACTAGCAGGGACAGAAGCAGCAGTGATGGTAACAGTAGTAATAGTTAAAGACTGCTGGTGCTGCTTTTACAGTTTTAGTTTTACAACTACTATTACAACTATTATTACATTAAAATACTGATACTGACATGGCTTGCTATGTATGGATCTATGAATGTATGTTACAAGCATTGTGTTGTGTTGTAATAAAAACCACTTTCAGCCACAGCAGAATTTTCCTGTCTGTGCTTAGCCTCTGTATTTGTAAGAGTGTCTTTTTAAATTCTTTTATAGAATTTTTTTAAGAAACTTTGTTGCTCATGGCACCGTAGTTTATCCTACCATCTGAAAGACAAGCACCCTGACCACCACTCAAGGTCTAGTGGATGGAAAAATAGGTCTGGATCAAACAAGAATCAACAACCCAATAACTTCCACTTTCTGGACAAGTGTGTTACATTTAAACCACTAATCCAATGATTGCAACATTCTGAATTGAAGCATTTTGTCTGATATTTTACATAGGCAGCCAGGTAACCCTTGTTTGAATGTTACCCCTCTATATGACTTTTTATATGAGCAGATATATATCCCAGACTTAGTTTCTTTAATTCTTTATCCCAGACTTAATTGACTGTACTACAAAACCAGCCGGCATCACAAAAGCTATCAACCACCTTGAAATAAAATATAAAAACTACCGAAGTCAATCAACAACAAAAGGGGAAAAAACCCTGCTTATCAATATCAGCAATGGCTGCAACATGATTAACTCGTTAAGGAGCCAACATGTGTGAAGTACCCTGCCTAGATGACACAGATCTACATGAAGAAATCAATACTGCACCAGCTGATAGGAGAAGAATGTGCTTTTTTTGTGTGTGCTTTTT
>CM060316.1:40036879-40054379 GCA_030674155.1 Stramonita haemastoma
CTGTTTTCTTGGTCTTGGGGGACTGATAGCTCAGTGGTCAGAGCACTCGCTTTCCCCAAGGTATGGTTAAACAGCATCGAGCATGGTTACCAAGTGGATGGGTGACCGTTTGCACACCTTAGCTTCAGTACAGTCCCCCAATTCACCCAACTGCAAATGGGTACCTGCCCTCTTTATTAGGGTCAGGGAAGGTAAAGCACTGAGGGAGAGGAGATGGGCAATGCCCTCAAAATGCTGGCCCCTAGGGAAGCTGAGGTCTCTGACACCTCGCTCCTCTATGACTACATAGGTTATGGGACACCATTTTTTTCTTGGTCCATTCATTCTCCTGCCTCTTTTCCAGAAAGACTTAGTTAAATTTACGTTAAAAGGTAACAATTCTATCCTGGGCTACAGTCAGATGCACTGGACCATAGGACAGACAACAATAGTTGCTGTTTGAGTGTTTGATAAAAAGAAGAAGAAATCCAGCTTTTGACCGCAACTGGTCTAGATGATCTATGGAACATTTCAAGAAATGCAAGAAAGAAAGGGGGGGGGGGGGGGGGGGGGTTAAGACCACCACAAAAGAAACAAACAAACAAATCAAAACAACAGCAAAAAAAAAAAAAGAAGTAAGCAGATAAATTTGCAGTATGAACAGGGGGAATGTAAAACCTTTTTGCAGAGGCTCATATGGTATGCAAGGTACCAAGTGAAAAGAGGAATCTGGTAGACAAACAGCTCTAACATGTTGTTTCTGATAACAGCGCATAAAGCTGATGGGAAAGAAAAACTTATATAGGATGTATATTGCTGTATAAGGCAGCAGTATCTAACCACACAAGTACACCACACACACACACTCACACACACACACACATACACACACACACACACACACACACACACACACACACACACACACACACACACACCACACACACACACACACACAGGATGTAAAATAAAAGTACATGAGTGCTCAATCCATCATCCTTGAAATAAAAAAAATCAGTCAAAAAAGAATAATAAAAGAACAATGAATGAATGAACATATGCGTGCACGCGAGAACGCATGCATGTATACATACAAACACACCCCCCACCACCACACCACAACACACCACCCACCACTACCGCAAGCATCCTCCTCCTCATCATCATCAAATTGCCACAACTTATATTATATCATTATCATTATCCTCATAATACATTACCATGATCATCATGACCTGTTGTTGCATGTGACAAGATGAGTAATCTGTGCTGTTGCAGGTGACAAGATGAGTAATCTGTGTAGTTGCAGGTGACAAGATGAGTAATCTGTGTTGTTGCAGGTGACAAGATGAGTAATCTGTGTAGTAGCAGGTGACAAGATGAGTAATCTGTGTAGTAGCAGGTGACAAGATGAGTAATCTGTGCTGTTGCAGGTGACAAGATGAGTAATCTGTGTTGTTGCTGGTGACAAGATGAGTAATCTGTGTTGTTGCAGGTGACAAGATGAGTAATCTGTACGACACAGTCGAGCCGTCGGTGATCTGCGAAGAAATGCTGATGGATGCTGTGGTGGCACAGGGGCCAGTGGAAGAAGCCGGCAGAGTGGCCAGGGAAGAGGGCATTGCCTTCAAGGATGTCTTCAGTTTGAGGCTGGATTTTAAAAGTAACTCTTGTTGACGTTTTTCTTCTGCTCATCTCTTTATTGTTGTTGATTTTGTCTGTTTGTTGTTAACCTTGTTAATTATATATTCTTTAATACTCTTCTTTTTCGTGGTCATTGTCATCCTTGTTACCACCACCACCACCACCACCACCACCATCATCATCATCATCATCATCATCATCATCATCATCATCATCATCATCATCATCATCACCTTCTTATTTCATACATGTTTTTTGGCTATCTTTTCCTCCCCAACCTGTCAATTTATTTGTAAACTCTTTCTGTTTCTCTTCCTTTTACTGCTCAACCTGTCCTAAGATTTTTTTAAAAATCATGTTTGTTTGGTTTTTGTGGGTTTATCTAATGTGATTCACATCTGGGACAGTCCCCTTTTCTTGTAGATAAATTTGTTTGTTTTTCAATACAGTTATTGTCAGCTAGAAACTTGTTTTTATGGTTTTTGCCCAGAGTAGGCCTTTGCTGACATTTGAAGTTTGTATTTGATTTTAGTTTTGAGCAAGACTTTCTTTTGTTTTTGCTTTAACCTTTTATTTGTGAAATTTCATTTTAATCCATTTCTTTAACTCTAGCTTAAGTGCTGTGGCGATATTTTGTTATTTTTTGAAAATATTTATATTGTTTCTTATATTATTCCTTCTTTTCTTTCTTTTTATTTTTAGTCAGTGATTAGACACCCATGACTATGTGAGTGTTCTCCTAACATCTCACTGTACAGTTGATATAAAACACAGCAAAATCTTTGATTTTTTTTTTTTTTGAATGGGGTGGGGGGGGGGGGGGGAGATTTTTTGTTTTGCTAAGCTAGGGCAGGTACAAAATCTTAACTTTCTCATGATTTGCCTCCTGAAAATTAACCAGCACATTTAATTTTTACATCAGTCAGACATTAACACAGCTAGTTACATCAGAAGACTCTGTATTTTCATCATTTGACATTGCCCTGAATGAAGTATTTGGGATTTTTGGTGGTTTTTTGTTTGTTTTTTTAATGCTTTTTTGTTTGTGCTGTTTTCTCCTTCATTTTGTGGATGGGAGTAGGTGGGGTGTTTACCAAAAAAAAAAAAAAAGAAGAAAAAGGTGGGGTATTTACAAGATTATGGTATAGATTTTTTTAACCACTTTGTGTAACTGGGCATATGGTAATTGATGTGTGGCCTAGACTGTTTTGCATGTTGCACTGAGAATTTATCATCTTGTATTGTTCTTCATCTTCTTCTTCAACTGTCTCCTCCTCCTCTTCTGCTTAGCTTCTGTTATTCTTCTTTTTCAACTGATTAGATATAAATCTACCAGTGGTTCACATGTGTGTGTGTGTGTGTGTGTGTGGTGTGTGTGTGTGTGTGTGTGTGTGTGTGTGTGTGTGTGTGTGTGTGTGTGTGTGTGTGTGTTTTCATTCAGATATACTCAAGTTAGATGGTCTGTGGGAATTTGTTAATTTGACAAAACTGCAGCTAGATAACAACATCATAGAAAGAATTGAAGGCCTGGAGAAACTGGTCAATCTGCTGTGGCTTGGTGAGTGGATTATGATTTCAAATAGTTTTTAACAAAAACACATAACAGACTAGTGATTATTTAAATAAAGATGAATAGAAAGAACATCCCGAACCATCTACTGATCTAGTCTGTGTGTATGCATTTTGTCTTGTCTTAACTATGATTTCTCACATAGTTAGTTTAGTTAAAGTCTGTCCTGAGCCTAAGGCTCATCAGGCCGGTGTTTATCCCGGTTTCTGTGGCGTTAAGCGAACTGAGTAGACTCCCCCCTGGATAGGACGCCAGTCTATCGCAGTTTCTCACATAGAATGTAATTATATTTTCATCTGTACATTGGGAATTGCTTTTTCATATCAAGTGAACATATGTATGTATGCTATACCTAACGTTCTTTAAAGTATATATATTATATATAAAGTTATCATTATATATATATATATATATATATATATATATATATATATATATATATATATATATATATTACAAATCATACATCTACAATAAAGGAATTCACAGCAAATATTTTAAAGAATGTTAGTTATAGCATACATACATATGTTCACTTGATATGAAAAAGCAATTCACAATGTACAGACGAAAAGATAATTACATTCTATGTAAGAAATCATAGTATGTAAGGTCATTAGGAGATAGGGGATGTGATAGCTCAGTGGTCAGAGCACTCACTTTCCCCAAGTAAGGTTAACAGTGTTGAGCATGGTTGCCTAGCGGATGGGTGACCATTCACAAGTCTTGGCTTCAGTACAGTCCCCATTTCAGCCAGCTGTAAATGGGTATCTGCTCTCTTTAGGGTCAGGGAGAGCAGATGGACACTGCCCTCAATAAACTGACCCCTGGAGAAGTTGAGGTCTCGAACACCTCACTCCCCACCTTTACCTTTTAAGCTCAGAAGGAGCCTATTTTTTGTGGTAGCTTTGATGTGAATTCAATCCACAAAATGTTCCTTTCATAACACCTTTAAGGTCCTCATGCTTTTTATATATTCAAGAAGTATGTGCAGTTAAAAAGTACATAAAAAGCAGAATATGTGTGCTGTATTTTTTTGTCCATTTCAGACCTGTCCTTTAACAACATTGAAGTGATCGAGGGTCTTGATACTTTAACCAAGCTGCAAGATCTGTCTCTTTATAATAACAACATCCATCGCATTGAAAACTTGGATACATTAGTCGATCTTCAGGTCTTTTCCATTGGAAACAATGATTTGAAGGAACTGGAAAATGTAGGTTAAATTTCTTCAGCTGCATGTCATTTATTATCTTCCATTGCTTCAGTTTTAGTGCACCTTGTGTGGTTCATGCATCACCATTTTTTTTGTTGCTGTTGTTGTGTTTGTATGTCCAGTTGTTTGTTTTAGCTGCCAGTCTGTGCATGTTAAATATTTTTTATATTTTGGCTGCACCTTAACTTTTTTTTTTCATTTTGACAACTATTTGTTTGAGGTTTTTTGGTGTTTTTTTAAAAAAATAACTATTTGTTGATTGAATCTGACTGTTTTGCAATCTTAGATTAAATAGCATCAATATGTAACATTATTTGATTTGCTACATTATGTTACTTTACATCACATAGTAGTAATTGTAGGTGAAATTAAAAAAAAAAAACACTTGTACAGATGTATCCCCATCTCTTCTTCCCCAAAGAAAGAAACAAATTATTCTGTGGGTTTTTTGTTGTTGTTGTTGTTGTTTTTTTTTTTTGGGGGGGGGGTTAATTCTATATTTCACATAATCTTCTTTTGGAATTTTAATGAATAACTCTTCTTCTTCCTAGCCAAACATTGAAAGGCATGATAAAACTTTAGGCCACCTGTGATGGAATAATTATTCTCGCTGTGTGCACAGTGTGAAAGGTCTGTCACCAAGTCTCTTCTATACTAAGTGGACAAATTCAAGGACATACCAATGGTTTATACTGCTGACAAAGAGGCAAGATCTGAACTTTAACACTTACAGTTGTAAGACAGGAGCAGATTACTGCCCTGATCTCATTTAGACTTGCACATAATTGCAAACATATGAATAGCATGACATCCCAATTCAGCAGTAAAGAACAGAAGGCTGAACTTATTGTCTCATATATATTATCGTATTTGCTTTTTATTTCTTAAAAAATGTAAATCTGCTCATAAAGTGACTGCTGTTATTTTTGTATTGTGAGCTAGGGAGATGTATGGTTATTCAACATTATTTCAGAGGGTGGGTGGGATTGCAAAGTGGTTAGAGAGTTGAGGTTTGCGGTCTGATGGTACAGATTCGATCCTCCACTGAGATGTCTGTTTGAGGGGATGTTTACCCCTGGAGTTATCCTCATTTAAGACAACACTACCCAGAAAGTCCTTTGGATGAGGCTATAAACCAAGGTTCTGTGTACAAACGAGACATCTTGTGCACATGTAAATATCTGTTTCACCTGTCGGAGGCATAGACCATGGCATGCCTGTAGGGAGGGATGACAACATTTCAAAAATGCATGCACAGTGGTGTTGTGTTCAAACATCATCCCTGAAGTCAGAATGCAGCCACCTTATATATTCTTTTATATGTATTCTTTTATAGGAGGATAAGTGGAATACGCACTCATGTGCTTTTTTACATCCAGTCTCCGCGTGTGTGCAGTTCTGTAAATTCTGTCATCCGTTCCCACCGGCACACAATGGCCTACTCTTCCAAAAAGATGAACAGGTTTTAATCATGTGCGCAAGATGTTCTGCGTACATTTGCTCATGGGACCTCAGTGTATAGTCTCATTCCCATTTGGGGGGGAGCGGAGTTGGCACTGATGTTATCTCCAGAGGAAAAATCCTCCTGAACGAGATTGAACCCGGTCAGCAGATCACAAGCACATCACTCTGACCACCTGGGCACCAGGCTATCCTGCCCCCTTAATGGTGGGCAAACTGTTGCACTGGTAAACCTTTGAGCTGTAGCCACGGATTGAAAAAAAAATGACCCATTTATCTGCTTTTATCTTGGTTCACAGCTTATTTATCTGCGGAAGTTTAAACACCTGAGAACGCTAAACTTGAGCAACAATCATATTTGCCATCTCAATGAATACAAACTGTATGTTGCCGCATACCTGCCCAACCTGCACTTTCTTGATTACCGTCTTCTGGATGACCAAACGGTGAGGAAGCAAACTCACACAACCATTAAGCAAGAAAACAAACCAAATGATAATTAGGAGAATAACTCTGTGTGTGAGTGTGTGTGTGTGTGTGGGGGGGGGGGGGGGGGGGGGTTGTGTTGTGTGTGTTGTGTGTGTGTGTTTGTTGTCTGTGTGTTTTTGTGTTTGTCTCAGCCTGTGTGTGTGTGTGGCTGAGGAGACGTGTGTGTGTGTGTGGTGGTGGGTCGGTGGGGTCTTCCTTTTCTTTTTTTTCTTCTTCTTGCCTTGTGTTTCTTCTTCTTGCTATCTTTCGAGTTTTGTTCATGTGTGTTTTCTGTTTCTTCTTTTTTCTTTTGTTTCTGTTTCTTCTTCTTCTTCTTCTTCTTCTTCTTTCTTCTTCTTCTTCTTTTTTCTTCTTCTTCTTCTTCTTCTTCTTCTTTCTTCTTCTTCTTCTTCTTCTTCTTCTTCTTCTTCTTCTTCTTCTTCTTCTTCTTCTTCTTCTTTCTTTTCTTCTTTTCTTCTTCTTCTTCTTCTCTTCTTCTTCTTCTCTTCTTCTTTCTTCTTCTTCTTCTTCTTCTTTAGTTTAATGTCCTTCCACTGTGTTTGTGTGTGTGTGTGTGTGTGTGTGTGTGTGTGTGTGTGTGTGTGTGTGTGTGTGTGTGTGTGTGTGTAACATAAAGCTTGTTCTGAGAAGCAGTGTGTTGCCACAAAAAACCAAACTATTTTGCATTTATTGTATTACATTGAAAAATGTTCCCATTTTATGGTCAGTTTGAAAAAAAAAGAAAATCTATCACATATTTAGATATCCCTTGTGATTTCAGAAAGCAGTTGTACTATTTTGTGATTATTTGAAGAAAAAAACAAACTTATAATAAATTCTGATGTATTTTATGACTTCAGAAAGCAGCTGCATATGAAAAGTACATGCTTGCCATTGATACTCTGTTGGATGATGAGAGGAATCTCAGGATCGTTGAAGAGGAGAAAGCAAAAGCTGCAGAAGAATTGGCATATCACACAGTAAGTCATAACAAGCAGAGAAGGATGCATACTATACTTCTAACTTGTAAACTTAGAAAACAGGACTTATACAGCATCACTGTGTTATATCCAGCCCTATCAGATTTTAGAATATAAAAAAGAAGGGTTTTGAATAGTGTAGCTCATCATGTTTTATCATATAGGTTTTTCCTTTCTATGACTGTGGTGAATGGAAGAATTGTGTTACAAAGGGGCAGGAAAATTCACCATATTTCAATTAATCTTCCATGTTTATGACTGTGGTTTGTGTTGAGGCTGTGTTGGCTTACTAATGAGAAGTAGACCGTCTTTCAGTTTTGTTTTTGGAACTGTTAAAATGTCATTTAAAGACAACATTTGAATGAACTTAAAAGTTATAAGTGATAACTTTCATGGATATGTTCAATTTCCTTTGACAAGGATTATTCTCATAAGGGCTTGAATGAGTGCAAGTGTATTCTGAAGATTTGGTGTAACTGTTGCAAAGTCTGCCTTCATGTTTGCTGATTGAGAAAGTAGGCATTGCTGTAATATGATAACTGAGAGTTTGGGTCTGGTGATGACTTGCTCCCTGACCTGTTTGTAGTATATTTGAATTTGTGAGGAGTTTGAAATGTTTCCTTAGTACATTTTGCTTTTATTTCAGGGAGCATTGTTTTTTGTTTTTCCTTATTGTTCCATCACCATTTTGTCTCACTGGCTTATTCTGTTGTCTCTGATCTGAAGTTGTTGTTCTGATTTTTTTGTTGTGAGGACTGGACAGTTTTGAGTTAAAGCATTTATTTTAATTGTATGGTTTTGTGCATCTATCAGTAGTTTCTATATTTCAGTTTAAGAATTTTTCAGCAAAGTATATTTGTGTAACTTAAACCTGCTTAGTTTTGGAATATCACATTGAATGAATACTGTTTTTCATTGCATTCACTGCCTAGTCAATTTTGTTTGTTTATATTTTGATCTTGTTTTGGGACATTGATTATGAACTATACATGTTTTCCATGTTGTTATTTCAGAGGGCTTTTGTGGAACACCTGGATGGATCTCAGCTGTTCGACAGTCTGTACGAAGATGATCCTGATGGGAGGCTGTTGAATCAGATGCCGGACTTGGCAGATGCACTTGATATATATCCTCTCAACATTGAAACATTTAAAGGGCTCTTGGTAAAAAGAATAAAACATAAATGGTTCTTGGTAAACTTCATGATTGAAGGATTAGCTTGGGGCTTTGGTTTGATGAATGTTTTGTTGCATTTATTTTGACATATATTATTGCATATACTTTGAATTGATTACTATTCATTGTTTTTTTCCCCCACCCCTTCAGACATTTTTTTTCTTTCCTGAAGAGTACAGGTTGTTATGCTAAGAGCTTGTCATGTATTCATGAAGACAATCTCAACATAATTTTGAAGCATAGCAACATTTCGATGTAAGCCTTGATACTTTCCTTGCATCAATAATTGATACAGCTTTTGGCCTGGGCCAGAAATTTTGTATTTTACTTTCTTCTTTTTTTTCTTTTCTTCCTTGGGGAGAGTTGCCAGGTTCACCAATTGTGTATGTGATTGGTTTTGCCAACCATTAATGTAGATGCATTCTGACTCCAGGGATATTTTACAAATCAAAATAGTGTGTGTGGTGTTTGTGTGTGTGTGGTGTTCGTGTGTGTGCAGCTGATGCATGCGTGCTGTGTGTAAGAGAGAGAGAGAGAGATGCACATGTCCTTGCTGGTTTGCCATGCAGAGTGGCATTGTGTGTTCTATTTTAAAGCACAATTAGTCTTTTTAATAGGATCAGGCTACATATCTGGCTATTTTATCCTGGATGGCTAGTTTCTGCATTTGTTGGTTAGAGAAAATAACCCTTGGTTACACCCTCCCCCCCCCCCCCCCCTCACACACACATCGAATGGGGTTTGAGGACAACATCTCCATGTCACAGAGGTCTGCGTTGTATTTGCTTGATCATGTCAATCATTACTATATTTCATCATAAAACCATCATCAGGGATGGTATAGCCTAGTGGTTAGAGCCTTGCACTGATGATCTGACAGCTTGGGATTGATCCCAGGTTTGAGCTAGCACTGAGTAAAACAAACATTGGGGGCAGGATAGCCTGGTGTTTAGAGGACTGCACTCATGGTCTGACAGCCTTTGGATGAGACTATACACTGAGGTCCTGTGTTTGAACACACGCAGAACATCTTGTGCATATGTTAAAACCTGTTCTACTTTTTGGAAGAGTAAGCCATTGTGTGCCAGTGGGAATGGATGACAAAATTTACAAAACTGCATACACATGGGGACTGGATGTAAAAAAAAAAAGAGCACATGAGTGCTTATTCCATTATCCTTGAAATAAAGAATTAAAAAAAAAAAATCCTGGGATTGATGCAATGTTTGAGCTACCGTGAGACGCTCATTCAAGGAGATTTTCCCCCTAGAGTTAACATCAGTGCTTACTCTACTTGCCTGATTGTCCTTTGGAGGAGACTATAAATCAACGTCCCATGTGTGAACGCATGCAGAGTAGGCCTTTGTGTGCCAGTAGGAGCAGATTACAATTTATTTTATAAATGCATGTACACTGGTATCATATTTTAAACATCACCCTCCAAGTTGGAATGCGGGTACCTTCATGGTGGAGAAAAAAATGGTTCCATACGCAAAAACTCACATAGGTGACCCTCAGAGCTCTAGCTGAGGAAGGAAAAAAAATCATCATTACCGTATGCCTGGCTCTCCATCATCGTCAAGGTTATTTCTTTTCAGTTCTTTGTTCCTGAATTCAGTTCTGTGACTGTACTAATCCTTGACCATGTCCTACATTTCGTGAGAAATTCAATGGTGTCTGCCAAAAGATCTTCCAGTTTGGACTTTCGGAGTACCAGAAGCGAGAAGAGGAGGTGGCTTTGTTCTGGGAGTGTGTGGAAGAGGCCAAACAGGAAAACAAAGAGGAAGGACAGAAAGCTATTTCAGACTTTCAGATTGAGAAAAGGGAGGTATGTGAAAAGTGGGATTGTATGCACGGCTGTGTGGAGGTTTTTTTTTGGAGTTAACTAAGAGAGGAGAGAGTGTGTGTGTGTGTGTGTGTGTGTGTGTGTGTGTGTGTGTGTGTGGTGTGCGTGCGCATGCCTATGCAGTCAGGCCCAGGTTTGTGCCTTATAGACTAGTAGTCTACAAAAGCTTATGATAACAATGAAAGTGATCAATAATAAGTAAGTATATCCTTGTGGCATGTTTATGTGTTTCCATGCACACGTGCAATCAAAGAAACAAGCAGAAAAAAGATGTGCCATGTGAGATACTTACTTATGGCCATTACAGCAGAGTGGTTAAGACTGACTTCAGCTCATGGATGCTTGCAGTCGTAGGTTTGAATTTTGGCAGCAGTATTGGATGAATCAGGATTTTACACTCCCAAGTCATTTTTAAGTGCAGACATGCATGTGCCTTAATTCCCTTCATGTATAAACACATGCAGAAGATCAAGTATGCACATTAAAAACCCCATAACTTGTGTCAGTATTTTAATGGGCTATGAAAACATGAACATACCCAGCATGCATCCTGTGTTGAAAATGAGTTGCTCTGAAGTCGGATTGTGACAGCTGAGGCCAACTGGCACAGGAGAAGACCATGCACTCTGCACCCTGCCCGGTAAAGGAACATAGAACAGTGGCAGGATGGTTAAGACGTTCGCCTGCCAATATGTAAACCGCGAGTTTCTGGGTTCATACCCAGCTCGCCCTTTCTTCCCAGTTTGACGAAAAAATCGAACTGAATGTCAAAGTCATTTGGATGAGACTATAAACCAGAGGTCCCGTGTGCGAACGCATGCAGAACATCTTGCACACACGTTAAAATCCCGTTCTGCCTTTCGGAAGAGCAGGCCATCGTGTGCCGGTAGGAGCGGATGACGAAATTATATATTAAAAAAACTAGCATGCACACAGGTGTTGTGTTTAGACACCATCCCTGAGGGGAAAAAAAAAAAAAGGGTAGGCGCTGCACTTGTGGCTAGCGCTCTCCCCGGGAGAGCAGCACGAATTTCACGCAGAGAAATCTGCTGTGACATAAAGTGGTATAAAATAAAATAAAAAATAAAATAAACAGAGAAGAAAAAAAAAGAGACACTGACCCAGTTACTGTGTTGTTTCTCCTGTTCATCAGCTGTTCAAACGTCTGTCCCGAACGACGGATCCTAAAGTTGTGGAGCAGACAGTGAACCACTACAACATGCAAGTCACGGAACTGTGGGACACGCTGATGGGACTGGAGATGACACTGGTGGACCAGCTAGAGGTCAGCTCAGCTCTCTGCCTCACTTCAGGGGGGTGGAGCAGCTTCAGGATTAGGGCGTGGAACTTCAGGATAATCTGACAATAACTGAGGAAGTTTTCACCGGAGCATCCATTCAAGGGGAACGTTTATTTTGTATAAGTCTGTAGGAAGGAAGGTTGCAAGACATTAAAGATGTTTCCCTGCTGAACGAGTTGAAATCTATGAGGTTCTGGGTTTGATTCTCAGCCTTGCCCTTTCTCCTCAGTTTGACCAACAACAACAAAATCGAACTGAATGTGAATGTCCTTTGGATGAGACTATAAACAAAGGACCTGTTCCACCTTTTGGAAGAGTAGGCCATTTCATTCCAATAGGATTGGATGACAAAATTGAATATAAAAAATACATGCATACGGATCTTGTGTGTTTAGACACCATTCCCAAAGTCAGAATGCAGGTCTGTGTGTGTGTGCGTGCGTGTGTGTGTGTGTGTGTGTGTGTGTGTGTGTGCGCGTGTGTGTGTGTATTTTTAACTTCTTTGAATACTGTCTATTTGCTTGTTTTCAGTAACAGAGTGCTTCTTTTTGATATGCCCCTTGGGGACAAAGCATATAACCCCATGATATGGAATGAAGGCAGATAGAAGTAGAAATGACAATGATCATATTTTTTCATATGCATAATTTTTTTTTTTTTGGGGGGGGGGGGGGGGGGGCATAGTGTTTGAGTAAAAGATACAGCTAGTGTAGTTAAACTTTTGAACACTGAATATAAATCTTAGTTTGACTGTTGTTCTTGCCTTATGTATTGAAGCTCATACAAGTCATAAACTTTATCCTTTGCATTATTAAAGCTCACATAGTATTTCCACTGTGCTGCCCTACTCAGGTTTTTTTCTTTCCTATTCAGCAAATCACAGAATATGTGGTGTGAAAACCACAAATATCAAAATAGATCTAGCCAAAGCAATTGTTAAGAAATAAATGTGTACACCACTTTTAAAATAAAAAGGGGGGGGGGGGGGGGTTGCAGTTTTTTCCTGTTACTTTTGTCTTTTCTGTGGAAATTGGAAGATAGCAAACTGTAGATAATTTTTTGTTCATTGATTTTTTATAAATATGTTTATATTTCAGGAGGTGATTCAAGGCTTTGATCGCAACCTGCAAGACATAGTGGTCAACTTCATCGAGAATTTTCAGGGGTTCCTGGTTTTTTTGCGTGATGCAGAAAACATTCACATGGAGAGGATGGTGGAAATTTCCCATGTAACCAGTGACAGATCAGCCAAGAGTGAACTGGATGATGAAGACGTTCCTGACGAGCTGAAAATGGTGAGCTAGCAGGTTAAACCACCCTCCATTTTGCAGTGGTTAGCGCCTTAGGTTAAGGACTGGAAGGTTGCGGGTTCGAATCCCATAAGACCCATAGGGATTTTTTTTACTCTGGCCGGCTCCTACCCACCAGAGTGAGTGTGATGTGGGCTCATTGGGAAGACTGGGACCACACAGTTGAGCTTCATCCACTTTACGGATGTGAATTTGAGAGTGTTGCTCAAATTACTTGAGCAACACTACAGGTGTCTGTATCTCTCGGGCCTGGTTGATGCCAGGATATATTATGATAGTAAGCGTAGAATATAACCCTGTCAAGTTCTCAAAGCATATGCACTTCCACAGCAGCATCATTACATCATCCTCGTTATGATTGATCATCATACAATAAAAAACATTGCCTCTGATTTGGTGGCCCCAGTTGCTCTGGTCTCATGGTGACATCAGATTCGGTTTCCCCATACACTTCTGTGCCTGTGGTGAGTTTTTGGCAAAACCTTCCAGGTTGGAGATTCACAGGGGACAGTTGATGGAGGGACATTATGGTGGTTGCCACCTTTGGTGGGCAACTCACTCAGTCTGATTCAGCGACTGATCTAATAGTGTTGTTAGTAGGGGGCTTAGTAGGTGGTGTCCTGCATATGCTAGCTCAGAACAGGCACCACTGAACACCACCAAAGTGACCCAGCAGAAGTGCAGGGCCTCTATGGCTGGTGGTCCAACAGTAGCCTGATATTTATGGTCTCCCTGTGGACTTCTGATCCTGAGGATGCAACATAACGAATCTGGGTATGGCTGTGGTGGGGAGATTGAAGTGAGCGGCATGGGAACAATAGTTAAAAAAAGTTAAAGTCTGTCCCGAGCCTAAGGCTCATCAGGCCGGTGCTTATCCCAGTTTCTGTGGCGTTAAGCGACTGAGAGTCATAGACTCCCCCCTGGATAGGACGCCAGTCTATCGCAGGGTTAACCCCCAACACAAGGTTGGTACCCCTTTTACACCTGGGTGGGGTGAGAAAATAGCCGTAAAGTGCCTTTTCCAAGGGCACAACGCCATAGCCGAAAGCTGGGATCGAACCCGCAACCTTTAGATTACGAGTCCAACGCCCTAACCACTAGACTACAGCGGCGGCTCATGGGAACAATGGGACAGGAGAATCACAGAAGATGAGGCAGCCCCCCCCCCCCAAAAAAAAAAGTTTCCTCTGGAAGGGGTTCAGTTTTAACAACAAAATGTTCATAGGACATTTGCCCAGGCTAAAAGCTTTCAAAGTTATTGAGGTAAGCTAAGTGGCAAAGTCTACATGAAAACCTTGTTGTGCTTTAAAAATGTTATGTTGAGATTGTCTTCAGCCATGACAAGCTTTTGGTATACCAACCTACTGTCTCCTATAAAGGAGAAGAAAAACACTCTGAAATCAGAGTATAACTGCCTATTATCTTAGTATGTGGCATGGCACTTGAAAATAGTAATACGTACAAATTTCTTATCCAGTGTGTACTTTCAATCTCACAGTGATTCCCATGGGGAATGAATGAGTCAGGGTAGGTACATACATATTCTGGGTGACCCCAAGGGTGTTAAGCTGAAGAATGCTCAACAAGAACAACAGCATGATAGCACATTGTAGTATTGTGTCATATACTGCTTTCAGTAACTGCACAAATAATCTACATGAAATTCAGCGTGCCCCTTCCAGGGAGAGTGTGTCACCTTAAGAGCAACAACATTTTTTTTTTTTTTAAGTTCTTGTCTCTGTATTTATTTTGTTATCTGAATGGCTTTTTGGATTGTTTTTGTTTGTTGTTTTTTAAACAGAATTTTGCCAGGGACAACTTTCTTGTTGCCATGGGTCTGGTTACATGTACTGAATATGTGTTGCTCAAGGCAACTCAGTTTATGGTCCGACTTGAAAAATGATCACCCAGATGATCACTAAATGGTGGGAGGAGGGGTGGGGGACAGGTCTTCTGTCCCGAGCCTAAGGCTCATCAGGCCGGTGTTTATCCCGGTTTCTGTGGCGTTAAGCGACTGAGAGTCATAGACTCCCCTCTGGATAGGACGCCAGTCTATCGCAGGGTTAACCCCCAACACAAGGATGGTACCCCTTTTACACCTGGGTGGGGTGAGAAAATAGCCGTAAAGTGCCTTTTCCAAGGGCACAACGCCATAGCCGAAAGCTGGGATCGAACCCGCAACCTTTAGATTACGAGTCCAATGCCCTAACCACTAGGCTACAGCGGCGGCTTGGGGGACAGGTTGCATATGCATAAATCTCACCATTGGTGAACCTTGGAGCTCTAGCCAAGGAATGAAAACAAAAAATTAAACTAAAAAAGATACAAGAAAAAGACCAAAATAATAGGAAGAAGTCAAATCAGAAAAAAAGACAAAGAAGAATAGGAAACAAAAATAATTGGAAGAAGAGGAGAAAGAAGATAAAGAAGTAGAACAAGAATACTCAATAGGTGCTGAACACACTGTGTGTGTGTGTGTGTGTGTGTGTGTGTGTGTGTGTGTGTGTGTGTGTGGCGTGCATGCGTGCGTGCGTGCATGCGTGTGTGTGTGCGTGTGTGTGTGTGTGCACGCGCACGTGCATGCGTGCATGTGTGTCTTGATATATATGTGACCCATAGGGGGGGGTAGGGTCGCTTTGTCAGTTTTGGCTTTTCATAAAAAACAGAATCTGTAGGCATTAAATTTCATAACTATGTACTTGAAACGGTTAGGTATGATTAAGAAATATGCCTAAAAGCGATTTTATCAACCTGCTTAGGTGTTAGCTAGAGATGTGAAAAACTTGAAACCTGATTTTCTTGGAATGTGAAATTGCTGAGTCACCCATTTCAAACACCCATAACTTTGTCAATTTTAGAGGTACAACAATGAATCATACATCAAAAGAAAGGTAATGATCCGTAGATTTCAGAAAATAAAACAACTTAGTTTGACCCACTTAAACCTTAATGTTTCTTTTGTAAAAATAGGTCACATATATTGGGGTCTGATGTGACTTTTGATGATTTTTTTCATATCAATATGAGTGAAACATATGTTATTGTTACAATTGATTATATTTTTTTCTTCATTTTTTTGAGTTGGCACCTGATTGGAAAGAAAATTATTAAGGACATATAAAATACTATTATTATTAGGTATATAACCACAATTTTATGATTGCTCAGAACAAAGCTGTTTGAGCCCCAGGTTTTATCAACCTTTGCGTTTTATTTCATTGCAGATGTTCATCGACAAAGACGCAGTGGCTGCTGCCTTGCAAGCATCACATGATGCCCATATGCTGAAGATTGACAACAAAGAAGATGACATCATCTCACGCATCCACTCTTGGATGAACAACCTGATAAAGAGCATCCATGATGAACAAGAAATCAAACGTAATCGCCAAAGGGTGATTGAGATCAATCATCTCATTGATCACTATCGTGATGAGATTGATAGCCTTGAAATGGCAGTGCCATAGGCTAGACTGGCTATCACAGAACCATCAGACATGTTGTTCTGAACATATGTGCCAATTACAAGCAGGGGAAATGGGATTATGAACATTTGTTAGCATGTTAAATGGGGAAAATGCAAATAGATTTGACAGCACTGTATCCAAGCAGTAAAAGCGTATGAGCAAAAAAACTGTTTAACTTGAATAGTTTAACAGTATGTTTTCAAAATGGCAGTAGGGCCTATCGCATGTTTTCTGTGTCAGTAAATCTTATGCATAGATCTACAAAGACTTGCTGGACATGGTACTTTTTTTTGGTTTTGACAATAGTAGTACACTTATTGTATTTTTGAAAAATAAAGTAGAATGTCATAAAGCTAAAATGGAGAAAATGACAGGCATGGAGAGTTCTTGAAAACTCATTATTTCAACAAGACCATTTTAGATTACTTTAAACTCCTTTCCTAGTAACAACTAGGACTACTGTTATAAATCAGCAGTGAATATAAAAATAAGCTGTTTATGTTTTTCAATGGAATTGTCACTGTCCTGATTGATTCAGTCAAGTGGTGATGGTGGTTGTGATGATGGTGGGAAATGTAGTAGTTATAGTCACAATTAACCTAACGAGTAGGGGGTGGATGAGATAGTCAGGTGCTTAGAGCATTACGCACATGAACTGATGGCCCAGAATCGAGCATCCAAGGTGTCTAGTTTACAGAATTTTACCCTGGAGTCAACAGTAGTACTGATTCCATTCCCCTGCAAGTCCTTCAGATGAGACTGTAAACCAAGGCCCAGCATGCCAATGTGCACAGAACATCATGCCACATATATAAAAAAACAACTATTCTCCCTTTCAGAAGAGCACACCATTTCGTGACAGTAGGGACAGATGACAAAATTGTTTAAAGTTAAAACGCATGCACACTGATGTTGTGTTTAGATGCCATCCCATAAGTTGGAATGTGGCTACTTGAATGGAGAGTAAAAACAGTTATATATGCAAAATCTCACCATTGGTTAACCTCTGAGCTCTACCCGAGTGTGTGTGTGTGTGGTGGGGGGGGGGGGGGGGGGGGTAAAATGATAAATCTAGCTAATTCT
>CM060316.1:40056879-40111879 GCA_030674155.1 Stramonita haemastoma
TGTGAGCCAAAGCCCGAGTCTCTGTAAATGGTTTTCCTTGCCATTCTGCATTGTTGTCAGTCTGAAGTTTTCTGTCTCAGTATTTCACCATTGTGCTCCTTTAATAGTTCCTCGTGAAGACCAATGGATCTTTTGGCAATACCATTAGATCTTAAGGATTATGTGGCCATACTAGTGTTGGTGTTTGTTTTTTTCTGAACTGATTTTCTCATGATAATTGTAGGGGCTTAAGTACTGACTGATAATTTAGAATACTTATTCATTTGATGAAATGATTATGTCCATGTCTCACATACATGCGGGAAGATCAAGTAGTGATGGAATAAAACAGTACACATGTGAACGCTGTTTTATGGTGATCATGATTTATAGAGTAAATAAGGCCGAATATATCACTCTTTTCCATGGTTATCATGATTTATAGAGTAAAAAAGGCCGAAAATATCACTCTTGTCCTCACACCACCGGCTACCTATATGTGCACAGTCAGTACAAAATCACTATTTTGAACTTTAACTTTGGAACAGGTGTATCCCCTCTTTAAATCATTGATATTATTTAGCAATACCTAAATGACAACCTTGTGCAATCTGATTCATGTCTTTTTTGTGTAATACCTCTAAGTAATTCTTAATCTTTTGCTCCCCCCCCCCTTTTTTAATTTTAATTAAAAAAAAAAAAGTTTTCTGAAACATTGCCCCCTGGATCTGTCATTTCTCTCTCTCTCTCTTCTTCTTCTTTTTTTGTCTTTCAAAACTGGTTCAAGACCCCGTGTCTTTAAGACTTCCTTGCTGCTTTGTTTTTGTATGTTCGGCTGGTTAGTTTTGTTTTTGTTTGGTTGGTTGGTAGTTGTTTGTTTGGTGTTGTTGTTTTTTCAATACATGGCAGCCTCTGTTTTGAGAAAGTTTGTAGTACAAGGAAAATGTTTGATATAGCCAAATCTCAGTCGTGCATTGCATGTAAAACTAGGCATGACTTTGATATTAGATCATGAGGAATGTAAACGGGCTGCTGGGGGAAAAAGAGGGAAATTGGAGGAAAGTCACTTTAATAGGCCTAGGCGAGGCCTCGGCCCCTAGTCAGGCCTAAGATTTACTTCCCTTCGCACTAGGTTAGGCCTATTTCATTTGCGCATGCGTAGTGCGGAAGTTTTAAAATTGTGTGGCAGTTTTGAACTTTCGCTTGATTGTTTTTTGAGCTTTACAGTCTATATTGTTACTGACATTTCAATCGAAGGAAACTGTATCCGGCGACCTGGCCAGAAGATGGATGGTTCAAGCGAATGGGAGCTTAGCAAAGAAAATGTATTACCTCTGCGAGAAGGGCGTAAAATCACTGCGTTGACGTCTGCTCTTCAGCACACACCATCCGATTTGCAGCACATCAAAGACCAAAGAAAGTGTGTACTCTCTCTCTCTCTCTCTCTCTCTCTCTCTCCTCCTCCTTCCTCTCTCTCTCCTCTCTCTCTCTAGCAAGTGAGCGAGCGCCTGTGCCAGCCCTCTTTAGTGTCTTTCTCAGTCTCTGTTTCCAAGGTATCACAACTTTGATTACATTGACATTAGCTAATAGTAATACTCATAGTCATGCGCGCGTACACACACACACACACACACACACACACACACACACACACACACACACACACACACACACACACACACAAACAAACTATGTATTTAAGCACACACACAGAATGCACACACAATACACACACACACAGTCACACACACACACACACAAAGAGACGAGACACACACACAGAAACAGAGACTGACACACACACTGAGTGACAGTGACACAGTCAAGCTTCATCCACTTTATGAATGTGTTTGAGAGTGTTGCTCAAATTACCTGACCAATACTGCACATACATGTATTTCTCGGGCCCAATTGATGCCAGGATATGATAGTAAGCGTAGAGTACAACCTTGTCAAGTAGTCTCAAAGCAGATGCACTTTCACAGTAGCAGTAGTATCATCATTATGTCATCTATCATTGATCATCATGCAATTAAAAAAATATTGAATATTGCCTCTGATTCGCTGGTCCCAGTTGCTCTGTCTCATGGTGAGCTCAGATTCTGTTTCCCCATATACTTCTGTGCCTGTGGTGAGTTTGTGTCAAAGCCTTCAGGGTTGGAGATTCATGGGGGATGGTCATTAGAGGGATGTTGTGGTGGTTGCCACCTTGGATGGGCAACACACTCAATCTGGTCCCAAGACTGATCAAATACTGTAGTTAGTAGGGGGCTTAGTATGTGGTGTCCTGCGAATGTTGGCTCAGAACAGGCTTCATTGAACACCACCAAAATGACTCAGCAATAGTGAAGGGCCCCTCTGGCTGGTGGCTCCACAGCGACCTGATATTGATGGTCTCTCTGTGGACTTCCAACCTGAGGATGCCATTTGAAAAATCTGGGTATGGCTGTGGTAGGGAGATTGAAATGAGCGGCATGGGAACAGCATGACTGGGACGTTACAGAAGATGAGGCAGCCAAAAAAAAAAGGGAATCTGACTGTTTTCATTGTTCTTTTCAGTTTCTTTGAACAGCAACTTAGGATCTATGATGGAGATGACTCCCTGGAGGTTTGGGACAGGTGAGTCTATAAGTATTGTTTGGATTTTTCCTGTCTTTTCAGTTTGTGTTTTTTAAATTGCTCAATGACAATAGGCCTAAGTTTTACATTATTGTTTTCTTTAATTTGATCATCTCTTCAGGGAAAGAAGTGTGAGTTTGGTTATCAGTATATCAGTTTGATGGAAAGCTAGCTTTAGGGCATTTAGCAGATGTACTTAGCATAAATCTGTCAAGAAATTAATTTATGAAGAGAATTTTTGGCTGTTGATGAGTCACATATTACATGCCTTCAGCGCTTGGGCCTTATTTATTATTTATCACAGTTCTTGATTAAACCATTGATGCTGGGGGCAACAACAAAGTGAAACTGAAAGGCTGTGTGATCAGTGGCTTTCCCACTCATGGAATTCCACTTTAAACAAAAGCTTAGTCTTTACTAGTGATCGACTATGGCTCTATCACTAGGACAGGAGGCTTGGCTCGGACAGTCCTTATGTGCTGCATCCTGGGGGCTAGTTGGCCTTTGGAGAATGTCTCCAGTGCTGACTGCCCTTATGTCCTCTTGGCCAAGAGAGTGGGGATGTACTGTGGGCAAGGCATCTCCACTATATATAATCAAATTTCTGTCCAGTGTCCGAAACAGCAGCTGCCTCCTCTGCTGTCATCGTCAAACACGATGTCCAGACAAACATATATTATCATACACTACATATAATACATGTACATGGTACATGTAATGCATAATGTACTTTTGCTTAGTAGTACTAATACTGTTTTGATTCTTGTGTATAGTATGATAGTTTTGATAGTACTGGAATAGCTGTTGTTATCCCTAATCATAATGATAGCTTTAGTGTTAGACAGTTACTTAGAAACACTTATTCTTTTAATACTTTCACATTTACACTGTCAGGGCCAAAAAAACTTCATCAGTGGGTTTTTGTTGTTCAATGTTGTTTTGTTTACTGGTACATAAATATTTCAGTATTTGAACTGAACTTTTAGATTGTAATGAACTTTTATTACTATTAGGGTTGGTGTTGTCTTTGTTTCCAAACTAGAAGGTGTCTTTGTGCTCGTACAGATTCTGAGATAGTGATTTATTCAGATTATTGAGATTATGTTATACTACATTAGTCATTACCAATTGAATATCATTTATTGATATTAATGTATACTGTGTGCATATAGAGTTTGTAAATGTAATAATGATTCTTTTTCAGTTACATCAAGTGGACAGAACAGAACTATCCACGTGGTGGTAAAGATGGAAATCTGTTGGAGTTACTCCAGAGATGCTTGACTCACTTTCAGCACCATGAAGGTTACAGAAATGACCCCAGATTTGTCCACATGTGGATCAAATTTGTGAGTTATACTTTTGCATAGCTTGCTATCAACCATTCTTTTTTCCTTGGAAAAAATATCTGCCACATTCTGATTTTTAGGAAAATGTTCTGGTTTCTAAAATTGAAAAAAAAAATCCACATACTTTGAGTAGAACATCAGTTATGCACATGCCAGTTTTTAATACTAATCACCAGGATTTAAAGAAAGGCTTGAGCACAAATTTTGATAGCTGTGCCTCTCACTGTATCAGGAGTTTGTTGTCAAATGCTCGAGGGATTTTCCATACATTGATCAGTTTGGTCAGGGCAAAAAGTTATACCTTGTGCTTCTGTCTTATCTCTGCCATTGTGATTTTGAAATTTCTCATGGTGGACGAAATGACATTACTGCACAGGAGGAAACTAGTTGTTTACCTCTATGTATAACTGTGTAGTGCATTCTGATTTCAACTGTCTTGCTGTGTTACTAAGCCAGGTACTCAAAAACTCCAGATGTTTTGCGAGTTTATAAATTAAAGTGTTGGTTCTAGTATGCTGGCAAACAAACGAGGAGTAGCCTTAACAGGCAATGTTCAAGAGAGGCACTTGTGTATTAAGTCATGGAAGTCATGTGTAAGTTGCCCCTTATGGATGGATACATTTTCATGTCAAAGTTCAAAACAATGAAGCAAGACAAAAACTGTTTTGAATGCCAAATAAATGATGAAAGCATAGTTCAGAGTCTAGATTATACAAAGTAACGACAAAAAACCCCCCACAATTGTTTTTGTTGAGCATGTGATAAATAGTATTGACCTGCATACAATAGTCAATAGTGGACAGTAGGGAAGCTACAGGCTTATAATGATAGCCAAATACTAAGAGCTGACGTGGTTTGGCCCAGATTTGACACTTTGTTTGGACTTCATTTTCTATAAAACACACAGCCACTCACAGGCCATCCACCTCCATTTTCCCTGCCCTGCAGGAAGTGAACAAATAATTTTGCTGTGCCTGGCAACGGGTTAAATATAAAAAAAGGAAACAAATATTTCAAGAATACTGTTAGCATTATTTGTGTTAAAGTTATGGTTTTTATTATCTTATTGATGAAAGAATGATTTTTATTGTTTTATTGATGAAAGAATTAAAGAAACATGATATGCATCTAAGCTTCTCTAATGTTGCTTTGTTATTTTTGATAATTATTGGATTAGATGCTTTTTTTTTCATTTCATTATTTTATTCATTTCTCTACTAGAGCTGCAAAGTTCACTAATGGTAAGATTTTGCATGTTTGCAACAGAAATTTTTTTTTAACCCATTATTAAGATCTAGCCACATTGTGACTTCGGAGATGATTTATAAACACAACTCAAGTGTGCATGCAATTTTGATTTTTTTTTTTCATCCATTCACTACCACAGTAACAGCATGGAATGGCCTTCTCTCTGAACTGTCAGTGAAGTGGAGTCGGCCCTGATGTTAATCTTGAGGGAAAAATTCCTTTGAACAAATTTTTGGTGGTGGCTGGAACCGAGGATGTCAGACCACAAGCTTAATGCTCTGACCATAAGGCTACCCCCCCCCCCCACCATATTTATTATCAAATTTAATGTATTAGAAAGAACAATGCCAAAGTAAAAAGTTGCCCTAGTGATCTTGTTATTTCACTTCTTAAACCACATCATGATTGGAAGTCAGATATATACGCTAGGAAAATATCCTTATCTTCATTTGTTTAAGGGGATGTTATTTTGTCATATGCTCCTACTTATACACTGTGTTGTGTTAGCAATAACGAGTCATCCTTGCAGCTAATTTCAGTGACGACCCAGTGGAAGTGTATCAGTACATGTTTGATCAGAACATTGGGTGTAGTCTGGCTCTGCTCTATGAAGAATGGGCTAACTTTGTGGAACGTGTTGGCAACACCAAAAAAGCTGACTCCATCTATTTGGAAGGGATTTCTCGTGGTGCACAACCATCAGATGTTCTCAAGTTGAAACACAGGTTTGTTAACTATGGATTACTAATAAAATATGTATTAATATTTGATATTGAAATGTCAAAGAGAAATGCAAATCAATAAAACTCTACAGCTGTTTTTCTCCATGGTAAAAAGCAATTTTTGAGTGGGTGCCCAATTTTATAACCCTTCCATGCCCTTTTTTTTTATTTTTAAAAAATAGATTAGAAGTATACATTGATGGATGCTGAAGAAATCTTACAAAATGCTCTAATTTTTTAAACTAAAGCAAAAAAACTTTGAAATAAAGATGTTTTAATTTTTTTTTTAATCTTTTCATACTGTTCAGAAATCTATTCGAGCATTTTTTAACTTAGTTATGTATGCCTACTGTTTTTATGTCATTGAATTGAAATTCAACTCAGAAATCTTGCATATCAATTTTTGCATAAAATGGTTTACAGTGAGTTTCAGATGCGTGTGGCAAGAGGTCTTGCTTTGCAGCCGAGGGAAGAGGAGGATGACAGACAGGTGTGGAGGAGCAGAGAACAGTCCTGGGGGGTCTGAGAGCAGACAAGAAAAATCGTGTGGGCACCACCAGAACAGGGGTCGCAAAATTAGGTAAATCACTTAGATATTGCACATTTTTTATGCTGAAGCATATATTTTCTATTTCTTCCTGACAGCATTGATGATGAAAACAGGTCTTCCTGTTTATTCTGATTCTGTTTCTCACTGAGTCCAGGTCATCTTGTGGCATAGTAACTAAGGTCCCCTTTCACTGACTTTGTTTCTGTCGTTTTTCCTTTACCTTTTCTATTTTGTCTTTTCCTTATTTTCTGTATTCCCAATTCACTCACCTGCCTTTTATCTAGCAGATCTTTAGAATATTCTTTTTTTTAATACAATGAGATTTTGCCTGTATTAATTTGTTTTGGTGACCAGATAATGACAGTGATATTTAAACACTGTGATGGGCACAGGATGTCCATTCTGCCGTGTTTCTAGCCCATAATGGCATTTTAAATGTTTTTTTTTGTACTTTGAAATGTGCTTTTTAAAAAAAATTGTGGGAATGATAAATTAGTGGAATGGCTGGTGTCCTCAGAACAACTTGGCTTTGTTAGCCTTAAGGAATGAAATAATTAGGATGGATGCTATAGCTGAGTGGTTAAGACCGTATCTGTTTGATTTACTCGGTTATGTAGTAGGATTTCACAATAATATAAAGTGTTATTATTATTATTATTATTATATAAGTATTACCTTATACAAGACTAGATAAAGCATTGATATGAAATTTATCCTGCCTTAGTCTAAAACTTGCTAATCATATAAAATGATGGAAAAAGATTTGTATATGATGTTTATCTATGATCTGATCCAAAGATAAAAAGTGTCATTAGTTAACAGGATATGCATGATTTCAGGTATGCGCCGTGGACTGGGTCCTACTAATGCCCCTCAGCAGCAGATGGGGCAAGGAATCCAAATTTTCCAAGATGAAAATGCTCCAGTCTCTAAAGCAATGCAGCAGACAGGAGAATACAAGTCAATACCGAAAAGGGAGCATCTGAATCGTGAAAACGAACAGGCCCCTGGGGTGTGGACCAAAGCAAGGGTAGGTTCTGCTGCTGCTAAAGTCACTGAGTCTGTAATCATTGTTGAAATTACTCTGTAATTGGCTGTGATTTTGATTTGTAGTTATCTTGAATTTTTAAACAAATATCAGTCATATCTTTTTTTTTTTTTTTTTTAATAATATTTTTTTAGTATTATGAGCCCTACCAATTTATGCGTTGTTTAGTGTTGTAATTGTTATTCATGGGATGACTTAAGTATTTTTGGACTTTGACTGGAACTAGCTAAATTTCACGTTTAAATGTGAAAACACATTTTGGTTTGGAGCATCAGCAGTTAATGATTGTGGGTTAGAGTCAAAAACAGAAAGTAAATCTGACTTTCTTACTGTTGGGATCACTGACAGCTTGCCTGAAAGTTTAGAATGACTGAAAGGTATAGCATGACTATATGTTTTGATCTAAAATGAGCTGAATCAGAAATAATTTATGTGATCCTGAAAGTAATGACCAATTTCTTTGGAGGTAGAATTGTATAATGAAACTGAGTTTTTGTCTGCTTGAAGATTTTGATTATACCTTGTGCATATGTTTTTTTTTTTTTTTTTCTATTAGGCTCCACAACGTAAAGAGGTAGCCGCAGTGGCATCTTTAGCAAAACCAGCCTTTGAGATCCATGAAGATGAAAACACAAAGCAGCAACATCAGTAAGTGCCTCAAAATGCATATTTCACTTGAAAAAAAAAATTTCAATCTGTGTGTTTTATTAATTCTTTCATTCCCACAGCCCGGTTTACTGGTCTGCATACTTTTCTTCCTTTCCATCCCACCAGCGCCTGGTATACCGGTCTCCACTAACAAACACCCTTCCTTCCCACAGCCCGGTAAACCGGGCTCAGCAGGGAGTGCTCTGTTCTTCCCGTTAGTTGCTTATCAGTTGTCAGCCACTAACGGGTCTTTGTTTATGTAAGAAATACCAGGCTGGGCAGCCTCCCTTCCTCCTCCCCTCCCCACTCCCCCATCAATCTTGACCTGTCAGCATCTTGACCCTTCAGCCACTACCCAGTCTATGTAGTAGTAGCCGTGAATGGAATGCAGTTCCAGATTACCCAACAGATTACTGCATTGGTCTTCCAGCTCTCACCTCTCCTCTCTACCCCCCCACTCGTGAGAAAGTAGTCGCTTGAGAAATTAGTTGGTTTTAGAATGAGTGTAAGAGTGTGTGTGAAGATGTGGCTTATTTCTTGGCTGTGAAAATTGAAGGTGGGGAGAATTTGGATTCTGATCAAGGTGTATCATACATGTGTCACCTATGTGTGACATATAATGTGATACTTGGACAGAAGTGCAAACATATGTAATTAGAGAAAATGTAAATACTATCTGTATAAAAAAAAGTGTGCAAAATAGTGTGGGGCTTGCTCTCTTTATTGTTGTGTGGTAATTATACACAGTCTACAAAAAAGAGAATAAACTGTTGATGTGTTGGGGACAATCATGGTGACAGTGGTAACAGGTCTTATGGAGTATTCACATAAACAATGCAAGGGGATGTACATGAGGCATCAGTTGGTGAGTACAAGCACGAAACATACAACTGGCTAGAAAAATACTGATCTGCATGGAGTGCATGATGGCATACCTGTTTTTTTACCGTCAACTTACCTGTTTTACACCTGTGTCATCTGTCATGTTACTGTGAAGTGTCAACATGGTCACCAACACCATCTCACATCAATTTCCTACACAATGATATGTGACGCTCCACCACATAATGAGACGCATTGCACCAGAGGTCAATTTTTAGTTATTCACATGTTATCAAACTGCAATAAAATGGCTATACAATACAAAAAACAGATTGAATATAGGACAATTCTAGGAAAAGTTATTGCAAGTTGAAATGCTAGACTGCAGGAAATGACAAAATGAGAAATTGACAAGTTTAGCATCCTAATAGGTGGTCAGAATGAGGGCTTGGGTATTTTTAAAACACGTTTAAAGGCAAAAGGAAACAAAATGATGATTTGATATTTCATTATAAGGTAGAATAATGGTTATACTTTAATAATTAATCAAAATCTGAAAATTGCCAACTTGACCCAACCTGCCTTTAATGGCTCCTAGCGGGAAAGTGGGTTATGTGCTAAGCGACTCATTTTGTGGTGGAGCGCCACATATATGACATTCTTTGGTTCGTATAATATGGGCTACTGCCGTAAGTCTGTAAAGTAAGTACCCCATTATGCTAAGTGTTTTGGTCTGCAAATCCGGGAATGAAGGGAAGAAACAGACAAGAGGAACCTGGGAATAAAGGGAAGCAATAGCAAAAGTAAATTGGGGAATGAAAGAGTTAAATGCATGTTTTATTAGAAGCGAAAAGATTAAGAATTTCTATCTGTGTTTTTACATGGGAATATTTAGCTATGGAATGTGTACAGCTTCCTGTAGCTGTAGGTCAAAGTTGGTTTGGCCAAAGAAGCAGCAGGAAAGAGGGAAGTAGTCGTGCCATGTGGTCACAGTTTCTGTGTTGTCCTGTCCTCTGGTGCAGCTACCCTAGTGGTGGGCAAACTGTCACAAATGCAAAATCTCACTACAGGTGGACCTCACAGATATAACCAAGAAACAAAGAGAAAAAAAAAAGATCTACACTTAGGTTTTGCGTGCCCTCGAAAATCAAGTAAAAAGTTTAGATCACTTTAACTTTTATAGTTTAGCAAGACATTTTAAGTATCAAGGTTAAGTGTGAAGCAGGTTTGTTTATTTTCGGCAGTGTGAATTCTGCTGTGGTGGATGGACATGTGCTGAGCACAAGAAAAGCAGAGAAGCCTGGGCACCTGTTGGATCCTATTCGCAAAGTGGCTTCCCGGGATGAACTTCCCATGTACTGTAAAGAGAAAGTCTACTGTGGCACACAGGAATTCTCCTTTGAAGAGCTTCGAAGTCTCAAGTACTTTGAAAACAAGAAGAAGAAGGAACAAGAAGGTGAGTTAAAAAAAAAAGTTTCTTAACAATTTAGTGTGTGTGTGTGTGTGCGCATGCGCACGTGTGTGTGTGCGCGTGTGTGTGCGCGCGCACATGTGTGTGTGTGCATGCATGTGTTTGTGTGTGCATGTGTGTATATTTGTGTTTTAAGAAACTTGGGTTGGTGTTACTGTATGTGGGATATCACATGTTGATATACATTTTGCATATCTGCAATTGATGAAAGACTTGAATAGTAGAAAGGCAAAAAACAAAATGGGTTTGATAGGGTAGTGGGGTTGGGGAAGATCATTTAATGTGCATTAGACAATCTTGGAAAATTGTGATGCCTGATATTTGGCCAAACAAGTTTCATCATATACATGCACATTTATATACATGTATGTGTACACTTTGATAGTGTACTCCCTTCAACGTATACAAAACTCTGCAGCTCGCCTGGTCCTCTGAAAGAAAAAATCCGAGCACATTACCCCTCTCTTGCAATCTCTCCATTGGCTGCCCGTACCACAGAGAGTAAACTACAAGATCAATACCCTCTGTTACAAATGTCTCCACAATACTGCACCCTCCTACCTCTGTGAATGTCTTCACTTGTACACACCTTCTCGCTCCCTCCGCTCCTCGGCAGATACTTTGTCTTTAAGAATACCCAGATTCAACCTATCTACCGTTGGCCACCGCTCTTTCTCTGTTTCTGGTCCATCGGTGTGGAACGACCTTCCTCTCTCCCTAAGGCAAAAGCCTACTTATGACACTTTTAAATCCAACCTCAAGACACACTTATTTCAAACCTAAGTTTTTCTCCTTCCGCTTCCATCTCTTACCTGTCCCTGCCTTCAACATCCACCTGCCAAAGTGCTTAACGTTTGTAGGTGTGTGTGCGCGCGGGCGTGCTGCGTGCATGCGTGCGTGCGTGTTGTGTGTGTGTATATTTGAATTTGTTAAAACTGTAAATAGTTGTTGATTGTGTGTTGTTTAGGTCGAATGAAAGCGCTTTGATTTGTTTTTACAAGAGATAGCGCTATACAAATTCCATGTATTATTATTATTATAGTGCCTGGTTATATATACAGATGTCACGAGTATTCTTGTGTATGTATTTGCTTGCTTGTCTGTGTTTGTGACTTAAAATGTAGTAAAATGTGGATGCGGAAAAGCACTCAGAACTTCTTCATATGAGAGAGTGAACGCATTGTGCAAAATTTGTGGTGAAAGATCGAGGAAAGCTTGTTGGAAACTAGCAAGACTGCAGAAACTTTGCAACAGGTTTTTTCAATTTTTTCTTTTAATATCTGTTAACACTGAGACAGACTTTTTTTTTTTTCTTTCATGTTTTGTTCAAAATGTGTTACTTGAGATTATATGAACTGAACCAAGTGTCTTCTCCCTCTGAACCAACACTTCATAATTTTATATGTGCCAAAGAAAAGAGTGGTGGAATGTGGACATACTATGACTCTTCATAACAGAATCAGATTTCAGTTTGTTGTGTATCTGGAACACAGTATGTAAGAGACAGTAAAACATACCAGAAGCTCCCATAAAACAAACCAAAAAACCCTTTAACAGCCCCCCCCCCAAAAAAAAACCCAACAAAAACAACCAACAAAACAAACAAAACAACAAACAAAACTCCCCCAAACAAACAACAAAAAAGAACAAAAATATAAAACAGCAAAAACAAACCCCAAACAAAAAAAATAACCAAAATTTTAAAAAGCAAAACACAGACAATCTAGAAAGAAAGAAAAAGTAGGGAGAAAAAAGGCAATCCATGCTTGAGAGATTTGTTCATAGATCACTGACAGTGCTCTTAAAAATAGGACAAATGAAAGTACATGTAAATATAGCATATTTATAATGAATGTGATATATCGCTATTGGTATGAAATGGTAACCAGTAGAAGGGTTGAATTTAGCATTAAGAGCAGGGAATGTGGCAGCAGCGTGTGTACATTTCCTGGAGTATAAACACACTGACTGTCAAAGACTCATCTATGCAGAGGAATATCAAAATGCCTCTCCGCTCCACCCCCACCCCCTACCCCCTACCCCTGACCCTGTGGCTGGTAGGCTTGAGATGGCAGTGAATGATACCAGTGAGTAGTGGCCAGACTGGTGTTGTATTGTGTGAAGGAAGAATGCTGAAAAAAAACAACTTTCAGGCAGTGCACAGGGTGTTGAAAAGTTGAAGCTTTTTTGTTGTCAATGCATGAATGTGCTGTGACATTTTTTTTGTGCAAGATGGCATGAAAGTAAACTGTAATCATGTGCAGATCAGTTCTGTTCTTTCTGTCATATTTATGCTCACAAATGTTAGACCAAGCACTTTCTGTTAGTTCTAATAAAGATAAGATAGTTATTCTGAGAAAGATACAAAAGTGATAAATTTGCAGCTAGTGTAATTTATGGCTGACAGTGGTACGTAGCATTCAGTTAATGGTGAGCAGCAGAGGTGTCAGTTTACAGCAGGCAGGCTGGCCACTCCGCCAGATGTTTTGGGTCCCCAAAAGGCAGAGGCTAGAAACTGAACAGCAGGCTTCCCACATCCCCTGCTTGAAACTTTCAATACGTTTATGGAAATCAGCAATTTATTTTGGTATCTAAGTATTGCTGCTGCAGACAGTGTAAAATTTATCAGTACATTTCACTTTTGTTACAGAGGAGCAAAGGAAATTGGCACAACAGCTGAATGAAATGCGACTGATGCGTGACCAGTTTCAGAAGGATATTGAAAACATGAGGGCTGAGCATCGGCAACTCATTGAAATGCAGAGGTGAGGAAAAATATCTGTTTTTTTGTTTTCCTTTGTTATCTATTCTATTTTTATTTGTGTAGAAACTATTTGGTAGGCTATTTCGTTTTAGGTAACAGCTGCACATTGTTTACAGAAAAATAAGCTGTGAGCCCAGGAAACTGATGCAGGTATGGTTTTAGAAGTCGACCATGTTATTTCTAGCTGAGGGCAAAAGAAAAGAGCGTCTGATTTGTGTTGTGAAGAAAATGTGGTAATGTTTGAAACAAGCACAGTTTTTGAAGACTTAAGTAGAATTTGGTACTATGTAACAGGCAACAGTTATCCCGGGAGAGCTCAGGCCTGCAGACCAGTGGCAGTGGTCACTTTGGTTCAGCTCAGAATACGCCTGTCTTTGTGTTCACCCTCCTTCAGCGCCTTCCTCAGCCAGCTTTTCTGCCCCACAGTCTGCAGACGGCTTCAGCAACCCTCTGCTCTCTGCTCCCTCCTCCGCATCCCTATCCTCAAACTCCAGTGTGTGCAGACAGGCACCAGCACCAGTGTCAAGTGCTGGTTTGCAGAATGCCAGTTTGAATTCCAGCCAGAGGACTCCTGGATATAAGGCCTTGGAAACCAGTGCATCATCTAGTGGCTCTGGTCGACATGCACCTCACCAGACCCAGTCAGCCGGACCCACCCCTGAAAGCAACACCTTAAAACATGTAAAAATTTGTTGTGTGTGTGTGTGGTGTGGTGTGGTGTGTGTGTTGTGTGTGTGTGGTGTGGTGTGGTGTGGGGTGGTGTGTGTGTGTGTGTGTGTGTGTGTGTGTGTGTGTGTGTGTGTGTGTAGTTGTGTTTTGTGAGTGTGTAGTGTGTGGGTGTGTAGTGTATGTGTGTTAATGTGTATATGACTGTTTTTTAAGCACCTCGCCATTTAGGAAAAAAGTATTTGAATCCCACTCATTTCAATGTTGCGCAATCACTGATTTAAAGAACTATCCAATTGATTATTGAATATTATTGATAATTTTTTGAACAATTATTAAAGGTCTCTTTACAAGATTGCCATTTGTTGACAGAGTTTGACAAGTGCATCTCCAACAATCAACATGAAGGAAGCCCTGCAGATTGTACAGGGGATGTACAATGCCACATTAGATTGTGATAAAATTGATGCTTGGAACCAAGAAGACACAGAAATGACAGGTTTGTTTTTGTGGAGAACGCTTTTGTCTGTCATCCTATGCACTTTACTGATATCTTAAAATTATTCAGAAATTACTTTGGTCTTAGTTGGTCTGTGATAAGTTTACACTTACTACTGTGTGTGTGGTGGTGTGTGTTGTGTGTGGTGTGTGTGTGTGTGTGTGTGTGTGTGTGTGTGCATGCATGGGTGTGGGCATGCATGTGTGTGTGTGCATGATTGAAACACAGATTGTGTTGGACTCTATTGTTCTCTTCTTTGTTTACCCTATTTATAATCATGAAAAGTAGATGGGATGGCATTGTTCACTTCCATTGTAGTTATAAATGAGATATATAGTGTTCACTCTCTTTGTAGTCATGACAGAGATTGTGTTTACTCAAAAAAAAAAAAAAAAGTTTACTGCCTTTGTAGTTATAAACGAGATTCAGTTTTACACTCTCTTTTGGTTTTTGTTGTTGTTTGCTCTCTTTGTGGTCATAAACGAGATTCTGTTCTTTGCTCTCTATGTCATAAATAAGATTCTGTTATATGCTAGCTTTGTAGTCATAAAGGAGATTCTGTTAATTACTCTCTATGTCATAAATAAGATTCTGTTGTACATTAGGTTTGTAGTTATAAATGAGATTCTGTTGTTTGCCCTTTATGTCATAAATAAGATTCTGTTGTAAGCTAGCTGTGTGGTCATACATGATATTCTGTTCACTCTGTCTGTGGTCATCAGATGTAAAGGAAATTAGTAACTTTGCTTTGTTTATACTTTTATCAAAATGAATATCCAAATAAGAAATTTCAAAATCATTTTGCTTTCTTGTTTATTCATCTATTCATCCAACAGAAGCAGCACCGCCTCCAGCAATGTCTAACCCCATCGTAGTCTTTGATGAATCTGAGGTGAAAACTGCCAAGCCTGCAGCTTCAATCCAGATCTTTTGTGATGAAAACGCTCCCATGGAGGACAACAGGTGCCATATTCACTTTCCTGCATTTTTTGGTTCATTTATTGGTATTAATCCTGATGAGACACACTAAGCTTCTGATGAGAGATGCTAAGTCTTTTAATTGCATTTGTATTAAAATTATATATTGTATTTTGTTATTTTTGTTTGTTTTTTTCCTTGGCTAGGTGTCTGAGGTTTGCCAATGGTGAGATTTTTTTCATATAAAATTATGACTGTTTTTTCCTCCACCATTAAGGTAGCTGCATTCTGATTTGGGGGAAACAGTTGGGAATTGAACTTACCAGTTTTGCCAGGACTGTAGGGAGGTACCTCCCTGCTCTTTCCGATTTTCAATGACATGATTCTTCGACAAATACAAGTCCATATGCGCATGGGTCCACCTGGTTTAGAGTCTCCTCTGAAAGACTTGACATTCAGTTTGATTTTCCCATCAAACTGGGAAGAAAGGCAAGGCTAGGAATTGAATGCAGAATGTCACAGTATACTTGTGTCCTGCCACTTCACCTCTTGGTATATGATATGAATATGATCACAATATTACGTGAGAAAATTGGACAAAAAGTAACCAAAACGATGCAGTTTTTGTGTGTATTCAAACTTTAATCATAACTCATAAAAAAAAACCCAACTTGTTTTTATAAAAAATGAACTGTTGTGTTGGGTAAAGTAGACATTGAACTGTCAGAAATGCTAAAATTCCCAAGACCTCCCCCCAAAAAAATTATGATTTTAGTTGCCATTTCAAGCCTTAATTTAATGTTGAATGCCTGTATGAGACAAACAAAAATATTAATCTAAATTTAGAAAAGAAACCCCTTCTGAATGATGTATTTCTTTCTGTTGTATCAGCAGGCCCCCAGCAGCGAGCAGTCAGAAGAGTCAAGGTTTAGGAATATCCAGAGGTAGACAAGCACTGCAGGTTAAGCAGCCTGTGATGCCAAACACTGCTCCTTCACAGGACTTCATGCCAGAGGTAAGGAACCTGGGAATAGCTGTTTCATCATGATGGATGAAAAAATGGCAGAGGAAAGAAATTATTGTTTTTGCACAAATGGTTGTGATATTGATATTGGTGGGAAATTTCTTGAAAATTCAATCATGTATTGTGTTATACTGACTGAAGCTGTCAGGACTATTGCCAGCTCTGGTCAGTCTTCACACCTAAAGCAGTGTGAAGGCATGATTCAGTGTTTTAGATCAGTAAATGATTTTACCACTGTACAGTGCAAGAGTCATACTTGATTCTATTTTCAATGATTAACTGCGTAGGACCTTGCTCTGACAAGTAGAGGCTGAAGACTGTACTAGTTTTACCAAGACAGAATACTCAAACAGGTCTGGGAAAATATGCAGAGTGCAGATCATATCAGTATATTGAAGGGGTACAAAAAGAATATGCTCTCCAAAAGGTCAGAAGTTTAGATGGAAATACAGACTGGCTTGGCCAAATTCAAAGGCCTGTCTTCTGTAGCCTCTCTTAGTGTGACAGATCTGTGTTCAGGATGGTGGACTGAGAGAAGGGACAGAGTTCTACCCTCATTACGATATGACCCTAGCAGCTGTGGGCTCCCTTACTGCAGTGATATCTCTGTGTTCAGGATGGTGGACTGGGAGAAGGGACCGAGTTCTACCTTCATTACGATGTGACCCTAGCAGCTGTGGGCTCCTTAGTTAGTGCAGTGATATCTCTGTGTTCAGGATGATGGACTGGGAGAAGGGACAGAGTTCTACCCTCACTACGATGTGACCCTAGCAGCTGTGGGCTCCCAGGACAGCTTTGCAGCAGCTGCCAGAGCAGCGTCCACACCCTTTGGATTGGCTGGACATGGCGCTGGACGCCTGCCTTCCATTCCCCTCAGCTCCATCAAACCCCACAAGTGAGTGCTTCACTGCTCTCTTGTAATGTGGCTGTGGTGAGGTCTGTGGCAGTGTTGTTACTTGGAGCCAGTAGTTAAAGTCTGCAACAACCGCTTTTGTTCATTTCTTCATTTTTTATATTTATCTCTGTTTGTTTTTACAACAGCTGGTTGGAGATCAGAAAGAATGTTTATGATACGTAATCAGTTATTGTTTTGCATGAAATTCTTTATGTGACTGACATTTGGAATTTGATGTTTCAAGATGAATGGTTGGTATATAGGTCTGTGTCAAAACAGTTACCTGTTACTTGAAAATATGTTTTCAGTTGTACTGTTTGCATTGATTACATGCTGTTTACGATAGCTAGCCATTGATTTATACTAAAGTTAAAATGTGTGTGATCAGGATTACTCGGGAAAACTCTGACGAGGAGATGGTTGATTCAGCCAGTGTTCAGACGAACAGTTTACAGGCCCAGCATTCGCAAAATACACAGTTCCATACCTTCAACAACACACAAGCCACACCAGCCAAGAACGACCTCAGGTAACAAATTTACCACTGATTTTTTTTCTTCAAATTTTGTTGGAAAGTTTATGAATTAAACAAGTACCTATGTACCATTGAACAAACTTTGTATTTGGTGGACCCAAGTTTTATTAATAGAAACAGTCTATGAGCCAAGTTTGATTATTGAATTCGTAATGAGGCTCTTCTGACAAAAATGAACAGGGTTCAGCATATTATAATTGGGAAATATTTGTCACAAAGTCAGGAGCTATAGGTTGAACTATGAACCATTGGCTGGCTGATCACCACTCACAGGCATTGAAATACAGCACTGCAGTTAGAAATCTTTATTGAATCCTAAGTGGAATAATTAGCATACTGCATTGCCAGTTCCCTTTAAAAGAAGTATACATTAAACATGTAATAAATTAAAAGTATTCACCAATGAATGGTAACTTTTAAAATTCATTATAACTAGAAAGAAATTACCTGAGGCTTTAACTATTACATTATTGATAATTAGGTCAAACCTGTATATCCTTATTTAATACAGAAGATAAAAGCTGGTTGCAAAATCTTCAGCGGTGCTCCCACAGTCTACAGGACTATGGGATAGGTGAAGGTCAAGGAATATAGTTCCCATTATTTTTCTCATTAGCTTTGTGATTAGGTACATTTTCTGCGGCTTGTGAGATGTTCAAGATTTGAAATGGCAGTATTTGCATTTTTGTCTGGGGTAGAATAACATGAAGAGTATACATGTGTGATTTTCAGCCCCATCATTGAAGGAAGTTCTGAAGGCAGCAGTGAGGAGTCCAAGTCCCATGCAGCCAGCACACTGGGTGCATCATCGTCGTCCTCATCTGTCAAGACCCCTGCTGCACCAGCCAGTCATCAGCACCCCCGCACTGCATCCTCCTCCTCTTCTGATGTGGACATGGCCCCTGTCCTGTCCAGTGACAAGCACATCATTGACACCTCGCATTACATCCCTGCTGAAATGGATGAGAAAACAGAGGCCTTGCTGTCTGTTTCTGTGTGTATTGACCCACACAATCCCTTTGACGAGACCACCATTCAGAACTTTCTGAAAAAAATCAACCCCCCTCTGGATCAACGGGAAGGCTATGTGAAGTGTGAGCAGCATGTTCCCAACTTCACTGGACTTCAGTTCATAAATCTGGGTAAGAGTTAAATGTGGGCTTCTGCTGCTTGTGATTTTATGAAATATTCGTATAGTTCATCCTTATGGGGTTTTTTGGGGGGGAGGGGAGGGGGGGAGGATGTTTTTCAGCTAAAGCTCTAAGGTTCGCTAATGGTGAGATTTTGTCCATGCAACTGTTTTCTCACCATTTAGATAAACTTATTCCAGCTTTGGGGATGTCTAAACACAGCACCAGTATACATTCCTTTTTGATATTCTATCATCTGTTCCTACTAGTACGCAGTGGCCTACTCTTGTGAAAGGCTGAAGGGGATTTAATGCATACACAAGTTCAGTAAGCACATGTACATGAAACCTCAGTTTATAGCCTTATCCAAAATCACAATCTGTATGTTTGTGTTACCTCAGATGTGTAATCAAAATCAAAAACTGAAAGTGTGAGTGTGTTATATTCCAGCTTTCACTGTCCATGCATATGAATGTGTGTGCATCCATATCTGTATGCACTTTTGCATGTGCACAGACATAGTAGTAGAAAATCATGTGTCTGAAAAGATTGTACTGTGCAAATTTGTTGAGTGATCAAGATTTCTGAAGCAAAAGTTCCATTGTGCATATTTGTTGATTGATTAATTCTCTTTTTTTCCCATCTAACAGCATTGTTGTAAAACTTTTTTGACTGTGTATGTTTAGGAATGGACACCTACAGTCTGTACCGCCTGATTGGAGAGGGAGGCTATGCCAAAGTGTACCATGCAGACTTCCTCTCCACATGTCTCGATGATAGCTTGGACACCATGGACATTGAGCCTACAAATCAGAACTCTCATGTCATCAAGGTCAGATATGAAACTCTTACAGCTAAATTCACACACTCTATTAACTCAAACTCAGCCCAGATATGGCCTAATGATTAGTTGGGATAAAGATTAAAATGAAATGCATTGATATCAAAATAAGATTTTAGAACTTTGTAAGCTGATTTTTTTGTTTTAAGTAAAATGAAAACATTATCATTATTGAGGTTGAACTTGTGTCTTGAGACATTGTTCACAACATATGCTTTGGTAATTTAAAGCCTTTTAGTTATGAGACTTCAGGACAGTTTTTCCCCGTTGTACAATGTGGGAACTTGTTCATATTTGTGATAGAATGTGTTCCTTTTTTCCTGCAACAGACAATTTATTTGGCAGGTTCAGAAGCCAGCAGCACCTTGGGAGTATTACATTTGTTCAGAGATCCACCAGAGACTGCAGAAACTTGGCCTGGCTCATATGGTGAGATGTCCTTGCAATTTATTGTTTGTTGTGTTGTAGCTTGTTTGACATCTGTCAACTGTGTATTCATTTAAAAACTATGTACATCATATCATATTGGTAAATGTCTGGACTTGATATTTTTAAATCTACAGAGAGAACAAAGATATACTTAAGGTTGTGTCAAAAAAATGAAATAGTCTGTACTTTCACTGAAGCCACAAGCTGAGGAGATCATCAATGAATATGTAGAATTCTGAGCAGATCGGGGCACAACAGAGCAAATTAAAAATTAAAAAAATAAAAATAAAATTTAGAACACTCTGTGGGAAGTGCCAGTAGAACACATTTGTTTGCAAAATATTTGAAATGTGCAAATCTGATGATGCATTAAGTAAATCTCCTCCCCCCCTCCCAGAGTCCTCTTCTGTGAAGCTGGCAAAGCTGTTTTAATCTCTTGATCTGAGCTGTGCACTTTAAAAAAATTGTACATTTGCTGTTTTCAATGCAGTGTGTGTATTTGACTGTGTGTTTCAGCGGCCCTGTATGACAGAGGTTACAAAGGCTTATTTCTATGAAGATGGAAGCTGCCTGCTCAGTGATTTCTGCCCCCTTGGCTCACTACTGGTATGTTGATGACACTGTGGAGCTTGTCAATCCATACAGTGTGGTATTTTTGTTTTTGTTCCTATTCTTTTATTTTGGGGATAATGGAAAAAGCACTTCTAATACAAAACTCTGTGAATCAGAAGTGAAATGGGTCTTTACGTATGATTTTATGTCATTTTAAATCAGGTTTGTAACTGTTCTGTGGTCTGTTTTATCAAGAGATTCTGCAACATATTATGCTGTGACTCTTTTCTGTGATTTTTTTCCCCCCGCATCAGAACCAAGTGAACCAGCTGAAGGGTCACCGTGACCTGATGGGGAATCTGGAGCCTCTGGCTGCTTTCCTGACCGTCCACCTGCTGCGTATGGTGGAGGCTCTGCACCGCTGTCACATCATCCACGGGGACATCAAGCCTGACAACATTCTGCTGACAGGATTGTAAGTAGGCTTTATCTTGTCCCAGGTGTTGCACTTGTATATATTAATGTCAAGACCTTTTCACTTCAGCTGTTATATTTTAGTGATTTTTTTTTTGCGTGTGATTAACTCTTTTGCATTTGATGTTTTTGTAAGTGCATTTTACTTGTTATTTTCAGCACTCTTGTTTAATGAATATGTAAGTTTCATGTATACAGTTTAGCTTGCCAGTGTGTCTTTAGTAGGATTGTCCCTAAGTCTGTAAAACATTGTAACCAACTTTGTCAAATGTGTCAACAGTCAGTGTCAAAAATCATATCTTTACAGGTTAATACAATTCTTGGCACCACTCTTGTGATGCTGTCCTCTGAGTAAACAAAGTTTATATCATTCACTGTCAATGAAAACTTGCGTTACGGAACACCTTTATTGCATATACTTTTTCAAATGGTTACAGAAATTGCCATATCATGCTTACCTTAGATTTTTTCCCTCTTTGTTCCTCTGCTAGAGGTCTGAGATTCACCAATTGTAATATTTTTGCGTATATGACCATGGTGGTTAAACATGACACTTGACACTATGTATGCAGTTTTTTAAAAATTGTCATCCATTCCTACCAGCATGAAATAGCCTACTCTTTGGAAAGGCAGAACAGGTTTTTAATGTGTGTGCAAGATATTCTGCGTGCATTCACCTATGAGGTATCAGTATACAGTTTATAGTCTCAAATAAAGGACTTTGATTTCATTTTTATTTTCTTGTCAAACTGGGATAGAAGGGGCAAGGCTGGTTTACTTATTTTAAGTCAGGTGAATGTCTTAACCGTCCTGTCACCTCCCTTCTTAGATTTTTTTATTTTTTATTTATGTGTTATCGTCATAAATACTCATTTTATATATTCGTTTTAATGTTTTCTTAAATCAGGGTTATGAACGTAATTTTAAAGATTGCATGTAGGTATAGGCATGAGAGTTTGTCATATTCTGCCCTGAGAATTCTGAGGGCATTCTCAGTAAATTAGACAGATGTCAGTGAAGGCTAACTTTGTTGACAGCTCTATGGTGCCCCCTGGCAGCGGGAAGGAAGTGTATTTTGGAGGGAGCAGCCAGTGTCTGAGGCTGGTGGACTTTGGCCAGGCCATTGACATGTCCCTGTACCCCTCAGGCACCACTTTCCTGGCCAAAGTGGGGACCTCGGGCTTCCAGTGCATTGAGATGATGACAGACCAGCCCTGGACTTACCAGGTCAGATCACACCACCTCCCTCACTTTGTGTTCAGGCAGATATTACAGTATGTAGTGGTTGAGATGCAGTATTCTATTGTCTGTGAGCATGTCTCTGTGTGTGCGGCATTACTGCTGTTTGATTTATTGACTTTGTTTTCTTGCAAGAGAGGTACTCTCTTTGAGAATGTGCAAATGTAACAGGCAAGATCTTTTAGTATTTTTACATGTTGTTTGTATGTGTAAACAAAGTGAGAAACTGCATGTGTGTGTGAATGAGTTTGTATGCGTGCATGTGTATGTGTGAACAATAACGATATCGAAATTTCATTTTCTGAAAGTAATAGAATAAGTACAAGTGAGATAGATTTATTTATTTATTTATTTATTTATTTTTATTTAATCTTTTATATCGAGGATAACAGAATAAGCAATCATGTGCTTTTTTTCATCCGGTCCCCGTGTGTATGCAGTTTTTGTAAATATTGTCATCTGATAGAGAAGGAGTGTGTGTGTGTGTGGTGTGTTGTGTGTGTGTGTGTGTGTGTGTGTGTGTGTGTGTGTGTGTTTGTGTGTGTGTGTTTGTGTGTGTGTGTGTGAAGTTGTGATAGATAAGTAAGTGTACTGATACGATGCAAAAACAAGCATGTAGAAAGTGGCTTTCTTTTTCTTTTTTTTGAAGAACTAGAGAGGAAGTTTTAATAGGGTAAATCTTTGCACTGTATTGAAATCCGTGTTTTCTGGTTTCAGACCGACTTGTTTGGTCTGGCAGGCACTATCCATGTGCTGGTGTTTGGTCAGTACATGAAAGTGTACTGCACTCAGGGGCAGTGGCATATGACCTCCAATTTCCAAAGGTTGGTATTTTGTGTTTGTTTTGACTTTCTGCATACAGTTTGGGTTAAGGTTTGGAATGTGTCTGATCTTCCTGGTTACAGGATGGCAAGCCTGCATGTGTGTAGTGGAGGATAACAAAATTATACCAAAGTTGGACGCGTTGGGCCTGACTTTTCCAGTGCTTCACAGCAGTGCAATGCATTTTTGCTCAAACAACAGACAACAGGAGTTGCTGTCTGAACTTTTGATGACAAAGAAGAATACCAGAATGTTGTCATCCATTCCTACTGGCACACATTGGCTTACTATTTGAGAGGCAGAATGGGTTTTGACATGTACTCACGATGTTATGCATGCGTTTGCACACAGGACCTTGGTTTATAGTCTCATCCAAAGGATTTGAATCTTTCATTTGAATCTTGGCTTGCAAAATTGGTTGGGATAAAAGATTCTTATTTTACACTTTGCTGTGGTATTAGGATTCTCCCTCTTCCTCCTTGTATGTTTTCATGCCTTGTTCTGGGGTTGTTTTGTTTTCGTTTTTTTGTTTCTCGGCTAGACCTCTGAGGTTTAGCAAGAGTGAGATTTTGTATGTGACTGTTTTTGCTCACTGTTAAGGTAGCTGCTGTCCAATTTCATGGATGATGTCTAAATGCTTTGTTCTAATAATACTGTAAAAAGCAAGTCTTCCCCCCTCCCCCAAAAAAAGTCTTCCGTGACCCCAGGAGCTTAACAGTACATGTTTGATGTGAAGAAAGGGTCTTATGACTTCATTGCCTCTTCCTCTCTGATGACAATGTTTTGGTGTGGTGCAGAAAGTGGAAAGTGGACCTGTGGAAGAAGCTGTTCCATCAGCTGCTGAACATCCCAGACTGCAGCCAGCAGCCAGACCTGGGCAGCCTGCGGCGGGAGTTTGAAGATCACTTCATGGCCAGCCTGGCCCCCCACTTCAACAGCATCCTGGCCAAAGTGCAGAGCACCACCACCCACCACTAGCGTTCGGGGACACCTGAGATGGATGAGGACAGATTGGAAATGTGCTGCATGATTGTCTTAGCTGCAAATGCCTACTTTTCTTGCTGGTGTTTTACATTTTGGTTTTGGTGGTTGTGTTGTTTTTATGAGGGAAATTAGTTGACTGCAAGAGTGTTTTCGGAAAATTTTTGTTCTGAAAATCAGTTGTCATTGTTCTCCTACCAGGATGCTGGGGGCTATTCTTCCAATACAGTAGTTCCTGCTTTTGAAAATTACCTGCTGTAATCATCTTTTTTCATTGCTTTGTTTTTGCCTTCTCTCTCCTTATTTCCCACTATCAGTTGCGTAATTTTTCAAGCAAATCATTTTCTTTTACTGTAATGATGCAATGTATTTGTGAACTCTGGGCTACATACAGAGTGTCTACTCTGCAGTGTCATTTGCCAATGTCACCTTTTTATTATTTTTTAAAATGAATTTTAGAGTAACCCTAATTTTCTAAAGTACAAGCAAGCCCCCCTCCCAAATACACCTCCCATCAAAATCATTTTCTGGACTCTCAGCAATTGATGGCTATGCATATGTATTGCCCATTTTATTTATGCTGGTGTAATACTGCATGGATTGCACTCTTGAATTTCTTAAAAAGCTCCTTGAATTTCATACTGAACAAGAAGTCTGCATGATCTCTGAATTAGGTCTCTTGTTTACCTTTGTGTACTGAAAGGCTGAGGTTGCGAGTTTGGAGTGTATGTTTTTGCAAGTTGACTTTATTGAATGAATCTGATGATGTTCATTTTAAAGATTGACACATTTGACTTAGTATATTGGTGACAGCTCCTGATATGGTAGCCTTGGATTATGAACAGTATGAATGGATGAATGTGTGTAAAAAATTACAGAATTTTCTTCTCCATAACTTAGTTTTCCCGTTCTTCAAACACTCCAATATAAGCACACAAGTTCACCACAAACCTTCCCGTGTTTATCCTGCTATAAATGCAGCTATATATTCTGTCTTTGGGAAGTTGTTTAGGTTTTTGAACAGTACACAAGCGCATATTGAGGGCAGAAAAAAAAAAGAAAAGCTTAAGAGAAGAAAAAATCATGCCTATCTTGTAAAAGCAAGCTTTACAGCTCCTGTGAAGACAAACAGTAGATGCATTGATTTTCTCTTTCTGCAGTGCCCATGGTTGAAACTAGAGAATCGTCTAGTCCATAACAGACATCTGTCTGCATTCCTGAAAACACATCAACTTCCCCATGTTACTCTAAATACATGTTAGAACTTCAGGAACATGCTATGTTATATATTTTGAAACATCTTCCAACATTGCATTGTATAGGTCAATATCGAAAACTGAAATCTATTTGATAAAATGCTTATGATGGTAATGGATTGTAACCAAACAGAACAATGATAACTAGAAACACGAATGTGTAAAGTAAAATAGTAAAATGAGATTACATAATATGATTCATAGTAAGTATATGTTGGGTAAAATGAAATGACAATAGTTGGATACCCATGAAATATCAATTTTACATCATGTTGCAGATTTTGTTTTTGTTTGTTGCTGTTTGTATTAGTTGTTTTTCCTATTGATATAAAAAGATATTTGGCAGACATTTCCTTTATGTAACCTTATTTGAAAAATGAATGGACAGACTTGTAAATCTGGGTTTTGGAACATGGAAAGTTAGGTATTTTGTAAATCTGTCACTTCTGACCTGAGGTGTCCAAAACAATTTGAAGGCAGTGTTTGGTGTGTTCAGAATATAGATTAATCTTCACTTGCATGATGTACACAGGGAAAAGACAGGGACTGTATCGGAATCAGTCCTAGCCATTAATAGGACTTGAAAAAGTAAGTAGAACAGTTTGATGAAACAGAAGGATGTTAAGTTTTCAGTTTCAAGACTGCCAGCAGGGTCATAAATATAACCCATTTTCTTAGTTATTGGCTCTCCGACTTTCAACTTTTTGCATTTCACCTGATGTCTTGGCTCTCAAAGATCCACATTTATTCAGTATGTGTGGTATTGTCATCTGAAAAGAACTGACAGGATTTGTAAGCCGGGCTTGTTCTCTTTTTTAGTACTCCCGAAGTATAGGTATTTTTACTCTTTACAAATGCAGGTCTGTAAAACCCATGATGTTTGGATGAGTAGCATAAAAAAGATTTTTTTCTTGACCATCTTTCAAAATTTGGATCTGTAAAAGCTACAATCCATTAATACAGGAGTTGTAATATATACCTATAAAATTCATAAGCAATTGTCAAGTAATAAAATCAATGAGTTGAAAATCTGTCCTGTAATTCATTAAAAAAAAAATCTTTTCATGTGAACAATGAGTGTGCTGTGCAGGTTATTCCAAAAATCTTTTATTGAACAGGCAAACTGTTGGTCTAAAACCCGTTTTGATTCAGGTTTAGCCAAAATGTTGATGCATGTTTCTGGTTTCTCTTTACATACAGCAATGTCATTTATCACCTGTTAATATTCTCATTGTGAAAGATGCAGTGAATGTAACTTTGGCAGAAGTTATCTGCTGACTGTGCAGTAATGCTTGCTCAGCTGCACAATTGGCTATCACTTATAATTTAATCTGTATACTTTTGGCTTTCTATGATGATCAACTTTCTGCGCATGTATCACGTTGATAGGAAAAGGACTTTACCAAACAGGAAAGAACGTGAGATGATGTGAAAGTGTATATGATAAAATATTACATACACCAAAGTGTCTTGATTATATTCATGGGTGTGGATGATTGCATGTTCATTGTGAATGAGCACTTGCCATGGTGCATGATGGTCTAAGTAACTTATGATTTTTTTTAATGTCCGAGGACAGACTGCTCTTTAGCAACAGACTGAAGACACAGGGGTTTGTTTTCTGCCACTTTATGTGTATCTGTGTGTGTGTTTTCCCAGAGAATGTAGTATAAGCCTGAAAAATAAGAACTGAAAATTTAAGGTTTTCTGCAAACATTTTATCCTCGAAAATGGGGGGCAGGATAGCCAAGTAGTTAAAGTGTTGTACTCATGATCTGACGGCCTGGGATCGAGCCACCAGGGAGGCGCCTGTTTTAGGGGGTTTTCCCCTAGAGTTAACATCAGCACTGACTCCACTCCCCTAAAGTCCTCCAGATGAGACTATAAGCTGTGGCCCCATGTGCGAATGCACACAAAACATCTTCCACACACATTAAAAACCTGTTCTGCCTTTCAGAAGAGTAGGCCATTGCATGCCAGTAGGAATGGATGACAAAATTCAAAAAATAACAATGCATGCACACAGGTGTGTTTAGACATCTGTTAAGTTGGAATGTGGCTACCTTTATGGTGGGTAAAAACAGTTACATATGCAAAATCTCACCACTGGTAAACCTCGGAACTCTAGCCAAGGAACAAAGAAAAAATAATTCAATACTTTGATCATCCCCCCCCCCCCCCAAAACCATGCTGGGTATGTTCATGTTTCAGTAACCCGTCGAATGCCGTCATGAATTATGGGGTCTTTAACATGCATATAATATGATCTGCATGTGTATATACACCAAGGGAATTAAGGCACTGGCAGGCCTGCACTAATAGTTAACCTAGTAGATTGTAAAAATACCCACCCTGAATTCACAAGATGCCACCAAAAATGGAACCTACAATATCATAGACCCACTACCCCCCTCAGCAGGGCCACGAGGAGTGAGTGAGTGATAACCCACTACCATATATTCTGGGTGTACAGCCACCCATGGTTTTAGGGTAGGCATAACCCACTACCATACATTCTGGGTGTACAGCCACCCATGGTTTTAGGGTAGGCATAACCCACTACCATACATTCTGGGTGTACAGCCACCCATGGTTTTAGGGTAGGCATAACCCACTACCATACATTCTGGGTGTACAGCCACCCATGGTTTTAGGGTAGGCATAACCCACTACCATACATTCTGGGTGTACAGCCACCCATGGTTTTAGGTTAGGTGTAACCCACTACATTACATTCTGGGTGTACAGCCACCCATGGTTTTAGGTTAGGTGTAACCCACTACATTACATTCTGGGTGTACAGCCACCCATGGTTTTAGGTTAGGTGTAACCCACTACATTACATTCTGGGTGTACAGCCACCCATGGTTTTAGGTTAGGTGTAACCCACTACATTACATTCTGGGTGTACAGCCACCCATGGTTTTAGGTTAGGTGTAACCCACTACATTACATTCTGGGTGTACAGCCACCCATGGTTTTAAGGTAGGCATAAAAAGAACACAAGACCAATAACTATGTGAAAGAAGAAATCAAAAAGCGTGTGGGCCCCCAAGAGCCTTTGCTCTCCACCATAAAGAGGAGAAAGCTGATGTGGTTTGGTCACACCACAAGACACAACACCCTAGCAAAAACCATCTTGCAAGGAACAGTCGAGGGCAAGAGAAGAAGAGGCCGCCAAAAGAAATCATGGGTTGACAACATCAAAGACTGGACCGCCCAACCCCTGCAACACCTACTAGCCACACAGGATCGTGAAGCATGGAAAAAGATCTCTGTTGCGTCTTCTCTCATGTCCCCCCTACGTCCTTTGGGACATGGGACTGAGTGAGTGAGTGAGTGAGTGATAACCCACTACCATACATTCTGAGTGTACAGCCACCCATGGTTTTAGGTTAGGTGTAACCCACTACATTACATTCTGGGTGTACAGCCACCCATGGTTTTAGGGTAGGCATAACCCACTACCATACATTCTGGGTGTACAGCCACCCATGGTGTCTGGAAAGGAACTAAACCTCTGGCCTTGTGTGAAGCATTTGGCTAAGTTCTTTCCCTATGTTGTGGTTGCATAGCAACCCCATGATTTGAAAAGCCTACTCCTACTATACACCCTGGATGTTGAATAACCCAAGTTTCCTACAGGGGAGTCTGCCCTTATGTGTAAGAAGGTGAGACAGTGCTTTTTCCAACAATAGATCTAGTACTTGTGGTGGTAAAAGGCATGCACCCAAACACACACATGTGCAATGGAGCTATCAGTAAAGAAAACAAAGGGCTTGTTACTTTACAGTGCACCATTTGTTTACCACTGAGCTGTTAGTCAATAATAATAATGATATTGATAACATTTATAATAATGATAAATCTAAAGAACACTGGTAGTGCAAGGGGAGGGGTTATAATGAGTTGATCCGACGTCAGTCTCAAGAACATACCTCATTGTGAAACTTTGTTGCAGTATCTGAACTTGATAGTAACACAGAAACTCAGGAGTCCCATTCTAAAACAAACAAATATGGGACCTTACCTGGGACAATCATGGTCAAGTAGTTATGATTTCATACATACACACACGGGGATGGGATAGCCTGGTGGTTAGAGCGATGCGCTCATGATCTGCTGACCCAGGTTAAAATCTAAGAGGATTTTTCCTCTGAGTTAACATCAGTGCAGATTGTGCAGGGACTGGATATAAGAAAGCTCACGAGTGCTTATTCCATTATCTTCAAATAATAAAATAAAAAAATACCCCCCCCCCCCACCACAAATCCCTGCTAAACACACACTTAACTGCTTTTTTTTGTTTTTTTTGCTGCCACATTTTCTGTGACGTTCCTATCCCTGCTGTCCCCACACCGCTCGTTTTAATCTCCCTGCCACGGCCATACCCAGGTTCGCTATGTCTCATCCTCAGGACGGAAGTCCATCAGGAGCTCATCAATATTAGGCCACTCGGCAGCCAGAGGGCCCTGCACTGCTGCTGGGTTACCTTGTGGTGTTCAGTGGTGCCTGTTGGAGCTAACATATGCAGGACACCACCTACTAAGCCCCCTACTAATGACAGTTTAGCTCAGTCGGGAGCTAGACTGAGTGAGACCCCACCCAAGGTGGCAGACCACCACAATCCCTCCAAGACCACCCATCCGAACCTCCAACCCCAAAGCTGACACAAACTCACCACAGGCACAGAAGCATATGGGTAAAGTGAACCCAGGTCATGAGACCAGCAGGCCACAGAATCAGAGGCAATTTTTCATTGCATGAGGATGATATAATGTGCTGCTATGGAAGTGCATGTGCTTTGAGAGAGCTGTACTCTGCTTACTATTATGATGTATCCTGGTGTCAACCGGGCCAGAGAGCTAGACACCTGCAGTGTTGGTCAGGTAATTTGAGCAACATTCTCAAACTTGCATCAGTAAAGTGGATAAAGCTCAACTGTGTGGTCCCAGTCTTCCCATTGAGCCCACAGCATACTCACTCTGGGTAGGAGCTGGCTGGAGCCCAAAGAATCCCTACGACTTATGGGAATTTAACCCACAACTTTTAAGTCCAGAATCCAAGGCATTAACCACTGTGCCATGGCGTGGTCACTTAACTGCTCTTGATAAAAATCATACAACTGTGTGGGTGATTGTTTCATTTTGTTTCCCTCTCCCTTCTGTTTTTTGTTTTTTTTTAAATTCCTAAGCTTTTTTGCTCATGCAAGTTTTTACAGATGCCTTGATGAAACAAATACATTGTATGTTCATGCCATCTGAAATAAGAGTTTTCATTTATATAGAGGGGCACAGGTAGTGAGACATGCACCAATGAGAGAGAGAGAGAGATTTGATTTGATTTATTCTTTTATATCGAGGATAATGGGATAAGCACTCTTGTGCTTTTTTACATCCAGTCCCCGTGTGTATGCAGTTTTGTAAATGTCATCTGTTCCCACCGGCACACGATGGCCTACTCTTACGAAAGCGGAACAGGATTTAACTGTGTGTAAGATGTTCTGCGTGCGTTCGCACACAGGGCCTCGGTTTAAAGTCTCATCGAAGGACTTTTGGGGAGAGTGGAGTCAGCACTGATGTTAACTCCAGGAGAAAAATCTCCTCGACCGGACTCGAACCCAGGTCTTCAAATTGCCAGCGCAATGTTCTGACCACTAGGCTATCCGTCCCCCGGCCAGAGAGAGAGAGAGAGAGAATGTATGTGTGTGTGCATGATTTTTTTTTAACCTCTGAGAAGCTTATTCATATTTCAAAACACTGTCAGTCAATACAAAAGCAAAAAGTAATAAACATCTGTATCTTTGTCTATACCCCCCTAAGAACACACAGACAATGAAACCATGGGTTGCATGTGGGCAGTGTACACCCAAATAATAGTTTTCTGTATCTGCTTGCCTGCCTGTCTCTGAAGCACACACACACACGTGTGCACACATGCATGTGTACACACACACGCCCATGCACCGAAACACACACATACACACAGAGCACACATTCCACCCCACAGGCATGACCATGCACATACCCACGCACACACGGCCATGCACATACATACATGCACACACACACATACAATTCGCGTGTGAACACACACACAATCAAAAGCAAATCATTGCTTATTCAATGTACCATCTGGAAATAAAAATTTGACATGTACCTGCACATGCACACAAACACATTTGATTTACTTCTTCAATCTCTGGAAAGTACTGTTGTGTACCACCACGGCTTAGCAGGGAGCCAAAATTCTCAGTACAAGGACAGGTGTCTTTGCAACCAGGATTAGGGAGGTCACAGGACAGCGACATCATTCTAATGTAATGAGAATGGCCTCTTTCAGTGTGTGGGTGTGTACACACCCACGATGTACTGGAACTTTTGACTCCTAATTAAGCGCATTTCTTTTAAACATAAACAAACAATTTTTTGTGTATGTGTAGGACAGATGTTTATTGACCACGTCATGAATTTCAAGGCAGCAGCAATGAACGTTCCTGAGTTACAGAGCAAAATATAGCAGTCAGAGTGTGAGGACCCCACAGCGTATGGCTAAGGTTGAAACATTTTTAGCCAGCTTTCCAATCAAGCAGACAAGTACTGATTATATAGGAAGCAGAGAAGTAGCTTATTCATGAAACTCATGTGTGCCAGAGTCTACCTGCTCAATGGCCTCCAGCAACATTGAAAACCAGAAGCAGCTGTCACAACCAGCAAAGTGGTCGTTGCAGTCCAGAGACGCAATTTTATATGACCAACAAATTGTTGGCTGCTGACAAAAATAATGTAAATCATGTCACTGACTTTTTGGGGTTTAATCTTGTAAGTTTGGGCACTGAAACTGTCCCAGTTGCAGGGATTTATCCATGAGTGGTGCTTCACCAGATGTAGTAGTGTGATCTACATGACATGCGAGAAAGTCTCCTTCTACAGCCTTCTTTCTCCACTATGGTGTAAGGTGTTGGTCAACTCCCACATCGCCACATCAACGCACACATCAAAACAGAACTCGGATTACAATCAGGCATGTTTTTCACATAAAACACAAGGCATATGAATGAAACAAGAGAATACAGTCAAAAAGGAATTCCTGGCCTTGCCCTGGATAGCTTTTGAAACTGCCCCTCGTTTTCATTATTACACATTTCCTTCCCTTTAAGCATGCAATTTACCCTTAATGTAAAACAGTATAAAACTTGAAATACAATTTTGTGTAGTAAAGGATTATTTTCAACTGCATCCACTACGGCAATCCTTTCATATCACAAAACTTTTTTTTCTTGAACAGATAAAACATATATGACTGCTTATCTGCCTAGATTAAAGATGAGGTGAAATGCTCAATAAAATTTGTTTTAAAACATAAGTATGACTTGTTTTGCAAAATTTGAGCAATATCTTAAGGAATATTGCCATGAATACAAATTGTAATTAAAGAATAACATTGTTAAGACATAAAAAACAGAACAACCCAAGTATTCTGGCAAACATAGCAGCAATGACATGAAAAGTGGAAGTTACTACAGCATGCAATGCAATATAAATATATATATATGTATGTGTGATACACAGTGTCACTGGCTACTCCAGGCTGACAGCTCACATCAAACTGCTCACTCCATTCAATTATCCTTAAACCCCATGACAAAAAACCCTCTGAAAACTGTCAAATCTGGGTGACATGCACACACAACTAATTAAAAAAAAAAATCCAGTACACATGTGACTGGTGTATGTTAACTAAAAGTGAACTGTATAAACACACAAAACCCTAGTGAAAATTAACAGTATGTAAGCTAGCTTCATCTGTCTGTGACTAAACATGGAGCATTTAATCGTGAGCAGTCAGCCTCCATACACAGCCTGTGTAAATTAAAGGGTAGATAATGCATGGGGTGGGGAAATGGACATCAGCATGCATAGCCAATCTTGTGCCTCAAAGCCTCTCAGACATCGAGCACCATGCACTCATTTTAAAATCTTAAACATGAATTGCAAAAATGAACTGATACTTGACCTGGCAGTTTCCTATGAGAAATCATTACCTGATCAAAAATCCAAGTCATTCAAACAGAAACTTTAAAAAAATATAAAAGACCATTTTGCAAGTCTTCCAGCTGTGTGATGAGTTAGCATCAATGATGCTGAACCCAGATTGCAATCTTCCACACAGCCGATTTCAATGCAAAAGTATTCACCTCAATCTTACTTCCAAAAACAAAGAGATCGGCTATAATGTTCTCTTCTTGTTTGTCAAATGTTCTCCTGAGTTATGAGACTGAAATGACAACAAAAGGAACATTATCTTAAAACACTTCTATAAAAATGAGTGTAAAGTGCCATGTCTGCAGGCTGTCAGACACCATCGGTGGATCTTTGCAGCAAATTTATGTCACATGAGACACTTCTGCTAACAGTCAGATTCCACACAAGATTTTTGTGAGACGTTTTATATCAAGCTCCTCTTATGTATATACAATTACTTCACAATCATATCAATACATTTTTCTGAACAGATAATCTGATTTGGAGGTCTGGTGTACTGAAATGGTGACACTGCATTTGCAGAAACACAAGACTTCAGTAAAATCAACAGTTCCGTCTATGTCACTCTTACGTCCACAGCGTCTGAAGTTTGCTTCTCACGAATGTCATAGTTACAATTAGTTGCACAGCCAATACAGCACCTGTTTCCATGATTAACAATCATCCATAATCAACATTTTCCTGAATATTTGTTTACATCAAACAGTGTGACTTGGGGGTAAAGGTATGTAAATTTGGTAACAAAACAAAGCAACAACTCTGCCTGTTAATATAAGAAATATCACAGTCATGAACAAGCTGATGCTTTTAAATGTTTCATCCAAAAGTAGTTTTTGGAGCTCATTCTCTTAGACAGATTGGTTACAAAAATTGTGGTATCAAATCATCAATCATACTAAACCAATCTGCTCCAGAACGCTGAGTCTTCATTAGGTAATACTGGCAACATGATAAAGGCAGCAAACAAGAAAAACAACTGTACCGTAATGTTCAATAGCAGATATGTCCTGTTCAATGACTTTGGACGGAACCAACACAAAATTCATTGATACATTGTAATAAGTAATATGCTTTGGAAAAACATGAGGAGAACAATTCTAAATTAAAGACAAGGGACTAAAATCTACTGAAACACTTATCCAAAAAAAAAAAAAAAATCATGGACATTAGTACTCCTGATAATGAAGAAAAAACACAAGACATTCTCACACATTAAACAAACTAAAAGAAAATAAAAACACACACACAAATGCACAAACTAAAAAAAAAGATAAAGAATGAACTTATAATGTCATAGGGCCAGTTGTTTGGTGCTGCACTGAATATTCTGACATGGATATCAACAGTTGAGAAACTCTGAAACGGAAAAAGAGGGCAGGTAAAAGGGAAAAAACCCTCTTCACAACTGGACGGATTCACAATCAATGAATCTTGTGCACACAAACAGATCAGCAAGGTTCTTGAAACATATTCTTAAAAACTACAGGCTTAAAATGACACGAAAATTGCATCCTTAAATGCAAAGAAAAGAGATCTGGCTTGAGTTAGGTCCATCTAACCCAGCAGATTTGTAGGCCTTACACTCATCATGAAGCAATCCGATGATCTGAAAGACGATGCACTTCACTTCCTATCTGGTTTTCTCTTAGATCAAGAGTTTTCTTTCTGGCTCTTCCTTTCTTCCCACAACCATCTTGCTCCATAACACCTCTGCTTTGCTCAACTGTCCATCGACTAGAGTTTCACCACAAGTCTGCCTGACAAGTATCTCCCAGATTGTTGTCACACACAACACAGCACAGCAGTATCCTTCAAGGTAAATTGTCCCAAGCCTTGGAAGGCCTACCAGCGACCGCTGATACTGGCCATTTCAGGACAGCGGGCAGGGGGCATGGCTCCATTCACGTGGTGGAATGGGTTGTTGTGCACCGGGGACTGGACAGGCTGATGCTGCTGCTGCTGCTGCAGCTTGCCTTTGTTCAAATCTGTACAAACAAAACCAAAAATCACACTTTCTCACTGCTCCTCCTATAAAACTGCTCAACAATAGTCTTTTCCTATACAACCCTACTTCCCCCATGATAAGAAGCACTCAAAGTGATCAGTTTTAGTGCAGTGTAATCATTTTGTACTAGTGATTATTACAAATAAACTGACATTTGCCACTTCATATATTCCAGAAGAGAAATGGCAAAAAAGCAACAGTTGATCTCCCAATTCTGTTCCATACACTGCTTTTCTAACTCAGAAAACAGACTAAAATCAAGGAAGACAAATGTAAGAGTCAGGATTTATCTTAAACATACTTTTAAATATACTACAGCAGGGAATGAGAACAAAACCAATAAAACCTGACTAATAAAAAAAATCAAACAACATGGCAGTGAAAAGGGGCATGTTAACTTTCAGCACAAAAACTGAAGAGTGGTTACTAGTTTGCAATGAATATATGGTATCCTGCCCTCACAAATCCCTCGGTACAGTGACATTATGAAGAAAGATTGTGAGAGGGAAGCAGAAGACACAGCATGGATATACTTGCATGTGGATATTACACAGCAAACTGTTGTGAAATCTACCTGCTATGACCAGCATCATTTTACGACGAGCGCCGAAAGTACCGATGCCCAGCTCTTTGAGGTCCTCCTCATTCAAGGTCAGGAATGTGGAGAAATCAATCTGCAGTCATATACAGGACACATTTAATGCCACATCTTATCATGATGACTTTTTGTAAAATGAGCCAAACAAATCATGAGCAAAGGCATCAATCTAAAAATATATTCATGTAACTAGAACTGCTGAAGTCTAACACATACATACACATGCACACAGACACCTACACACCACACATGCATGCAGCATACACATAAGAATTTGAACAATACATATACATACACACACTTCGATTCTTTTAAAACCCCATTCCTTAATTCATCACATCTTTTTTAATGTTACATGTCTGTGTTTATGACTATATGCTTTAAAGAATGAAATAACACATACATCTTGTTAACGAAACAGGTATTCTGGTATTCCAGTTTAATCGAGCTGATTGCCAACTTTGTTCTCAAATACGTTTGATAGTAGAAGAATCCATTTATCCATTATTTCCACAACTGTCTGTAAATCCTGCATTGACTGCATAGGGTTGGGCAGGTAAATATAGTCAAAACACCGATATCCATTTTGATTGACCACTTTCTGGCAAATGTTACCCAAGACAAAGACCCCACATCAACAAGACCTCTGACAAAAATGCACAAGGCACCCACCTCTTGGTGCTGGAAGACATCAATGTATTTCCCAAGTCCCAGTCTGCTGAACAGCTCAGCAAGGTCTTCCTTGGAGGACTGTGTGGAAGACTGCTGAGCTTCTTGCTGTTGCTGCTGCTGTTGCTGTGCATTTCCAACGTCATCTGCAACCATTTTAAATGTTGGAATATTATAGCGTAACTTTTAAAAAAAATACTAGTTCCTCTTGTGAATCATAATTCTTTTCTAGCTGAGATTCTCTAACTTGTGTGACAATGATCAGAATAGAAATGTCATTACTTTAAACACCATTTCCACTTAAGAATTTTATTTACTAAAACTGGGTAAGAATGATCAGAATAAAGGCAAACTGCATTAAAAACCAAAATGTACTGAAATCATCTGCTATGTACACCAAGGCTAAACTCAGCCATGGACTTTGCAGTATATATCTAACTTTGAATCTACTGCCCAAAACCCAAACCCCTGATCCTGGACAGATGGACCAGAAAGCAGCTAGACATACATGTATGTTCCTTCAACTGATTATAGAATATTAGTTTGGGAATGGATTGCTGAGAAAACTGGAAAATTGTTAAGTGGTTGGTGCTTACTTCGAAATGGGCATTTTTGTCTGAAATCATGGACTCTATGTGTAATTATGTAATGATGGTAAGCATTCATCCTTATGAAAGGTTTTCACACAAACACATCTCAGTTTCTATCACATTATCTTTCACTGATTTACACAAAGTCCAACAGGGTCACTATTTATACTCCAAATACAAAGAAATGGAAAAGTATTCCATCTTTTGTCAAAAACAACATCTGACCACTCCTCTACCGGCCTTTGTCAAGTGCGCTAGATGAACTGAAAATTTGGCATGTTCAAAGTTGGACCAGTGACTAGTATGCACTAATGAAACACTTGTCCCAGCAGACAGTTCTTTTGATTGTAAATGTCAAGTGCCCCAGCCTTCTCAGCAATCAATTTGTAGAGAAACCTCTGAAAACATTGTTACTGACTGTTTGTGCCGCAGTGCCATTTTGGTCACAAAATGATCGTTTAAATCAATACAAATGTTGCACAACTTTTCTTAACCAATTCAAATATGACCCAGTATAAAATGCTTACATGTTCTCCTTATACGTGGGTATTCTCCAGGTGCTCTGTTGAGATAAGGAGAGGTCTTGGTCTTGGAGTCTTTCCAAGGATCTCTGTCAATGTCTTCTGTTTCGAAATCTGAGGTAGATCCCTGTACAAATACAACACACATACTTTATTATCTTTGTTCAACTGTGCCTTTTCACCCCATTCTAGTTACACCATCCCTAAAGTTGGAATGCCGCTACCTAAATGGAAGGGGGGGGGGCAGACAGAGCAGATTTTAAAAATACTTGGATATCATGTACGCACATGTCGGTCACCCCCACTTGTGCATGCATGCACTCAAAAGGCAATGCGGCAGGAAATGACAGACAATTGTGAAATGTGCATTTTTCCACACACACACACACGTAAATACATACATTATGTTGGCCTCCCCCCCCCCCCCCCCCCCCTTTTTTTCCCAACTTGATATTTTCCTTGCTTTCAAAACAGTATTTTTTTTGTTTGATGAAAAAAAACAACCTTATAAAACTCATTTTTATCTCATTTACTGTTTTTTTTTGTTTGCTGCTGGAAAAAAATTCAGACCCCCCCCCCCCCCCCCCCCCCTCCAACCTAACATGACTAATTTCAAAATGCTGAAAGAATTTTTTTTTCCAAAACCTTAACCTTACACCATTCGTAGTTTACCAACAATGTATATGTATACCTGGCATAACCATTAGCATCATATCTCTTTCAAAGACAGTATTACCACACACTCTATTTTGTCTGGACCAGGAACCAATTACAAACAGTGGCACTACTGTTTTCATCAAAGTTTATTCTTCATATACTGCTTACCCCTGAAAATGCTCTTTAGTACTTTCCAACCTAAACATCCAATTTTCAGTAGTTTTGAACAATATCAGTAGTTTTCATTTCTACTTAATTTTGTGCGCGTGTTTTTAAATCCATTTAGATATGTGGTATGTATGTATGTATATATATATACATACATATATATAATATATATATACATATTTATATATATATATGCTGGCCTCATTGATTTCCTGTTCTCAAGCAGGACTGTTTCACTGACTGTCATTATGTAAACACTGTGCACAGAAGGAAAAAGTGGTTCTTCACATTCCAACTGTGGATGGAGGCAGGCAGGCTGCCTTGTCATTTTAATGACACCCACAGCTGTCAGTTTCCCTCACTTTCAGCTCCTCTCAGCGGCTAGTTAATCCATCCCATCCCAGCCCAGATAGGGCCAGCTGGTGCCATTTGGAGCAGGAACTAACCACACTTGGACTAGGTAAAAGGAAGGGGCACGCTAAATATAAAAGAAGGGCACGCTAATATAAAAGGAAGGGGCCCACTAAATATAAAAGGAAGGGGCCCACTGAATAGAGCACTGTGGACTGAGTGATGCTGGATTTGTGTGCTGTGCAGACAGGGGTCAGCTTACCTCCGCCAGCTCTGAAGGCGACGCCACAGACCTGTGGTCAATCAGGCGTGACTGAGCGATGCCCAGCTGGACCAGGCGGTCACGGATGGCCGACTCTGGCATGGACTTGGAGAACCCGCAGCCTGACCACTGGTCTGTGGGAATCCGGGACTCTCCGTTAGGGTTCTTCTTCATGGCTGGGGACAGACAACACATATTTCCCATACGTTTAAATTACAAATTTTTTTTTTTATGATGTCTTATGAGAATCATTACTTACAGAAGTCACACTATATGTCATCATTTTTATGCTAAACAGTTATAAAACCAACATAACCACCAGATGACAATTCTAGAAAAAATACACCCTTGTTCAAATGAAATAAACATGTGTATAAGAAACATGAAGTTTACAATTCAATCCTATGCATTAAAACTGGCCAAAAAAGAAGCCTTCTACACTAAAAAATGTTCATACACTGACAGATAGCGAGAGAAAGGCAATAAAATCATGACACTCACCTTTCACAGCCATCAGTTTCTTCTGCTCATAGTCGAAAGGGTATGGGAGGGGAGAGGTGAAGAAAGAGGAGGAGTTGTTGTGCCCTATGCTTGATGCCAGCTTCTCTGAACCGTCAGACTCTGCCCCTGATGAATCTGCTGCTCTCTCTCCATTCCTGAGCAAAAAACCCAAACATTTTATGTACTCTGAAAACACTGTTTTAGGGTTTTAGTTTACAAAATAAAATGCAATACACTGATTAACATGAACAGTGATAAGCTTATTAATCATAGTGATTATTAATACATAGAAATTTTGCTCTCTCTTAAAAGAATGCAACCCAAGAAGGCCACCTACATGTCATGTGTAGCAGTAATAATCGATATTGAAAAGTAAATTCTTCACATAGCACAGTGGTCAGTTTCCCCCACTTCCAGCTCCTCTCAGCGGCTAATTAATCCATCTCATCCCAGCCCAGATGGGCCAGTTAGTGCTATTCATAGCAGGAACTGACCACACTGGGACTAGGAAAAGGAAGGGGAGTGGTAAATTTAGCACTCTGGACAGAGTGATGTTGGATTTGTGCACTGTGATAGCCATTGTATAAAAACCACCAAGAGCCACCCACAATATGTACTTTATCTCATTCATCACACCTGGAAATCACCATGGGACAATAAAAACACAACCGGATGTAAAGCTGCATGTCTGTCTGTTTTGAAATACCTCGCAATATAGGCAGCCAATCTTCCACTTCAGTAGATTTGTTTCTCTGTTAAAGAAGAACAGAGGTTATCATCTTTAGAACTTGTCACTGCTGAAGACAACCTCAATGTCATATTTCAAGGCATAATATTTGTTTGTTTTTTTTCCATTCCTTGGTTAGAGCTCTAAAGAGTGAGGACTTTTACCATCTCCTTGGCCAACTTGAAGTACTTATAGACCTGCCAGTGCCTGAATTCCCTTCATGTATACATGTACACACATTCAGAACATCAAACATGCATCATTAAAGACCCCCTAATTCATGTCGGTGTTTGGTGGGTTATAATATGGAAATGAGAACACACTCAGCATGTATTCTGTACACACAGTTTAACAGCTGCTCTAAAGTCTGGCTGTGTTGGCTAGGGCCGGACAGACCTCCTGCAGTATTCAAGCACAGGAGAAGACCAGGCACTATGCATCCCATCTGCTAAGGCAATACAGACAAGAGCAGAGCAGAGACAGAGCAGAGCAGAGCAGAGAGACAGAGCAGAGCAGAGCAGAGCAGAGCAGAGCAGAGCAGAGAGCAGAGCAGAGCAGAGCAAGCAGAGCAGAGGAGAGGAGAGGAGAGAGAAGAGAAGCGACAATACGACCTACTCTATCCTGGAGGGCATGTTGCCCCCGCTGAAGAGGGTGGCGGTGACAGGGGTGGGGGCTGGCTGTGGAGGGTGGTTTTGCTCAGCCCCAGCAGGTCCAGGGTGTGCCCGCTGCGTGAGGTGAGGGTGGTAGGGGTCTCTGGTGATCAGGTTTCCATGACATCCTCCGACTGCAGCACTGCCCACCCACACAACACCCAGGCATCACTCTATGCCCTCTTCTTTCTTACAGCCTTACATTTGACTGCAGCACTGCCCACCCACACAACACCAGGCATCACTCTATGCCCTCTTCTTTCTTACAGCCCGACATTTGTGCACTGCAAGCACCTGCCCACCCACACTACACACACACACCAGGCATCACTCTATGCCCCTTCTTCTTACAGCCTTACATTCTGACTGCAGCACTGCCCACCCACACAACACCAAGGCATCACTCTATGCCCCCTTCTTCCTTACAGCCTTACATTCTGACTGCAGCACACAACACCCAGGCATCACTCTATGCCCCCTTCTTCCTTACAGCCTTACATTCTGACTGCAGCACACAACACCCAGGCATCACTCTATGCCCCTTCTTCCTTACAGCCTTACATTCTGACTGCAGCACACAACACCAAGGCATCACTCTATGCCCCCTTCTTCCTTACAGCCTTACAATACCTTCTATAGTAGTAGGCACCCATCAGTCTCGAAAGACTATGGGGTTGCGCTGCATTCTTGTCTTTAGAGCTCAAAGTCTGGGTAAGTAAGTAAGTACTTACTTACTTACCAATACCTTCCATGAACGATACTGAAAACAAAAAGTAAAGGAAACCCCTCCCCCCCTCTTCTCTAAAAAAGTGGGGGGTTTTGCAAGGAGGTAGAAGGACTCAGATCTGTTATTTTGAATATATCAGCTGAAAAAAAAAGCATGCACATAAGTACGACTTTGAATCAAGCAATTATAAAAAGGAAGGTGGCAGGCCAGTTAAAATGCTCACCTGCCTAAAAGTTCACCATGAGGTTCTAGGTTCAATTCCCAGTCCTGCCCTTTCTTCCCAGTTTGATGATGAAATTGAACATATTGTTAAAGTTCCTCTGATAAGACTAAAAACCAAGGCCCCATACATGAATGCATGCAGAATATCTTGCGCATATGTTAAAACCTGGTTTCACCTTTGGGAAGAGTAGGCCATCTCTTGCCTGTACGAATGGACGACAAAATAAAAACAACAAATAACCCCCAAAACATGCATGAGTACACGTATCTTGGAGTGGGGGGAGGGAACAGTCACATATGTAAAAATCTCACTGTTGGTGAACCTCGTAGCTCTAGCAGAGAATCCCCCCCCCCCCTCCCAAACTGAAAACTAACATAATACTCTGACTTTCAATCCTTCTTCCTGAATTTAAGTCACACACACACACACACTTTTAAACAAACAAGATGAATAATTAAAATGGATTTATAAGACTATTTCAAGACTATAGATATAAAAAAAAAAAAAAAAACAAAAAAAAAAAAGACTATAGATATAATCATAATGCGATGAACAATTACAACATCATATGACATGTTAATCAACAGTCAATAATTAGAGGCAAGAAACATAACAAAGAAAGAATGGAAGTCTGATTTTGACAGTTACAGAGACATGTCAAGATGAAAGGTCAAATGAAGGAGATGCTTACGTCTGTTTTTGACAAATAGACAGACATGTCGAGATGACAGACAGACAGAAGAGGTCAAATGAGGGAGATAGTTAAGTCTGTTTTTGACAGAGACATGTCAAGATGAAAGAGAGAATATGTCAAATGAGTGAGATGGTTAAGTCTGTTATTGACATTACACAGACGTGTCAAGATGAAAGGTCAAATGTGTGAGATGCTAAGTCTGTTTTTGACAGAGACATGTCAAGGTGAAAGGTCAAATGAGTGAGATGGTCAGTCTGTTTTTGACATCACACAGACATGTCAAGATGACAGACAGAACAGGTGTGAGCAGACCAGACAGAACAGGAGTGAGCAGACCAGACAGAACAGGTGTGAGCAGACAGAACAGGTGTGAGCAGACAGAACAGGTGTGAGCAGACAGAACAGGTGTGAGCAACCCACTGGAGCGGTGCCTGAAGCTGCCCAGGGACTGGGGACTGCTGCTACTGCTGTCTGTGGCGGGACTGGCGCATCCACTGCTGCCCCCACTGGACCCTGACAACCACAACACACTGATCAACACTGATCCATGGTGGGGGTCTGGGGTAACCCTCCTGCCTCGTCAACCAGATATGTGCGTCTGATTACAGCCCAAACTTTTCTCCCATCAACTAAACTTTGAGAGTGGTGGTCTGGGTGCTAGTGCTTTGGACGAGACAATGATCTGAGGTCTTGTGTGCTGATTACAGTCTGAGCCCAAACTTTTCTCCCATCAACTAAACCTCGAGGGTGGTCTGGGTGCTAGTACTTTGGATGAGACAGTGATGTGAGGTCTTGTGTGCTGCATCCATATGTGCATGTAAAAACCCCCCAACCTCCTGCAACAAGAGAATTTTCCCTGACAAAATCCTGCAGAATAAGTCTCCCTCATTGGAAGCATACTCATGCAGAGAGGAAGACTGAAATGAGTGGTGCTGCTCTTGTAGTGACACACTCTCCCAAGGAAGAGCAGCCCTCATTTTACACAGAGAAAGCTGCTGTCACTGACAGTAGTATAAAATACATCACTGAAACCAGCAACTCTGAAATTTTATTTAAATCTATACACACTCTCCCAAGAAAGCAGCCCTCATTATCACAAGAGAAAGGTCTGCTTCACTGACAGTAGTATAACAAATACACCACTGAAACCAGCACCGAATTTATTAAAATCTACTAAATAATTCTAGTAACCAGAAAATATAGCAATGATATGAAAAGTGTAAGCTCAAGCTAAGTAGCCCTTTTAGATCACAAAGTCTGAATCTATTTTTGAAGTTCAGATATAAAAACACATAAACCCACGTGCCCTGCCCATTATACTAGAGAAGGACACATCCAGCCTGAAGTTTTGGATTACGCAAAATTTATGTTATCAAATAAAACATCTTTAATCTCAAAACTCAAGTGTGCATACACATATTTTCCATAACACACTGTTCATATTACAAAAAGCTGAAACAAACTGAGCATTGTTTGCCCGGTTATTAACAGATAGCACATGTACATTTCATACAGAATTCTTTCTAAAAATCTGACCCCAACAACCACCATAGACCTTTATCTCTGAAGGATTACCTGCTTAAATAGACCTTATCTTAAGGTTTACCTTGCTTCAACAAACCATTAAGACCTTTTATCTCTGAAGGTTTACCTTGCTCTCTTGGAGTGGGAACCACTTGATGAAAGCTCCAGTGTGTCAAAGGCTCTGAAAACCACTGCGGTGGGAAACCACATCGAAAGTTGCTTGGACGGAGTGCGAATGAGGTGGAGTGACAACCATCAAAGGACCGTACACACCTGCTGTTAAAAGCAAACACAATGTAAGGTTAAATTATTATTTCTCCATATTGTCTATGTTCAACTCATTATTTCTCCATATCATCTGCATACTTCTACTTAAATTTTCAGGTGAGATATAACCACTGATGGATCAACACATGTGTACTGAAGTCTGGACACAAATATCAACTCTATGTTGGTAAACAGTCTTAAAAAATAAATGCTAAGTTGCAGATGCAATCTTTACATTCTTGAGCAAGTGATAAAGACATTTACTTCAATCTGTTTAGTCTGATGAAAATCACACACACAGTTTACAACAGGTATCATCCTCTTCATCCGTCTTCATATTTGCATGCATATTACAGACAAACTACATTTCTTGCAGTTAGAGTATCAATCACTTTTTCATACCAAAGAGGATATTTTAAAGATCAGACTAAAAATCTAAATCCCCTTTTTCTTGATTCTGTTTTCCCAAGAAACAAATACAGGCAGTGTGCTAAGACTATAAAAGCACCCCATATCCTCATACATCCCGACAACTGGCCTGCTATATCCTGACCCTTTTCTGAAGCAGACACAGAGAAAACTCAGTTTATTGTCAATCTTGACAGAGCAACTGCTTCTTTGGGTTCAGGGTCAGGAGATCTATGCTTTCTAGTGATCTACAAAACCATCACCTGTATTTTACACAACATATTCAAAATTCCATCTTACTTATACACCATACAACCCACTCCCCCTTCCCCATTAAACAGTTGCTCAGAACTGCAATTTGCAATGAATTCCAATGTCTTAAGTCTCTCTCTCTCGCTCACCACCTCCTCACTCACTCACTCACTCACTCACTCACACACACACACACACACACACACACACACACAACACACACACACACACACACACACACACACCATGCAGACACATGCACAACAAATCTGTCACACACTCAAAACTGCATATTTACCACTATAAAATTACCAATGGTTTTCATTCAATTACTTTGGCCTACAAACTTCAGAGGACACAATGATTAATCTTTCATGAACATTCAACGCTGTCACCCAGGCTTGCACTTAGCTATGAAACATGTCACTACACCAGGAGACAATCACACCCTCCATTTTATTATTATTTTATTTATTTATTTATTCTTTTATATTGAGGATAATGGAATAAGCACTCATGTGCTTTTTTTAATCCAGTCTTTGTGTGCATGCAGTTTTGTAAATATCTGTTCCCACCGGCACACAATAAGGCCTACTCTTCTGAAAAGCGGCACAGGATTTAACGTGTGCACAAGATGTTCTGCATGAGTTCGCACACGGGGCCTTGGTTTATAGTCTCATCCGAAGGACTTCTGGGGAAGTGGAGTCAGATTAGTGGTGCCTGTTCTGAGCTAACACCACACTCCATTAAGCCACATGGCTAACAGCTGTCTTGGCGCAGTAGTTAGCGCCTTGGGTTATGGACTGGAAGGTCATGGGTTTGATTCCCATGAGGGTCACAGGGATTTTTTTCGTAGTCTGACAGCTTCTTCCTACCTGGAGAGAGTTTGCAATGGGCTCACTGGGAAGGCTGGGACACACAGTCACGCTTTATCCACTTTATGGAAGTGATTTTGAGAGAATCTCAAATTACTGACCCAAACTGCAGGTCCATCAAACCTGGTTGACACTAGAATATATTATGATCAGAAGCACAAAGTACAGCCCTGTCACATAATCTCAAAGAATAGGCACTGCCATAGCAGCAACAGTACATAACCCCGATCGTGACTGATCATCAGGCAATAAAAGAAAACTGCCACTGATTTGACAATATCGATTGCTCTGGTCTCGCGGTGACCTCAGTTTCCATTTCTCAATAACGTTCTGTGCCTGTGGTCAGTTTCTGCCAAAGCCTGAGGTTGGAGGTCCATGGGAGAAGGTTGTTAGAGGGATCTTGTGGTGGTTGCCACACTATGTGTGTGGCAAAAACCGAGGCACCATGTGCGAACGCACGCAGAACATCTTGCGCACACGTTAAATCCTGTTCCGCTTTTCGTGAGTAGGCCATCGTGTGCCGGTGGGAACAGATGACAATATTTACAAAACTGCATACACACGGGGACCGGATGAAAAAAAGCACATGACTACTTATTCTGTTATCCTCGATATAGAAGAATAAATAAATAAATGAATAAATAAAATCTCACTCAGTCTGGCTCTATGACTAAGCTATTACTGTTGTCAGTAGGTGGCTTAGTAGGTGGGGTGGGGTGCAGGGCCCCTCTGGCTGGTGTCTCCATGGCAGCCTGACATTGATGGGCTCCCTGTGGACTTCTGACCCTGATGATGTGACATGATGAATCTGGGCAAATCTGGGGCAGAGCTGGGAATGGAACCTTACCTTTGGGTGGTGCACTACTGCTGCCTGACACTGTTGGGCCCCGAGAAAACGACTGAATCAATGTGGCTTGGGCCGAAGAAGAAACTGAAATAAGCGGTGTGACAACAGAAGGTGAGACAGGCAAAAAAAAGGGGAAAAAGCAAGCCAGCTGGCTAACCTGCTGAGGCCCCCTGCAGCCACTGGGCCACGTTTGGGGCGTGTGCAGGCAGAGGGCTGCCCAGAGCTGCAGGGTGGTGGCCATTCATCATCAACACAGATTTCGCATGGTTGGCATTCAACACTGCCTGCGTGTTGTACAATCCTGAACAACAAAGTGTTCATATCATTGTTACTTTTTGTTTGTATTTCTTTATATCCCTCCCCACATAAGTTCCCATTTCAGATTATAATTTGCATTTCCTTTCTCATAACTCTCAATCGCTTTCTCGTTCACTTATCCTGACTTCCAAAATACAGGCTTGCTCAGGTACAATCTAAGGCACAGACAGTATTTTGTAAGTCAGTGCTAGGCTTCCCTGTCACCCTCAGAAGACCCTTTTTCAGGGCTGGGTCACTCTACTGTCATTCAGTAACAGCTGCTCTCATACCCTTCCTCTACAGTTTCAGACCAGTGCCAGTTAAGTCACACACAGTCTGACAGAGTAGACTCCCTGCTGACTGTCTGCTGACCACTGCTTCCTCCATGAGGCTCTCAAGATCTCGAGATAATGTACAGATTCCCCCTCCCCCCCACTTTTTGTTTTTTCTTTGATTTATGAACTGACTACAGCTATGCAACTGGTTGAGAAACATAAACTTAAGTTACAATGCTCCACAAACATATCATTGTGAACAATAGGAAACTGAATACAAAATTTGGAAAATAATAACAATAATACATGGAATATATATAGCACTATATCTTGTAAAAAACAAGTCAAAGTGCTTGCATTCGACCTATACAACACAAAGCAATCAATAACAATAAATAGTTTTGGCCAAGTTGAATGTTCCCACACATACACGTGCACACACTTGCGCGCGCGCACACACGCACGCACGCGCGCACACACACACTCTCATAAAACAGAAGGTGAAAATCTTAGATTTAAAATAGATGTGTCTTGAGGTTGGATTTAAAAGTGTCGTAAGTTTGCTTTTGCCAAAGTGAGAGAGGGAGGTCATTCCAGATCGATGGACCAAAGAGATGATGATTTACTGTAGAAAATTAATCTCAAGAACTGAAAAATCCCTATGATGGTGATGATAATGATGATGATGCATTTTTCCAACATGGGGTACACTACACAGCCATCATCAGGAACCAGAGGTTAAATCGTCAATAAAATTTGGTGCTGGGTAGCAAAATATTTCAAATGCCTATGCACCTGACCCAACAGGGGAAATGCAAAGTGGAAAGAGAGGAGAGAAGGTCAGGTAGTTTCTATGCACCTGACCCAACAGGGGAAATGCAAAGTGGAAAGAGAGGAGAGAAGGTCAGGTAGTTTCTATGCACCTGACCCAACAGGGGAAATGCAAAGTGGAAAGAGAGGAGAGAAGGTCAGGTAGTTTCTATGCACCTGACCCAACAGGGGAAATGCAAAGTGGAAAGAGAAGAGAGAAGGTCAGGTAGTTTCTATGCACCTGACCCAACAGGGGAAATGCAAAGTGGAAAGAGAGGAGAGAAGGTCAGGTAGTTTCTATGCACCTGACCCAACAGGGGAAATGCAAAGTGGAAAGAGAGGAGAGAAGGTCAGGTAGTTTCTATGCACCTGACCCAACAGGGGAAATGCAAAGTGGAAAGAGAGGAGAGAAGGTCAGGTAGTTTCTATGCACCTGACCCAACAGGGGAAATGCAAAGTGGAAAGAGAGGAGAGAAGGTCAGGTAGTTTCTATGCACCTGACCCAACAGGGGAAATGCAAAGTGGAAAGAGAGGAGAGAAGGTCAGGTAGTTTCTATGCACCTGACCCAACAGGGAAATGCAAAGTGGAAAGAGAGGAGAGAAGGTCAGGTAGTTTCTATGCACCTGACCCAACAGGGAAATGCAAAGTGGAAAGAGAGGAGAGAAGGTCAGGTAGTTTCTATGCACCTGACCCAACAGGGGAAATGCAAAGTGGAAAGAGAAGAGAGAAGGTCAGGTAGTTTCTATGCACCTGACCCAACAGTGGAAATGCAAAGTGGAAAGAGAGGAGAGAAGGTCAGGTAGTTTCTATGCACCTGACCCAACAGGGGAAGGCAGAGAAAAGAGGAGAGAAGGTGCAATACCTAGGGAGGTGAGGCCCAGGCCAGCTGAGCTGTGGGGGGCTGTGGGGCGCCGTTTTCAGCAAGGAGTCGGAGTGACCTTCAGGGTGCAGTCCCAGCAAGAGGCGGCGAGCCAGGTACATGTTCTGAGAGTTCCTCTCCACACTCTTCACAATCACAGACTGCACAGGCAATAAAGGATAGCATTGCTATTGTCCCAAAAGAAACAGAACATGGGTTAGTTAAAAAGTTAAAGTCTGTCCCGAGCCTAAGGCTCATCAGGCCGGTGCTCATCTCGGTTTCTGTGGCGTTAAGCGACTGAAAGTCATAGACTCCCCCCTGGATAGGACGCCAGTCTATCACAGGGTTAACCCCCAACACAAGGTTGGTACCCCTTTTACACCTGGGTGGGGTGAGAAAATAGCCGTAAAATGCCTTTTCCAAGGGCACAACACCATAGCCGAAAGCTGGGATCGAACCCGCAACCTTTAGATTACGAGTCCAACGCCCTAACCACTAGACTAACAGCGGCGGCTGAACATGGGTTAGAGCATCATCAATGAACATCCATCACAGACTGCACAGGCAATACAGGATACCATTGCTATTGCCCAAAAAGAAACAGAACATGGGTTTGAGCATCATCAATGAACTTCAATCACAGACTGCACAGGCAATTAAGGATAACATTTCTATTGCAAAAAAAAAAAAAAAAAAAAAAAAAAAAAAAGAACATTCGTCAGCACATCATCAATTAACATTTTTCAAACAGTACAAAAAAGAGAAAAGGGTGTGTATGTGTGTGTGTGTTTGTGTGTTTATTTCTAGGATAATGGAATAAGCACTCATGTGCTTTTTTACATCCAGTCCCTGTGTGTGTACAGTTTTGTAACATTTTTTCATCTGTTCCCACTGGCACACAATTGCCTACTCTTCTGAAAAGCTGAACGGGTTTTAACATGTGCACAAGATGTTCTTCTGTGTGTCTATTATTTATTTATTTTTTTATTCATTCTTTTGTATCGAAAATGGAATAAGCACTCATGTGGTTTTCTTTTTACATCCAGTTCCCGTCTGTATGCAGTTTTGTAAATTTTGTCATCTGTTCCCGCCTGCACACAATGGCTTTCTCTTTCAAAACCCAGAACAGGATTAAACATGTACCCAAGATGTTCTGTATGTGTTTGCAAACAGTGTTCTGCATGTGTTCGCACACTGGGCCTCGGTTTACAGTCTCATCCAAAGGACTTTGGGGATAGTGGAGTCTGCACTGATGTTAACTCCAGGAAAAAGTCCCTCTTGAATGGGATTCTAACCTGGGCCATCAGATTACGAGCGCAATGTTCTAACCGTGAGCTGTGTGTGTGTGTGTGTGTGTGTGTGTGTGTGTGTGTGTGTGTGTGTGTGTGTGTGTGAGTGTATGACTGGAAAAAGTAGTGTTTTAAAAGTGATCAAACAGTTTTTATTTTCAGCCCAACATGAAGGTAACCACATTTCAACTTTGAGGGCAAGTAAAAAAAAAAAAAAAAAAAAAAAAAATGTATACAAAGAAAAGTGTACTGAAAACAGTAAGTACAAGGTGACAGAAAATTAACTCATATTGTAGAAAACGAAAATGAAACGTGTCATGAACTTATTTTCTAAAACTAGGCCCCCACCCAATTTCTCTTTGAACTTTTGAGTTAACCCCACATCCCTCCCCTTCCCCTCTTTTCTTTTTAATTCTTTCTACAGATCAACCTGTATAACCTTGTCAACACAATTTGTTACTTTATGTATTATTGTACCCTTAGTCACTTAAGAGAAAGCTCAACAAAAAGAGCAGGTATAATATGTATAAACTATGATTTAACACACACACCCAACAGGCAGACAAGGCAAGACATTTCCAGAAAATCATACTTACTTTGCTTGGCTGTCTAGGTTTTGGTTTCACACTGATAAACACATCCAACTGATCTATCAGTTTGGTCACTTTTTCTGCAACACAGATATATGCAATCCACTCTTTGATCATCTGCGCACATCAGTTTCAGTTTCATGTCAAACTGGTCTCAAATTCATGAAAGCAAGCAATCCAGACTTCTTAGATAACACTGATGACTAATTTTCTTACATGATATAAGTGCTGAAACTTGTGAAATGCAATAAATGTGTTGATTGTAAACATACTATTGCTTACCTGGTGCAAGTTCAATCTCTTCTTTCACGTCGAACATAAGTACCAGTGGCAAACAGCCCTGCAGAAACAAAACAAAAATCTGGTTAGCTCATATGCCAATGGATGATGGAAAAATCACTCCACTGGAGTGATGCCCCACCAAATCCAATCACCCTACCCCCCCCCCCCCTTTAAAAAATGTGCTGTATGATAAAAGTGAAGTACATAAATTCTGAAAAGTAGAGTGAAATGGTGAACTTTCACCCACATCAAGAGAGAGAGAGAGAGAGAGAGAGAGAGAGAGAGAGAGAGAGAGAGAGAGAGAGAGAAGAGAGAGAGAAGAGAGAGAGAGATACAGAGAGAGACAGAGAGAGAGAGATACAGAGAGAGACAGAGACGGAGGGAGAATGCACTGAAACATCTAAAAAAAAAAAAAAAAAGCACAAAAAAACAGAAATTACTTTCTATATGCTGCAGTGCTCTACTGTACTTCTGACAAAACTCAAACCAACCAACCAAGCAATCTAAACAGCTCTAAACTAGAAACAAAAGTAAAGTACAAAAAGGTAAGGAATATATCCACAGCACCATGTAATTTTTTTTTTTGTTTTTTTTAGACACCCACAAACTGAGACCAGCGTAATTTCTACAGAAAATACACATTTTTACCATTACAACAACAACAAAAAAACAGCGACTGTTATTCAACAAGAAAAATGATAATGACTCAACTTCATATGCCTTTAAAAAAAATTATTTAAAAAAAAAACTGAAAATAGATTTGCTACAGAACTATAGTAACCATATGATCAGTGCAGTGATTACATTTTTTCTATCACATTTACACTTAACCCCCCCCCCCCTCCCCCAAAACCACCAGAATCTGCATCAAAGTTACCACATAAAATCTCTTTATGTATATATTTTTTTTACAAGCTCAGAGTAAAGACCCACAAAACAAACAACTCACAATGAGACTCTCGCGAGCACGATAAACACTCTCGATGTTGCCGGTGATGACGACGGTGCCTTTGCGCTGAGGAATGGTTTTGCCAGGGTCGGGGAAGAGGATGGTGGCTTGGTGCTCTGCATGATGCGGTTCAGGTTGAAGCCTTGCTGGCCGATGATGAAGCGATGGTGCTGAGGGGCGATCTCCAGGTGCATGCACACCACCGAATTGATCTGTAGAGGGTTACCAGGCAGTTAAGTTAAAAGTTAAAGTCTGTCCCGAGCCTAAGGCTCATCAGGCCGGTGCTTATCCCGGTTTCTGTGGCGTTAAGCGACTGAGAGTCATAGACTCCCCCCTGGATAGGACGCCAGTCTACCAGGCAGTTACAATACAATTATACCCCCTGAAGTCCGAATGCGGCTACCTTCACGATGGGCAAAAACGGTTACACATGCAAAATCTCACCATTGGTGAATCTTCAAGCTCTACCTGAGCAACATGGAAAAAAAAATTATTGGCCAATCATCAGCACGCTTGAGCATGTGTGTCCATAAACTGGAAGTACCACCACTAACAGAAATGGAGAAGTTGATACCAAAAAAGTCATTATCATCTGGGTAAGTTCATGTCTTCTGATGTTCTTTTGAAAAATGAAGTTTTGCCTACAATCTTTGGAACAATACGATGAACAGAAAAGAAGCAGTAACAAAAAAACAAAAGATACCCCCTTCCTCAAACTGTACCCCCCACAAAAATCAGTATATATACAATAAAACAAACAAGACACAAACAAAAAAAAAAAGGAACAAAATAAACAACCCTAAATACCTAAATCAAAAGTACATTCTGTGGCACTAAAAAAGTTGAGGCCAAAGACAGTAACGGCATCCTCACGTTTCCAGTCAGGGCCTCCACAAGCTGCCCTGTGGCCTCTTTCACGGCCTTGGCATTGATGACGAGCCCCGAACGAAAGCTGTGGTGACGAGCATCCTGGGACGCTGTCTGAAGGCGACTGTCACATTGTACGTCTGCTGCAGATGCTGGATCAGGGGAGATGAGTGTCCGGTAATGTCCGCATCAACGGTGTCGAGGTTGGCAAATCAACCATGAACACAAGCGGCAACAACTCCTGCAATAAAAATGGAAGGAGTGTGAAGTGAAATTTGTTTTTAAAACAGAGTGGATGGGCCAATGCCTCGTTTTTAGTTAAACAACGTATAAGGGCAATAGTGTGTGTGTGTGTGGTGTGTGTGTGTGTGTGTGTGTGTGTGTGTGTGTGTGTGTGTGTGTGTGTGTGTGTGTGTGTGTGTGCGTGCGTGGAGACAAAAGTTGTATTTCAAAAGTAATTAAACATTTCCTTCAAGATCATTAACTTTAAGCTTTCAAAAAAACCCACGCCAAACCACCTCACACCCATCATACCTCAAACATGTATGAAATATCCTTGAATGAATCCTTGATACAGGTTTTAAAAGGAGGTATTTTTTTCTTTAAATTGTGCATATTAATACCTAATGAAAAGATGTCTCCCATCTACATTCACTCACTAAATACAACCCAACAGATGGACTCTCCTCCTTCCTGCCCACTCTTGCCCATTTCCTCAGAGAAACACACATATGCGCACATTAACTTAAAAGGCAATCAAAAACAACGTAAACAAAACAAATGGCAGAAAAACCACTAAAGAAACTCACCCTGATCTGCATTCGGGCATGCTCCACCCCAGACGGCTGACCAGCTATCGACACCTGTTGAAACACAAATTGTTTTCTGGACCTCAGTACACTTACTGTGCACGTAAAATTCAGTTTTTCTGAATGAAAATGCTAGGTAATATCCAGAGAATTCATCCAGATTCTCTCTCATTATCTTTCATTTCAAGAGTCTTCAAGACCTTTTGTAAGCCAACTTACCACACAATATTGCATGAGTTTTACATGACAAAATATTTCTTTCTGAAAATTTTTTACATCATACTTGCATTTGCCTAAAAAAAAAGTTTAATGTTTTAACAAGAAAATACAACATGCTTGATTTTGAAAGATTATCTTAAGTAGAGTTCTTCCCATAATACTGCAAATAAAGTCTTCCTTGAATTAACAACATGCACACATTCATGCATAAATATTCTGAAAACAGATGATGAGATGATGATGATGATGATGATGATGATGATGATGATGATGATGAGAAGAAGAAGAAGAAAGAAGAAAGAAAGAAGGAAGAAAAAAGAAGAAAAAGAAGAAAAGAAGAAGAAGAAGAAAAGAAGAAGAAGAAAGAGAAGAAGAAGAAAAGAAGAAGAAGAAGAAGAAGAAAAGAAGAAAGAAAAAGAAGAAGAAGAAGAAGAAAAAAGAAGAAAAAAGAAGAAGAAGAAGAAGAAGAAAGAAGAAAGAAGAAGAAGAAGAAAGAAGAAGAAGAAAAGAAAAGAAGAAGAAAAAGAAGAAGAAGAAGAAGAAGAAAGAAGAAGAAGAAGAAGAAGAAGAAGAAGAAGAAGAAGAAGAAGAAGAAGAAGAAAGAAGAAGAAGAAGAAGAAAGAAGAAGAAGGAGGAGGAAAAATAAGTGGAAGAAGAAGAATGCAAAAAAACCCAAAAGCAATCAACTCAACACCATAAGTGGTCAGCGAC
>CM060316.1:40116879-40151879 GCA_030674155.1 Stramonita haemastoma
ATATACAGACATTATAAACATATATGATCTATAAAGATAATTTTCAATCAAAAAGTTTCTGAATGTATAATTCTTTTACATCTACAGCTGTTTGATAAATGAATTCAAAAGAATTCTATCACATGCTGTGATGACTGCCTTTAAGTGTTTTTTTTTAACGATATGTTTCACAGTTTTCATTTCTCAATCAATAAAATCAGTGAGAGAGAGAGAGAGAGAGAGAAGAGAGAGAAGAGAGAGAGAGAGGAGAGAGAGAGAGGGAGAGAGAGAGAGAAGAGAGAGAGAGACAGAGATAGAGAGAGAGAGAGAGAGAGAGAGAGAGAGAGAGAGAGAGAGAGAAGAGGAGGGGAGAGAGAGAGAAGGAGAGAGAGAGATAGAGAGAGAGAGAGAGAGAGAGAGAGAGACAGAGAGAGAGAGAGCCTGTACACCATGTTTACATTTGCTGGGATTGTGTTTCTAAGCTTTACAACTGTGTGTGTGTGTGTGTTGTGTGTGTGTGTGTGTGTGTGTGTGTGTGTGTGTGTGTGTGTGTGTGTGTGTGTGTGTGTGTGCGTGCGTGCGTGCGTGCGTGCGTGTGTGTGTGTGCACGTTGTCTGCATGTGCATGTGCGTGCACATGAGTGTATAAGTGTATTAGCATACACAACACATTTAAAACTGTTAATATAATTTGTATAATTTACAAGAATAACTTTATCCAATCCACATTCCCATAATAACTAAACCAGGAGAATAAAACCATATGTGCCCTTGATAACTAATAACTAATCCTTGGAGTTGGAATGCAGAGCTTTCAAGCTTTCTTTCTTTGTTGCTTTATTGTTTGCTAGGATTCTGCTGTGTTTTGTTGGCTTTTTGTTTGTTTGGATTTGATTTTTGCTATTGTTTGATTTTTTTCTTTTCTTTCTTTAGATAGATGCTGATGGAAAAAAGCAGATGCTGCTTACTCAATGTACCATCTGGAAATAAAATTTGATTGATGATTGATTGATTGATTCCTCCTGGTTTAGTTATTATTTAGGTAGCTCTACCTAAATAGTGGGGGGGAAAACAGTTGCATATAATGCAAAAATCTCACCAGCTTGACAAACCTCAGAGCTCTATCAAAGGAATAAAAAAAAAAACCCAACAAAACACCCCCCCACACAAGAAGTACACAATCCAGGCAGGATAATCTGGTGGTTAGAGCGTTGTACTCATGATCTCACAGCCTGAGATCAAGCCACCATGGAAGTGACTTGTTTTAGGAAATTCTACCCTGAGTTAAAATCAATACCGACTCCACTACCCGAAAAGTCCTTCAAATGAGACTTATCCAAGGCCTCATGTGTGAATGCATGCAAAACATTGTGCGTACATATTAAAAATCCACGGATGACAAAATTTTAAAAACAAATAGACACAGGTATGTTTAGACACCATTCCCCAAGGTCACGATGCAGCTACCTTAATGGTAGGTAAAAACAGTCACATACGCAAAAAATCTCACGAAAGCTCTAACCGTAGATCTAGCTGAGGAACAGATAAAAAGAACCCATCCAGTTTGATTAAACTGCAGAGACAAAATTCAATCGACAATGTCAATTCTTGCTCTCACAGTTGATAGTAATCCTTGAAATCAATGGGATTTCCACACACAAACACACATTTACAACCCCCCCAAAAATTGAGTATTTCCCACCAAAAATAATGGCTGAATCAGACATACTGACTAAGTGAGTAAGAACAGCTTAGTCCAAGTCACAGCACAGCATAGTCACAATCATCCTTGGTCGGTCATGATCCTTCAACCAAATGAAACAGTGCCAAACACTGCAAGCGGCATATCACCCACACACAACCATGTGCCTCATTTGTCAAACAACTAGTCGTTTTCTCTGCTCCAACAGGTCCTAAGTCCTTGAGGCAAAATGCCCAACACACCGGTTGGTTGCTGGAAGTCTTTATCTGTAAGTGGCGTAACCTTGCCACGGCTTATCACCTGCTACTCTCTCCAAGTATTATCAAGTTTATAGTGACTGATGATCTGTTGCTGGTGATAAAGGGACTTCTGTAGGCATTCCATTTTAATCCCTGTTAAGTTCTAAAAAGAATTTTTATTTTATTTTCATGTATGTTATGTACAGCTAACATACAAAAAAAAGAAAAAAAAAAGGAACCATTTAACACATCATAAAATTTATATAACACAGTATAACACACACACAAAAACACACACACACACACACACACACACACAAATACACACAGAGAGTGACACACATACACACACAGAGTGACACACATACACACAAACACACAGTCTCTACACACACACACACACACACACACACACACACACACACACACACACACACACACACACACACACACACACACACACACACACAGTGGCACACACGCACATTCATTCATTCACACACATTCACTTTGAACATTAAAAGATATGTCAACAGATCTACAGCTTTTATCAGCTAGCTGTCAATCAGTAGTAACTAGTAGACAAGTGGCTTATCTATTATTTGCAATGCTACCACTATGTTAGTAGTAGTAATGTAAGATTTCTCACCTTTTTATTTCTAAATTGAATCTTGTTAACAAGTCGCCCCTTTTTCCATTTTTATTGGCAACAGCCAACAATGGCCAAACACTTTTTCAGTTTTTGACCTACTAACACTAAGTGCTCGACAGTTACAATATCACTGAAACCAGGACCAAAACCCCTAGGTAATTCAGGTAAATCTCACATTATTTTACTTCACTTGCACTTTGCTGAGAAGCTGTTCACACAAACCTGTCACCAGAATTATCTGACTACAACATTCTCCGATCAAGAAGATGACACCGACACTGGCGTCACCACTGTATGCTGTGAAGCCATCAGATAAACTGAGTCTCGAGTCGCAGAGCAAAACAAGCTGGTGCCAGAATTTCCCCGGGCGCAATAACTTTCCATGAGGTCAGGTGAACAATAGCTGGGCGGGTGCCGCTGGTCGTATTCCCTTTCATAACTCCAGTTCTCCTTCCTGTCCCTAACCCCCTCCTTCCCACTTGCCTTTTGATTTCAACAGGAAATGGCCTGGGGAGTAGGCTCAATGCCAGCCAACCTACTGAACAAAGCCTGGAACGCCTCTATCATTTACCTGTCCTCCAATGTCGGTAAGAAGCATTGAAAATGTGACGTCCCGTCAACTGGCAAACTACGTCATTCACCAGTTAAAAAAGAATAGTTGAGACAGAAAAGCATTGGCCTAGAGGGAGGGGGGGGGGGGGGGGGGGAGAGAAGAGGGGCATGGTGGTCGGGTGAGGGAAGGAAGGGCTGGGTAATCTTTTTCACCAATACCCTTTTGACTGGTTGGGTTTGAATACCAGTGGCACACTGAACTGATCCACCTGCTGACATTCTGAAGGCCTCTAGATCTCAAGTACTGGTCGTACTTTGTCTATCCATTATGTAACATTATTGCATGTGTGCACACACACACACGCACGCATGCACACATATGCATGCACACATCTAATGAATTGTGCATGTAGCACAGAAATCTTAAAGTTGACGGTGGCCCTAAAAAAATATGATAATCATGTACATGTAGAAAGAGGTAAAGGTTAAAGGTAAAAATTTGTATCAGTATGACAAAAGAGAAGTTCAGTCATAAGAGAGAGAGAGAGAGAGAGAGAGAGAGAGAGAGAGAGAGAGAGAGAGGGGAGGAGAGAGAGAGAGAGAGAGAGAGAGAGAGAGAGAGAGAGAGAGAAACTCAAGTAAAAGGGACTTAGGGAGTGGAAGGGAAAGATAGAGTGGGAGGGAGAGACAGAAGGGCAAAAGAGAAAAGAAACCCAAGACAATGGAGATTGATCTATACAATCTTAATAACGCAAATAATATGATATATAGAAAAAGAAAAGTGGCAAAGCAAATGGAAAGAAACCTTACACTGAAGTGATGGACTGAACATGGAAAAGACCCCCCTCCTCCTTGGAAAATTATTAAACTGTACCTTTTTTTGACTTTGCACCAATTTTCAGCTTTGACGGCCATGATATCATTGTTCTAGTTTCACCCATGACCTGAAATGTGCACAAGAAAAATAAAGTTAGAGTATTTCTGTAAAATTTTTACGAATGCAGTTTGTTGGATTTTACAGAATTTTACAAAAATAAAATGTTATCTAAATACTCTAAGACAAATGGAAAACAATGTTATTCTACAGATATGAGGTATTACAAGCAGTTCATACTATATGATATATCACACTCAGACAACATTCTCAACTTGAAATAAACTCCAACTATTCTGAAGTTGACAGTCCTGACCAAAACCCTAATCAGTCGTATCTTGAAAGCTATGTGACATTTATATTCTCACACTGACACAGATCTATTCGCTGACAAACACACAATGACACACACACTGACACAGGTCACACAAACACATCTGGCTATTATGATCTATCATTTCAAAGAAACTTGTCTTGAATTGTGTTTATTATACATGTACATGTATGTATACATGTAAAAATAAAACCCTGAATTATAAATGTCACCTAATGATTTAAAATGAAAATACAAAGATAAAAAAAAAAAGCTCCAGAGCAAAATCACTTATAAATTCAAATTCAATTCAAAACCCTCAAATTAAATAAAAAATTTTTTTTTTATTCCCCCTGCTCTATAAGAAACAAATTTTTTAGAAGATAGTAAACAAATATATGTATTGAAACAAACACTTCCCCAGTTTTCTGAAGCTTACCCTATTGAAAAACTCCTCTGCACTTTCACGGTCATCTTCAACGCCTGAAAATATACCCCCCAAAAATGTTGATTAAATTAAATTCATACTTAAAACATGCACAAAAGATAACTTTTAAACACAAGTGAGAGTAAAGACTAAAGCATAGTGAAAAGCCTGAGAGAAAACCCCCCCCAAAAACCCCACCCCATGTTGCAAATGTTTTGTAAGCACAAATGGATGTAAATGTTTGGAAGAAAAAGCTGTAGATAAGTTGATAACTCTCCTAAAACTAAAATTCATACTAATAGTTTATCTATGTGAACTTATGTCAGATGGTGTGTGTGTGTATGTGTGTGTGTGTGTGTGTGTGGTGTGTGTGTGTGTGTGTGTGTGTGTGTGTGTGTGTGTGTGTGTGCGTGTGTGTACATGTTTATTTTCTGCCTTCTTGGTCCATTTTTCTGCCTTTAAAAAAAAACAACCTTGACAAAGGTAATTTTTTTGTTTTGTTTTGTTCTTTTGCTGATTCATCTTCTGTGATGTCCCCGTCCTGCTGCTCCCACATTGCTCATTTCAATCTCCTTGCCACAACCATACCCTTATTTGTTATGTCTCATCCCCAGGGTTGGAAGTCCATAGTGAGCCCATCAATATTAAACCACCATGGAGCCACCAGCCAGAGGGGCCCTACACTGCTGCTGGGTCACTTGAGTGGTGTTCAGTGGTGCCTGTTCTGAGCTAACATATACAGGACACCATCTACTAAGCCCCCTATTAATGATAGTATTAGCTTAGCTGTGGAGCAAGACTGAGCGAGTCACCCACCCAAGGTAAATTTTGTTATCTGTTCGCACTAGTGCACAATGGCTTGCTCTTCTGAAAAGCAGAACAGGTTTTAGCACATGCGCAAGATGTTCTGTATTCATTCGCACATGGGACCTCAGTTTAGAGTCAACTCATGTCAAAAAGTAAAACACTTTAATCATCCCTGAAGGGCTATTACATTGAAGTTTCATGCAAAGGACTTTTGCCATGTTTTTTTTTGGGGGGGGAGTCAAGTCAACACTGATGATAATTTCTGGGGAAAATATCTAAGGAACAGATCTGAACCTGGGTTAGCAGAGTGAGTGAGAGAGGGGCAGAGAGACTCAGAGAGAGAGAGAGAGAGAGAGAGAGAGGAGAGAGAGAGAGAGAGGAGAGAGAGAGAGAGAGAGAGAGAGAGAGAGAGATTGATTGATTGATTTATTCTTTTATATCGAGGATAATGGGATAAGCACTCTTGTGCTTTTTTACATCCAGTCCCCGTGTGTATGCAGTTTTGTAAATGTCATCTGTTCCCACCGGCACACGATGGCCTACTCTTACGAAAAGCGGAACAGGATTTAACGTGTGCGCAAGATGTTCTGCGTGCGTTCGCACACGGGGCCTCGGTTTAAAGTCTCATCCGAAGGACTTGTGGGGAGAGTGGAGTCAGCACTGATGTTAACTCCAGGAGAAAAATCTCCTCGACCAGATTCGAACCCGGGTCTTCAAATTGCCAGCGCAATGTTCTGACCACTAGGCTATCCGTCCCCCAGAGAGAGAGAGACAGACAGACAGACAGAGAGACAGAGAGAGAGTGAGAGAGAGAGAGAGAGAGAGAGAGAGAGAGAGAGAGAGAGAGAGAGAGAGAGAGAGAGAGAGAGAGAGAGAGAGCAATCTTCAGTGATCAGTTACAACTCCCCTTCTGAACAACCAAGAAAAGACAGACTATAAATCTCTACTTTTCATCTTTATAATCACTAAACTAAACCAAGTGTTGTATTAAAGTAAAGCAAGACAGGGACAGGATAGCCTAGTGGTCAGAACATTGCGCTTGCAATTTGACGACCCGGGTTCGATTCCCATTCCCATTCGAGGGGATTTTTCTCCTGGAGTTAACACCAGTGCAGACTCCACTTGCCCCAAAGAGTCATTCAGATAAGACTATAAACCGAGGCCCCATGTGGGAACACACGCAGAACATCTTGTGCACACTTTAAAACCTGTTCCGCTTTTTGTAAGAGTAGGCCATTGTGGGAAAAGATGACAAGGTTTACAAAAACACATGTGGACTGGATGTAAAAATCAGAGCGTAGAATTGGGAGAGAAAAAAAAAGAGGAAATTAAGCCGGGGTCCAGGGGCTGCTTAAGCCCCAGTTGGGGGGGGGTGCAGGGTGCAGGGGCAAAGCCCCGCTGGGGGGCCCAGGGGGGTGAAGCCCCCCCAGCCGAAAACAATTTTTCACATTTATTATTTAAAGGCAGTTTGGAGGCCTCTCCAGGCACCATTTTGTGCAATGTGGAGGCATGTGTGTGTGTGTGTGTGTGTGTGTGTGTGTGAGAGAGACCGACTCAGATCTTCCATAAAGAACCACCAGAGTATGTCAAACTTGTTTTAAAAAGATCTATTCTGGGTAGCGGTAATATAAGTTTGTGTGTACCACTGTGATGGTTAATGGAAAATGTGGAGGAGAGAGAGAGAGAGAGAGAGAGAGAGGAGAGAGAGAGAGAGAGAGAGAGAGAGGAGAGAGAGAGAGAGAGACAGACAGAGAGACAGAGACAGAGAGACAGAGAGAGACAGAGAGAGAGAGAGAGAGAGAGAGAGACAGAGACAGAGAGAGAGACAAGGCAAGGCAAGGCAAGGCAAAGGCAAGGCAAAATTCTTTTATTCGAGGATAATAGATAAGCACTCATGTGCTTTTTTACATCCAGTCCCCGCCCTTTTCAGGGATAACATCAAGATAAAAAGACAGCCTCAACTAAAACAAGAACAATTATAATGATCCAATTACCAAGAGCAAACCACACCAAGTATCAAACAACAGGTAAGAAATAAGACAGAGATACAATAATAAGATAATGTTATAAAAAAGGCACTCATTCAGAAACGAAAATAAAAAGTAAGAATCACTGATGATTTTGAGAGAGAGAGAGAGAGAGAGAGAGAGGAGAGAGAAGAGGAGAGAGAGAGAGGAGAGAGAGAGAGAGAGAGAGAGGAGAGAGAGAGAGAGAGAGAGAGAGAGAGAGAGAGAGAGAGAGAGAGAGAGAGAGAGAGAGAGAAGACAGACAGACAGACAGACAGACAGACAGACAGACAAAAACAGTGTGAGAGAGAAATGAGGACATTAACATCCAGCAACTAATTGCAGAATTTTTTTTTCTAAAAAGGGGGTGTGTAAGTAGTGATGCCTATGTCTGCCTGCTTGCATGTACACCTGTTCTGTGGCTTGTTTCTTCAACTGTGTTTTCTTCCCTGCTTGGATGCCCCGAGTGTTGTCCACAACAGTATTTTTGTCAGTGTCAGTCTGCAAGAGTTGTATGGATGGAGTCGATCACCTTGTGTTTTGCCGTTTGCAAATGGTCTTCAAGTGCTCTGCGGCCACGGCTAGCATAGAGAATGTCACACTGGCAAGCTTCGCAAAACGCTTTGCCTGCAGCATCCAGTTTGCGAATGTGCTCGCCAATCCGCACATTTCGATCCCCAACCTTGACTTTACCATCCACCCACTCCCATTTCCATGCATGTTTGCATCCTCTGTAGTTATAAGAACGAGTCCGATCGACGATCGTTCTCCCGCATTTGCTAGCCATTTTGAAATTAGGCTTAAGTATACGGCCCTCTAGGCCTAGGCCTACCGGCTTTAGCTACTGAGTCAAGTGAGTGAGAACTGAACCCTTTGACGACACTCACACCATTTGATAATATCATCCAGTTTCGTGTTTTTTTTCCCTAGATTTTTTCCCCCGGAAATCTGTTTTTAAAAAATTGGAAATCCGCGGAAACGCGGAGAATTCTATGCATTTTTAGAATGCACAAGTCCTCATTCCATTATCCTCTAAATAAAAGAATAAATAAAAAAAATATTACAAAGAGGATCTATCTATCTATCTATCTATCTATCTATCTATCTATATATATTATATATATATATATATATATATATATATATATATATATATATATATATATATTCCTCTGGAGTTATCAGTGCCCACTCCACTCTCCCCAAAAGTCCTTTGATGACTACAAACCGTGGTCCCGTGTGCGAACCCATGCAGAACATATTGCCCACGCGTTAAATCCTGTTCCCTTCCCCCCTTTCCGAAAGAGTAGGCTATTGTGTGTTGGTGGGAACGGATGACAAAATTTACAAAACTGCATACACACGTGGTATGGATTAAAAAAACACACACACACACAACAACATACGAGTTCTTATTCCCTTATCCTTGAAATAAAAGAATGAATAAATAAACAAACTGAAAAAAAAACTGAAAAAAAACTGAAACTGAAATAACTGTTGGTGTGCACAGCACAAGTTAAGCCTATTATAGTATTAAATGAACTTTAAAACACACACACACACGTGTACACAAAACCAAGTAGGCTTTAGCTGGCAAGACGCCACATTATATAAATTTTATAATGGATATTGTTCACTCAGTAATACCACATCAATTAAACAAAAATCAAGACCGAACTATCAGTATCATTATCATCATTATAAATTGTGAAACAGCGTTAAAACTAAGTGGGTTTAACTTTAAAAGGAGTCACTGATAGAAAGGTCCAACTTACCTCTTTGAATCATCTCTTCTATTCTTTTCCTGTCTATCCGAAACCTGTCTTCCACATACCGTGGATCATAGTCAAAATCCTCTTTGCTTCCCAGGGAAGCCGAATCACAACTTTCCACTCCATTTTCAGTGACAATGCTGACTGTTTCTTTCATTGTTCCCAGTTGCACGTCTTCGCTCTCCGCCATAGCATTCTGGTTGTTGATACTTGAGAACGAGGCTCACTTGTGCACACGTGAGTGTGCAAAGCAGAGATAGTTGTTTTTTTTCTTGCGCGAGACGCACGTGACTCTCTCTCCCACTGTTTTCTAGCACACTGAGAGCGAATAAGGCCATAGGCCTACGGGCTGGGAGCGGGGGATTTGGATGGATGGAGATTGGGGAAGGGGGAGAGTATGAGTGAATCGGATTGCAGCTCTGTGAACAGGACTTTATTTTGTCAGTGGCTGCACCCAAACGAATAAACAAGATCAACAACAAAACTAACGAGCAAATAAACAAACAAAACAACCCCAAAAAAAAACTACAAAAAACCAGCAAAAAACAAACAGCAAAAACAAATAAGTTCCCAGAAAATTTTAAAATACAAAAAAAGCAACAAAAGGGAAAAAAACACAACCCACAATTCTTTTTTGTTCTGAGTAGCCTTCTGCTCGAGAAGGTATTGGAGGTGATGATGGTAATGTTGGCGGCTATGGTAGCCTGTCTCAATGGTAAGAACATGTATATGATGTAAGACTCATGATATACAGTGATGTGAAGGCACAGGTTTTTATACAGTTGCATTGATAAGTTCGTTTGAGGCACCTTCTCTTACACACTTTTAATAAAAACTTTTACAAAAACTGCATACACACAGGAACTGGATGAAAAAAGCATATGAATGCTTATTCCATTATCCTCGATATAAAAGAATTAAAAAACATAACATAGAAATGGGGGGGGGGGGGGGGGGGGCTGATTTCTTTCTACCGGTTCCTTGCAATAATTAATATAGGCCTACCCTTGATTGATGGTAGATGGTGCATTAACTTTACTTAGAATAATACTATAGTGTACTACTATTTTGTTGATGAGGGGGACAGGATAGCCTAGTGGTGAGAACATTGCCTGACAATTTGACAACCCGAGTTGGATTCCCCATTAGAGGGGCTTTCCCTCCTGAAGTTAACATCAGTGCTGACTCCACTCTCCCCAAAAGTCTTTTGGATGGGACTGTAAACCAGGCCCTGTGCAAACACACCCAGAACATCTTACATTAAAACCTTCTCCACTTTGGTAAGAGTAGGCCATTGTGTGCCGTTTGTGGTGTTGGCTTCTAAAAAAAATATTTTTTAAAAACAATTCTCAGGGATTCCTCATGGAGATAATGGGGTCTCTTTAAGTATATATATATATATAACTTTAACTTTATATATATAAAGTTAAAGTCTGTCGTCTGTCCGAGCCTAAGTTAGGCTCATCAGGCCGTGCTTATCCAGGTTTCTGTGGGTTAAGCGACTGAGAGTCATAGACTCCCCCCTGGATAGGACGCCAGTCTATAGCAGGGTTAACCCCAACACAAAGTTGGTACCCCTTTTACACCTGGGTGGGGTGAGAAAAAAGCCGTAAAGTGCCTTTTCCAAAGGGCACAACGCCATAGCCCAAAGCTCGATCCCAACCTTTAGATTAGAGTCCAACGCCCTAACCACTAGACTAGCCCTAACCACTAGACTACTGCGGATATATATATATATATATTATATATATATATATATATATATATATATATATATATATATATATATATATGTGGCAGGGCGGTAATTAGATTACTTCCCTTGCTATCGGATCTGCCAATCGCAGCGTCGTGGGTGTAACGTTTGGATCCACACCTGTGAAGTGTGCGACGTTCTGTATCGTTGGGGGGTGGTCGAAAGCCATCCTCTGCATGCACTTTGCCCTTAGCGGTAAAATGTAGTATTTATGCAGCCTCTTTCGAGAGGCCACATTCCCACTGTCTGACCGTGCTGACGTCGCCGAGAAGTTGTACAGAGTCGCGGCAGATCAAATATCTGCACTCTGTTACAAAGTGGCGCTGCCGCAGGATGGAAAGAACTTGGGCTACTGATCTGAGCGTCAATACGCTGGTCAGTACCCACTGTGCCTCGGGACGCGGCACAAAGTCAGCGGTGGTGGATGTGGCAGGGCGGTAATTAGATTACTTCCCTTGCGATCGGATCTGCCAATCGCAGCGTCGTGGGTGTAACGTTTGGATCCACACCTGTGAATTGTGCGACGTTCTGTATCGTTGGGGGGTGGTCGAAAGCCATCCTCTGCATGCACTTTGCCCTTAGCGGTAAAATGTAGTATTTATGCAGCCTCTTTCGAGAGGCCACATTCCCACTGTCTGACCGTGCTGACGTCGCCGAGAAGTTGTACAGAGTCGCGGCAGATCAAATATCTGCACTCTGTTACATATATATATATATATATATATATATATATATATATATATATATATAACATCTCCACCATCTGGAAATTATGTGGTAGAAAACCTTCCCCTTTCTACCACTCTCTTTGTTTCTGCCCCCCCCCCCTTTTTTTTTTCTTTTTTTTTTTAAAAATAACATCTTTCTTGCTTACTTTCTGCCTTCCCAGCCTGCCTTTTTTCATGCAAAACTTGCAAATATATTCTGGTTTTCTGCAAAGTAGGCTATACAGTACCCAGGGGAAAGTTGGGGTAAAAACAGGATTGAAAACATGCTTCTCCCTTTCTAGGTGGTTGCCTTACCCTAAACCACCAATCCATCGAGTCAGTGGCACTTTCTGTTTACCATTGATAAATAAACAAACAAACCTGAGTGTTGAAGGTGGCTATAGGGCGCAGACACAGGTACATAAATAAATCTCATGGTCAATATAGGCCAACAATAATTTTTGAAAGGCTTTTTGCTGAAGACTGGAGTGGGATCAGTCCAACAATCCAACTTCAAGGCTTTGAAAATGGAGTGCCTTCTGGCTCCAATGACACCTTAAGGGGTCAAGGGAGAAGCACACACTTAAGTGCTTTCACAAAGTCAAAAAGTAAACATTTCCAAATATAATATGAACTTTAGCAGATAGCTCAGAGGTCAGAGCCCTCGCTTTCCCCTAGTCAAGTGAAGCAAGGGTGGTTACAAGTTGGATGGGTGACCTTTTGCTTGCCTTGGCTTCAGGCATCTCCCCAGTTCATCCAGCTGTAAATGGGTACCTGCCCTCTTTAGGGTCAGGGAAGGTAAAGCAACCAGGGAGAGGAGATGGGCGCTGCCCTCGATATGCTGGTCCCTAGAGAAACTGAGGCTGAGGTGGCTATAGGGCGCAAACACAGGTACATAAATAAATCTTGTGGTCAATATACACCAATATACACCTCATATTGCTGAGGCGTGGGGTATACTTGCTCAGGGAGTATTGCAAAAATAAAGCCTCTGTCCTCCATCCAGGCATGTCGTAAGAGGCGACTAAAGTGGAAACCTCACCTAGAGGTAAAATAGGTTATAACGGGCTAACAACCCCATCATGGAAAAAGCCTGTTACAGAAACCTACACTAGAGCATCCGACATTGGTGGCAATGGTAATGAGGCACACCAGGCCACTGGACTAATGACGGAGGACAGCCAAACCCAAGAGGGAGCTGGCGACAGCCATATCCAGAATCGCCCTACAATGGACTCCAGACCGTCAAAGAAAGAGAGGTTGCCCCAAGGAAACTTGGAGGAGAACAGTAGAGAGGGAGATGAAGGAAAAGGGTTGGACATGGGGCCGTCTGGCGTGTTTCAGCCATCAACATCAGTGGCGGGTTCTAGTTGAGGCCTTATGTGCTACCTAAGCACAAAGAGGACTGGATAGAGAAACTGAGGTCTCTGATGCCTGGCTCCCCTACAACCGCCTAGGTTATGGGAACACATTTACCACCTTTTTATACGAACATTGCCATTTTTTGTTTGATAAAATCATACAACCGGATTGCCATCATTTGATTTCGAATTTGGTTTTCTGGAAACACCAGCTAAACAGTGGTTGATTATTAGCCTACCATTTTGAAATTAAACAGCAAAGGCTTTCATGATCAATTCATGTTAAGCAAACCTGAATACCACTGTTGCCTTACCCAAACCACCAGTCCACCCAGTGAGTGGCACTTTCTGTTTACCATTGATAAATAAACAAACAAACCTGAGTGTTGAAGGTGGCTATAGGGTGCAAACACAGGTAGTAAATAAATCTTGTGGTCAATATACATCAACAATAATTTTTGAAAGGCTTTTTGTAGAAAAGACAGGAGTAGGATCGTCCAACAATACAACTTAAACCGCATTGGGTGCGGTTCTTGCTCCAATTACTCCTTAAGGAGTTAAGGGCGAAGCACACACTAAATTTCCTTCATGAAGCCAAAAAATAAACACTTCCAAATATTGTATGAACTTTAGCCGATAGCTAAGTGGTCAGAGTGCTGGCTTTCCCCAAATCAAATTAAGCAGGGGTGGTTAACAGTTGGATGGGTGACCGTTTGTGCGCCTTGGCTTCAGTACAGTCCCCCCAGTTCACCCAGCTGTAAATGGGTACCTGCCCTCTTTAGGGTCAGGGAAGGTAAAGCAGCGAGGGAGAGGAGATGGGCACCGCCCTCAAAATGCTGGCCCCTAGAGAAGCTGAGGTCTCTGATGCCTCCTCCCCTACAACCGCCTAAGTTAGCTAGCTTATAGAGGCGGTGGGTTTCCGGAAATCCCATGGGCCATTCACCCGAGAGAACTCGCATGAGGAATGTTACTCACTATGCTTTGTAAGTGTACATAGACAATGCCTGTCTCCGAAGGCGGCAAATTTGCCAACCAGCGCGGCAATTTACCAGAACCAACTTTTAGTTCTTGTTCGCATGTGCCGGGCTGGACTTGTGTTGGCTGTGTACTTTTCTTGGCTTTTCTTTCCTTTTCCGGCCTGCTATGAACACCAACCGCGCCAGTGATTAGGCCCGAGTTTTCCCCACGTGAGTAACCATCTCACGTCAACCCCCTTACCGGCTTTGTCTATAAACGCGGCCTTATGGGAACACCTATACCACCTTTCTATATGAACTTTGCCATGTTTTGTTTGATCAAATCATGTGACTTTGATGGCCATCATTTGATTTCGAATTTGGTTTTCTGGAAACACCAGCTAAACAGTTGTTGATCATTATTAGCCTACCATTTTGAAATTAAACAGCAAAGGCTTTCATGATCAATTCATGTTCAGCAAATGTGAGTACCATTGTGAATCTTTGTGAGTGTGTGTGTGTGTGTGTGTGTGTGTGTGGTGTGTGTGTGTGTGTGTGTGTGTGTGTGTGTGTGTGTGTGTGTGCGCGCGTGTGTGTGTGTGAGTGTGTGTGTGTGTGTGTGTGTGTGTGTGTGTGTGTGTGTGTGTGTGTGTTGAGAGAGAGAGAGAGAGAGAGAGAGAGAGAGAGAGGAGAGAGAGAGAGAGAGAGAGAGAGGGGAGAGAGAGAATTGAATTGAATTGAATTGATTTGAATTGAATTGAATTGAATTGAATTGAATAAATTTTATTTAAATAGGGTAATGGCATAAGCAAACATGCTTTTTTACAACCAGCCCTCTGGACATAAAAGAACACAAATAACCAACAATAAAAAAAAAAACAACCTCTCAACCAAACAACCAACAAGGAAAAAATCAAAACAAAGAATATATTAGGAATACAAATTTAAATACCAGACAGGAGAGTATAGGGAAGGAGGGAGGGAGGGAGGGAGGGAGGGAGGAGAGAGGGGAGAGAGAGAGAGAGAGAGAGAGAGAGAGGAGAGAGAGAGAGAGAGAGAGAGAGAGAGAGAGCATAATTTTGCAAATATTAACATTTCTATATAAACAATAAATTAATTTTAAAAAAGCATCCGACCATCTAGTCATGTAAATAATCAAATTAATAGCAACAAGAACAATGATGATGATGATGATAATTATGATAACACAAACTATGATGAGGGTAACAAAAAAGAGCTAATGAGGATGATGGTGTTGAGGATGATGATGACGATGATGATGATAATGATGATGATGATATGAACAACAACTACGACAAACGGCAAGATACATGCTGAGTGACAATAATAGTGTTGATAATAGATCAGTTCAATACATGTTTGTGTTCAATACATGTTTGGAGAAAGGAATGTCAAATCAGAGAGATTCATTAGGTAATTAAACATGCTGGTTTTAAATCTCGAAAAATTAGATTCTCATTTTAGGAGCTCTGGAATAGGATTCCATAGCCATCCTCCAGAGTACATAAGGCTAGACTTATAAAGATTGTTGTGAAAGGAACATTTATTTTGTGCGAATGTGATAACTATTATAAGTAAACATATTCCTAAGAGAATGTGGAGTCTTACCATGGAGTATTTTATACATGAGAATGCCTTTATTGTATATTAACTTGGCTGGGAGGGGAAGATATTTGCTTGTTTATAGTCAAAATCTGTTAGAGTAGATGACTTGTTAATGACAATTTTAATGGCTCTTTTGTAAAAGCTGAGCAAATGTGTAAGTACATTTTTACTCGCTAGATCCCAGAGTGTAGATGCATAATCAATGTGAGATTGTATATATGCATAAAAGAATAGTTTCCTAGCATGTAAATTTAAAAAGCTCTTTATTTTTCTAAACTGATACAGTTTTGATGCTATATTTCTAGACATTTTTTCTAAGTGTTTCGACCATGTGAGGTTATTATCTATTGTTACACCTAAAACTTTGATTCCTTACTTCGTCAACTTTCACATTAGAAATATATAGAGAGGGTAAAGACTGCGTGAGGTTTTGATGCTTTTGTCTATTGGTAATCAACATAAATTTAGTTTTATTGGGATGTAGAGACATGTGATTTAGGTGTGTCCACTGAATAAGGTTATTGATACTTTTTTGCATTGTATGATAAACCTCACGCCCATCAGAGTTGTTGTTTCAAGGGTGGTGTCATCAGCAAACATGTCGCATTGAGTACCTATGGATAAAGGAAGGTCGTTAATGTAAAGTAGAAAAAGTAGGGGACCCCAAACTGAACCCTAAGGCACACCATAAGTGTTTGGGAGAAAATCAGAGATAGATCCATTTAAAGATACTTTCTGTTGTCTATCACAAAGAAAAGAGGAGATCAACTCTAGAGTACTACGGGATAATTTGTAAAGTGCTAATTTTTTAAGAAGAAGTTTGTGATTTATAACATCAAATGCTTTTGCAAAATCAACAAACAGTATTCCAGTAAATTCCTTTCTATTTATATTTAATAACCAGCGATCAACCAGCTTTGTTAAAGCTGTGTGACAGGAATGATATTCTCTAAATCCAGACTGGTTGGGATGTATCAGATCATGTTGATTTAAGTGAGAAAGAAGGCACTTATAAATATGTTGCTCCAGAGGCTTAGAAAGAACAGATAAAATAGAAATTGGTATGTAGTTGGATGGATCAGTCTTGTTTCCAGATTTATATATGAGAATAATTTTTGCTTGTTTAAAACCTTTAGGGAAATAGTTTTTATCAATGCAAAGGTTATAAACATATGTAAGAGTTTCTGCTATGATTGGTGCTGAAAGCTTAAGAATTTTTCCATTAATTCCGTCAATGCCACGGGTGCTTGTCTGTTTGAGCTGTCTTAAAGCAGTGTAAACTTCTTGAACGCATAGGGGTTGTATTTTCGCAAAAAGGCGAATATTTTTGTCTTCACAATACTTTTGCAGTTCATGTAAATCATTTTCTTTCGAGCAGTCATTTTGAATTACTTGTTTTGCTACAGTGGAAAAATGGTAGTTTAGTTTGTCAGCTGATATATCCTTTTGTGTACTGGTTGAACTGTTGACATTTTTTTCAATTTTTTCATTTTTGACAATTCTATTCTTTCTTTTATTTCGAGGATGAGGAAATAAGAAGTAGTGTGCTTTTTCTTCTTCTTTTCTTTTTTCTTTTTCTTTTTTCTTCTTCTTCTTTTTTTTTTTTGTCCCCTGTGTGCATACTGTTTTCTAAATTGTGTCATCCTTCCCACCAGCACACAATGGCTTCTGTGTGCGTTCACAAACGAGGCCTCAGTTTATAGTCTCATCGAAGGACTCTGTGTGTGTGTGTGTGTGTGTGTGTGTGTGTGTGTGTGTGTGTGTGTGTGTGTGTGTGTGTGTACGCGCGCGCGCGAGCGTGCGTACGTGCGTGTGTGAGTGCGCACACACACGCGAGTTTTGTGTATTTTCATTGTGTGTGCATGCATGCACGTGTGTATGTGTGTGTGTTTGTGAGTGAAAGCATGCAAGTGCACATGCATAAGCACGTATAGATCTATGTATTCAACCCCCCAAAGTAAACAGACAATCAAGAACACAGATAACACCTCCCCCCTCCCCCCTCCCTGGGACTCTGTAGTTCCTCCTTTCTGACGTCATAGTCTATCGATCAGGCCCGGGTCGTCTGCAATATCGATCTATAGATCTATCAGAGTTGCTGGGCGCCAATCCCGACTGGAATGCGTCCCTCTGACGTAGGTGTCTGTCCTAAAAGAGCAGAGAATCCCCTGTAGGCGGTCAGGTTCTCAGAGCTGAAGTAGGGATCCAATTGATCCCTCAGGACTGACGGGAGAAAGAAAGACAGGGGTCTGGGAAAGTGAGGAAAGGAAAGGAAGGGGGGAGGGGTTGAATGAAAATGAAGCAGGGGGAAGGAGGGGGGTAGGTGGAAAGTAGAGTCGGGAGAACGGCTAGAGGAAGGGGGGGGGGGGGGGGGCTTTTGTTGGTATTGCACCTATTGCGCAGTCACGGTGCTTTCACTGCAGTTGTTTGCATTTTTCTCCCACGTTTTTGATCTCTGCCCAACGATGTTAGTGAAAGTCTGTGTCCTCCTACCCCCGTCCTCTCTGTCCCTGTCTGTCTGTCTGTCTGTCTGTCTCTCTCTCACTCTCTCTCTCTCTTTCTCAAATCAAATCAACTGCATGTGAGAAGCGTATACAGTACAAGGAAAAGATCTCTCCAAGATAATTCTGGACACGAGCAATCAGCAGAAGAGGCTGCTAGAAATTGAGGCAGCGGAGTCTTGTTACATGGAAAGATGGCACAAAAATATGCCAATCAGAACCAAGTACAAAGTTCTCAACAAACTTCAGGGCTGAAAGCCAAGCCACTGAAAACCCCACACCACCAGGATCAGCAATCAAAAGAACAAATCATAGCACTTATAGCATTTCAGTAGAAGGGAAAGAAGGGACGTCAATATTCATCATGATAGAAGAAAAGAAGTGGTGATAGCAAACTACACAGGAAAAAAATGTCATGGCTTCAAAAGAAAAGAAACTGCATGTAATGTTTAAAAGAAAATAATGGTACAGCAATGTACACAGCACACACAGGCCTGCCGTGAACAGTACATAACACAAAAGAAAATCTACTGAGAGAGAGAGAGAGAGAGACAGAGAGACAGAGAGAACAGAGAGAGACAGAGACAGAGACAAACAGACAGACAGACAGAGACGTAGACAGAGAGGTGGGTGGGTGGATGGATGGGGGAGATTACACTTAACTATGCCAAGCTTGAATCAACAATTGAGAAACATTGACACATGGCGTAGATATGGCAGTCACACATAATTATGTGAAACTGCAAAGTGATTTGAATCGTGATATGAACATGATAGAAAGACAGGACGAACATTATTTTTTCTTCTCCATGTAATATTCTGTCTCATTCTTTTCTTAATGTGCGCTGGGCACAATACGGCCACATTAATAAGCTGTGTGTGTGTGTGTGTGTGTGTGTGTGTGTGTGTGTGTGTGTGTGTGTGTGTGTGTGTTGTGTATTTATGTCTGTGTGCGTAGTCAATGTACATCATGATAGGAGAAAAGAAGTGGCGATAGCAAACTACACAGAAAAAAATGTCATGGCTTCAAAAGAAAAGAAACTGCCCATAATATTTAAAGGAAAATAATGGTACAGCAAACTACACAGCACATGTGTGCACATGAACAGAACATAACACAAAAGAAATTAATCTACTGAGAGAGAGAGAGAACTGAACTCGAACTTGGAAGGTTTATTCATGAAAAAAGGCCATTGGCCCATACATGAAGGGGGTTGCCAATAGTGATAATTGCTTTAAGCAGTCCATGCCATGGAAATCACAGCATTGGTTAGTAATGACATGGAAACACGAAACTCTTTACTGTCCAGATACAGCATTCTGAGCCTTTCTTTCGTGGAGTCTTTGTCACACACCCTTAGGTCTAGGCTAGCCAAGCCAGCGATAGGGTCTCCGTGTGTAGTGTGTGTGTAGTGTGTTCTGGATTCGCTTCCCATTCGGCAAACTGGCGAGTTTGACACGTTCCTCTTTTAACATGTTTTTCTTCTGTGTATACTGGCTCAGTGTCTGGTTGGCATGCGTACTGGATCACAATGTCCTCTGACTCACACGTCACAATATCTTCACTGTCTGAATGATGTAGCACAGATTTTCTAAATGTGTATTTCTTTGTCTGTCTCTTAGCCTTTTCTGTAGGGATCTATCAGTTAGAGTGGATCTATCAGTTAGAGTAGCCACGTACTGTTTGACATTTCCTGTGTCGAATGCACAAACAATATTATCATCGGTCACCTCAGGCTGCAAAACACATATCAGCACAGTCACTACAATCAGACATACAGGGAGGTTCTAAATCAACAGATGATGGCAACTTAACTGATGTTTTTGTGTTGATGTCCTGTGTGTGTGTTGTTGGTAGGTCTACTCCTTGTGCATCTACACATGCTGTATTCCCCTGTTCTACACCACTGTCAGGCAGACTCAGGCACTGAAGACACAGTCAGTTTCACACACAACACTTGCTTGCTTCTGTTTATGCTTTCTAGAGTGCTCTCCTCGTCTGGTTGTCTTTGAGAGAACGATTTCTTCCTGTAGTACTGTGCTTGTGTGCTGCGATTCACTGTTGGATCCGCCATGTTGGTTGACACTGTTGTATCCACTGGTTTCAGTGGCAAGACAAAAACCACGCTGTCCCCTTCTCCTGCCACTTTCCAGCTGGAGACTGCATTGTCAGTCAGCAGGGCGCCTATGGTCCTCTCCACAGCTGCTGGAAGTCCAGTAACTGGCATTTCTTGAATGAATTTCTACTTTTACTGCTGCTCACAGAAAATGTACGCTGCTTGGCTTCACCTCTCGTGACCCAACCCGGAGAGACAGAGAGAGAGACACAGAGAGAGACGGTGGGTGGATGGGTGGGGGAGATTACACTATGCCAAGCTTGAATCCACAATTGAGAAACATTGACACATGGCATAGATATGGCAGTCACACATAATTATGTGAAACTGCAAAGTCGATTTGAATCGTGACATGAACATGATAGAAAGACAGAAGGAACATTAATTTTTTTCTCCATGTAATATTCTGTCTCATTCTTTCCTAGCTCGGGACAATCCGGCCACATTAGGCTAATAAGCTCTGTGTATGTGTGTGTGTGTGTGTGTGTGTGTGTGTGTGTGTGTGTGTGTGTGTGTGTGTGCGCGCGCGCATGCATGTGTGTATGTGTGTGTGCGTGCGTGTGTGTGCGCGCGCGTGTGCACGCGTACGTGTGTGTGTGTGCGTGCGTGCGTGCGTGCGCGAGCGCGCGTTTGTATGTGCACGCGTGCTGATAGAGGCCAAAGCGGAATCATTTGACTCTTGTGTAAACGTCTGAGTAAAGAGTGAAGTCTCCACAAGTAAGCTCTCGATAGCGGGCGGGGAGACGCGTGATGTAGGATCAGTGTTTGTTTGTTAGTGTGTCTGAGTGGGGGTGGAGACAGGAAGGAGTGAGTCTGTTTTTGCGTAGGTCCAGTTGTTCCTTGGAAGGATGGGGTGGGGTGGGGGGGGGGGGGGGGGGGGGGCAGTTGTAAGGGGCATGTTATGCATTCGTGTTTTCATCGTACTTTCATCATACTCAGTCCTACGCAACAAGAGCGAGAATACCAACAACAAAAATCGACAGGAGCACATAAAAAGACTACTACTACTACTGCTACTACTACTGCTGCTGCTCCTGCAGCTGCTGCAGCTGCTACTACTACTGATGCTGTTGCTGTTGCTACTACTAGGCCTACTACTGATGCTGTTGCTGCTGCTGTTGCTACTACTACTGATGCTGTTCCTGCCGCTGTTGCTACTGCTATACTACTACTACTACTACTACTACTACTACTATACTACTACTACTACTACTACTACTACTAGGCCCTACCACCACCACCACCACCACCACCACCACCACACTACTACTACTACTACTACTACTACTACTACTACTACTACTACTACTACTACTACTACTAGGCCCTACCACACCACCACCACCACCACCACCACCACACTACTACTACTACTAACTACTACTACTACTACTACTACTACTACTACTTACTACTTAGGCCCTACCACACACCACCACACCACCACCACCACCACCACTACTACTTACTACTACTACTACTACTACTACTACTCTACTACTACTACTACTAGGCCCTACCACCACCACCACCACCACCACCACCACCACCACCACCACTACTACTACTACTACTACTACTACTACTACTACTACTACTACTACTACTACTAGGCCCTACCACCACCACCACCACCACCACCACCACCACCACTACTACTACTACTACTACTATACTACTACTACTACTACTACTACTACTACTACTATACTACCACAACTACTATTGCTGCTGCTGCAGTATCTGCTTCTGTTGTTGCGACCTAAAACAATCAATAATGATGAGTTAACATTCCTCTCTACGAGCCCTGTGACTGTCTCTAGTTCTCCTTTACACATGTTTTCTCCAGGTGTGTGTGTGTGCGCGCGCGGCGCGCGTGCGTGCGTAAATGTTTTCACGCGCGCATTTGTGTGCGCGTGTGCGAGCTCTAACACGGTGTATTAACGCAACGTAAAGCGAAAGGACCAGCAACAATGATTCTGAAAAAAAAGAATGACCCATCAAAGCGTGGAGACGTAGGATGGGAAAATTATGAATAAATATATCACAAAAGAGTGCCATCTGTCAGCCAGCTGCTGTAGGCCTACATCGTTGTCAATGTCATGCCATGTCATGTCATGTCATGAGGAAGACGTGATATGAGAGAGAGAGAGAGAGAGAGAGAGAGAGAGAGAGAGAGAGAGAGAGAGAGAGGAGGGGGGGGGGGGGAGAGAGAGGGGAGAGAGAGAGAGAATGAACGAATGAATGAATGAATAATCTTTATTTTCCAAGGGTAACAGAGAGAGAGAGAGAGAGAGAGAGAGAGAGAGAGAGAGAGAGAGAGAGAGAGAGAGGAGAGAGAAGAGAGAGAGAGAGAGAGAATGAATGAATGAATGAATGAATGAATGAATGAATGAATGAATGAATATGAAAAATCTTTATTTTTCAAGGGTAACAGAGTAAGTAAGAAAGAGAGAGAGAGAGAGAGAGAGGAGAGAGAGAGAGGAGAGAGAGAGAGAGAGAGAGAGAGAGAGAGAGAGAGAGAGAGAGAGAGAGAGACCCGTCTTTCATTCTCAGTTTTGTTGTTGTTGTTCTTACTTCATCATAAGAGCAGCGCGCGCGAAGAAGGACGAACGAGCCCAGACATAGATAGAAAAAGAAAGGCACACTCTCGAGTACACTGACACAAGTTTTTTTCACTGCCAGGAGGGGGGAGGGAGGAGAAAAAAAAAGTAGGCTTACTTGTCCGGAAGGCGGGATTTCCTACGTACTCTCTTATGTCAACAGAGCATTACTTTTTATATCGAGGAAAAGTGGCAGGGGGTTGGGGGTAGGGGTAGAGGTGAGGTCGTTGCCATGTCTGTGAATAAAGAAGCCTACCCCCGGAACCCGGGATAATGGATTCTATACATGTATAACTGCTAACACAAAAACTCATAACAGTGAGGAGGCCTTATAAGCGATCCTTTGTGTCTGATCTACGTCAAAGCCGAAGCATAGATTGAGTGGTTATCGATTAAGAACGCATACTGTTTGATATGAAGTCCAGGTTCGCGATATAGGTCCATGCATGTTCTTTCCTTAAAACTCCGTCCTCTATCCCTCACACCTTGTGGTTAATTAGGATGTACCAATCACACGACCGTGTCAAAGTACTTTTAAAAGTAAGCTAATTGGTGTCTAATTGCACAAATATCTTCTTTGAGCACATATAGAACACAATAATAAATGAATGAATAAGTAAAACACAGACATACACATCTAACATCGCGAAGCATGAAAAAAACAAACACAAACTAATCTGCTTTTTGAAACATACTTTATTTCGCCAGATACACGGATTCACTAGAAGTAGGCTATTACGTCTTTTGTCTTTTCCCCCCCTTTTTTTTCGTTCCTCGGCTAGAGCTCCAAATCCTCCCCCCCCTGTCCTCACTACCCCCCCCCCCCACTCCAAAAAAAAATCAATATCAGAAAAAGAAAGAAGCATCTTCCACAGAATTTGCAGAAGTATGTTCAGTCGATTTTCAGTGTGACACAGACATAATGGACAGCCCCGAAAGAGCCAGAACGTCTTCATTGTTGCATTCAATTTCATGTTTACGAAAAAAAATGTTTCATCAGTGCTTCGTATTCTTGCATTCACACTTGAATAGAACAAACCGTCATCACTTTTTACTACCATCTACTCCCCCCTCTTCTCAAGACGAACACACCAGTACTACTACAATAAAGGTACATTGTCATTTAATATGACTATTTTTCAGGTTGACGGTGTTGGATATTTTTAAATGGATTCGAAGCTGTTGGTTTTGAGCTTGGAGTGGAATACCTGAATTTCCTTTTTAAATTTCGAGGATAATGGAATAAGCACTCATGTAATTTGCACACGTGTATGTACGTACGGACGTGCACAGGTGCACTTGCACGTACAAGTATGTTCAGAAAGGACATTTCTCCCCAAATTTGCTGTCATGGAAAAGCTTTTCTCACATGAATGCTGTTGCTTCCAGTGCTGAAAACAGATGAGAAAAAGAGTGACCAGTTCTATCCATCTGCAATGCATCATCCACATAAACATAAACGATCACCTTTTTTGATGTAATGCAAGCCTGTGCAAAAGGAGAGCCAGGCTAAAGTTCAACGAGAGAGATTGATTTGATTTATCTTATCCAGTTTCCGTGTGTATGCAGTTTTGTAAATGTCAGAAGAGAGAGAGAGAGAGAGAGAGAGAGAGAGAGAGGAGAGAGAGAGAGAGAGAGAGATAGATAGATATTGTGACATACAGAGTGATGCGCACGCGCGCCCGCACACACACACACACACACACACACACACACACACACACACACACACCTGACAGAGACAGACAGACCGAAGCAAAACAAACCACCGACAAGGAAACAGTTTGACAGTCAAAGACCGAAAAGAGATGGAAAAAACCCTTAACGAGCAACAACCACCACAACAAAAAGCTACAGTATTGTGCCTGAATGGAAGCAGAAATAAAAGGCATTAGCGTATCTCCTGTTACATGGGTTGTCAAGCCCCACAGTTTGCTTGTATGCGGCCTCAGTGAAACGCATCCCCCCACAACACAGAACACCACTCCTGGCTGTCAAACTATCACCCCATTAATGTCAACCCAACTAGACCCCTATATATAGGCTAGCCTATACACTCGCTGGTGCACTTGCACGCATGAACACGCGCTTGCATGGGCTCGTGCACACCACGCACACACATGCATACGCCTTACACTGCACGCTTGTGAGGAAGAGGGTGTGTGCATGGTTACCATACAGACAGACAGGCACACAGACACACACAGACAGACAGACAGACACACACACACACACACGTTCATGCATTGTTGAATTGTTGAATGGAATGCATGTGTGCGGCTGGTGCATAGTGTGGTATCTTGGTACATAGGTGTTTGCCCCTGTACCTAAATGTGTGTATGTGACAAAGAGAGGAGAGGAGAAGAGGAGAGAGGACAACAGACACTAAAATAACAATAGCACTCCCCCCCTCCAGTGAGAGAGAGAGAGAGAGGAGAGAGAGAGAGAGAGAGAGAGAGAGAGAGTCTTCCTCTATAATCTTTATTTTTCAAGGGTAACAAAGTAAGCATTTACATACTTTTTTCCATGAGAGAGAGAGAGAGAGAGAGAAGAGGAGGGGAGAGAGAGAGAGAGAGAGAGAGAGAGAGAGAGAGAGAGAGAGAGAGAGTCTTTCTTCATAATCTTTATTTTTCAAGGGGTAACAGAGTAAGCATTTACATACTTTTTTCCATGAGAGAGGAGAGAGAGAGAGAGAGAGAGAGAGAGAGAGAGAGAGAGAGAGAGAGAGAGAGAGAGAGAGAGAGTGTGTGTCTTTCTTTATAATCTTTATTTTTCAAGGGTAACAGAGTAAGCATTTACATACTTTTTTCCATGAGAGAGAGAGAGAGAGAGAGAGATGAGAGAGAGAGAGAGAGACAGAGAGACAGAGAGACAGAGAGAAGAGAGAGACAGAGGGAGAGTCTTTCTTTATAATCTTTATTTTCAAGGGTACAGAGTAAGCATTTACATACTTTTTTCCATGAGAGAGAGAGAGTCTTTCTTTATAATCTTTATTTTTCAAGGGTAACAGAGTAAGCATTTACATACTTTTTTCCATGAGAGAAACTCAAGGCAAAGGGAGTGGAGGGGAGAAAGCTAGAAGAGGGGTGGGTGGAGCGAGGGGTGGGTGGAGCGAGCAAGGGAGCGAGAGACAGAGAGAGGACAGAGAGAGTGAAAGCAAGTCAAAGGGAGTGGAAGGGCGAGAAAGTAGAAGAGGGGTGGGTGGAGCAAGGGGTGGGAGGGGTGGGTGGAGCGAGCAGCCAGGGAGCCAGCCAGAGGAGAGAGAGAGGAGAGAGAGAGGAGAATCAAACTCAAGTCTTCATGTCTTCACTTGTACACACCTTCTCGCTCCCTCCGGTGATGAGCTCATCGGCAGATACTTTGTCATTAAGAATACCCAGATTCAACCTATCTACCGTTGGCCACTGCTCTTTCTCTGTTTCTGGTCCATCGATCTGGAACGATCTTCCTCTCTCCCTCCGCAAAAGCCTACTTATGACACTTATTATCCACCTCAAGACACACTTATTTCAAACCTAAGTTTTTCTCCTTCGGCTTGGATCTCTTACCTGTCCCTGCCTTCAACATCCACCTGCCAAAGTGCTTTTTTTTTTTTCATATCGAGGATAATGGAGTAAGCATTCATTTGCTTTTTTTCATCCAGTCCCCGTGTGTGTATGCAGTTTTGTCGATCTTGTCATCTGTTCCCACCGGCACACAATGGCCTGGCCTACTCTTACGAAAGGCAGAACAGGATTTAACGTGTGCACAAGATGTTCTGCGTGCGTTCGCACACGGGACCTCGGTTTAAAGTCTCATCCAAAAGACTGTTGGGGAGAGTGGAGTCAGCACGGATTTTAACTCCAGGGGAACAATCCCCTCCAAGGGAATCGAAACTCGGGTCATCAAATTGCGAGCACAATGTTCTGACCACTAGGCTATCCCGTCTTAACGTTAGGTGTGTGTGCATGCCCATGCTGCCTGCGTGGGTGTGTGTATATTTGAATTTGTTAATACTGTAAATTGTTGTTGATCGTGTGTTGTGTAGGTTCGAATGCAAGTGCTTTGATTTGTTCTTACAAGATATAGTGCTATACAAATTCCATGTATTATTATTATTATTATTATTATTATTATTATTATTATTATTATTATTATTACTATTATTATTATCATTATTATAAATCAAGGGAGTGGGAGGGCAAGAAAGCTAGAAGAGGGGTGGGTGGAGCAAGCGAGCAGCCAGAGAGAGGAGAGAGAGAGAGAGAGAGAGAGAGAGAGAGAGGAGAGAGAGAGAGAGAGAAGGAAGAGAGACAGAGAGACAGAGAGAGACAGAGAGAGAGACAGAGACAGAGAGAGAGAGAGAATCAAACTCAAGTCAAAGGGAGTGGGAGGGCGAGAAAGCTAGAAGAGGGGTGGGTGGAGCCAGCGAGCCAGGGAGCCAGCGAGAGAGAGAGAGAGGGAGAGAGAGGAGGGAGGGAGCAAATTCTTTTATTTCAAGGATAATGAAGAGAGAGACAAAGAGAGGTGGGGGTGGTGTTCTTGTTATTGTTGTTGATCTGCATTGTTGAACTACTCAGAGTAGCACTCTTTCCTGTCTGAAGTATTGTTTACAGAACCACCACTCCCTCCCTCTTTTCCCTTTGGTTGGAGAGAGAGAGGAGAGAGAGAGAGGAGAGAGAGAGAGAGAGAGAGAGAGAGAGAGGAGAGAGAGAGAGAGTAATGAATAATCTTTATTTTTCAAGGGTTAAACAGTATTGCATACTTATTTTCACCGGCCCTTGCCCTCATCAGGGAATAAAGCTAAGAAACCTCCCTCCCTACCCCTACAAACCAGTGTGTTCAACCTATATTTTAAGACAGACAGAGAGAGAGAGAGAGAGGAGAGAGGTGTGTTTGATGAATGAAGGAAGAGGTAAAATGGGCGGCAGCCTATAATAGGCCTAGCATAATATGATGTCGAACAGGAACATGAAGGGGGAAAGGGGGGGGGGGGGAAGAAGGAGGGGGGTAAACATAATCAATGACCTAAATCAGTGGACTGACTCAAGCTGTCAATGGTGGAATCATGTTTGTTGCCTTATTACCCAGTTTTCTCTTGCCCCAGTAACAACCACCCCATTACAACCCCCCCCCCCTTTTCCCTCTGCTGTGTTAGTTCTCCCCTAGGCCTACTTTTTTTTGGTAATGTTTACTGCGTGTGACGCAGATTTCTGTTAACAATACTCTAGACAGGAAAAAGCCCTACTCTGAGTAGATCAACAATGCAGATCAACAACAACAACAACAACAATAACAAGAACACCACCACCACCACCACCACCACACACACCACCACCACCACCACCACAACAACTACTACTACTACTACTACTACTACTACTACTACTACTACTACTACTACTACTACTACTACTACTATTATTGCTGCTGCTGCTGCTGCTTCTACTGATAACAACAGCAGTACAACATCAGCAAAAACTGTGCATACACAGTAGGACTACACAATATGTTTATACAAACTCTACAATTGCACACACACACACACACACACACACACACACACACACACACACACACACACACACACTTATATATGTATATATTATATTTTTTCTTAGATGAATGGCTTGATGAAAATAAAAAAGCATTGCACTACTTATTCAATGTATCATCTGAAAATAAAAGTTTAACTTGTATACACACACACGCAGACGCGCGCGCTCGCACGCGCATTATACATACTCAGCACATATACACATACAGGGGGATAAACTCAGAGAGAGAGAGAGAGAGAGAGAGAGAGAGAGAGAGAGAGAGAGAGAGAGAGAGAGAGAGAGAGAGACAGACAGACAGACAGACAGACAGACACTGACAGACAGACAGACAGACATAGCATGCATTTAGTCTACTTTTAGTATCATATTTACCGTGTTGTTCAACCCTTACAATATGTGACCACCACTATCATCCTGCCTACCCACTGTTCTTTATTGTCAAAATAAAAATTATTTCTTTACTTGATTTATTCAAATGAATGATAGAGCATAGCAGCCTGGGCTGATTAGAAATGACAGATTTCTCTGAAGACAGCTCTCCTGACCAGGAATGGCACAGTCATAGCCATGGTACGACGCCATCCATTGCTTTGCATGTTTGTATATTTTCCTTACCTGTGGCAACAGGTTTTCTGCAGAATTTGTCCAAGAACAATTTTCTTGTCGACAATACGTTCCCTTACACATACACAAAAATATATGTTGCACAAGTAACTATGATTTCCTGCTTATCCAAGACTAGCACCCCTCCCTACCCCCACTCAATGAATGGTAGGTGCTTGGTAGATGGGGAATAGCTACAGGATTCAAATCACAGATGTGACAGTTTTCAGACTAGTGCGTCAACCTGTGAACAGGCAGGTGTAAGAGCAGACAAAGTTCATTCCTTCACAGAACTTGAAGCCATCAAAGCAAATCATGTCACTGGGCATAAACAGTTGACAGAAGCTGAATGCAATGACGTCAATCCAACAACAATCAGCGGAACAAAAGAGTGTCTGTTTCCTTCCTTTCTTTCCCTCTTTCTTTCTCTTTTCCCCTTTAACCTGCACCATACAGCTCTCACGGTGTGGGTGAATACCCCAGCTCTCCATGACAAAGGCAGGCCAACCATAGAATTGTACAGACACCAGACCTAAAGCCAAGTTTCAGACAATATAACTACGTCACACTCAATGCCGGAGAAATCAATTTAGGTTGAATCGATCATACTGCTGTTTGCAAATCTGTGTAAAACCCATGTCTGAAATGTCTTTGGGAGAGTAATCGTGTAAGTCCTATAATTTAATCAGACACAGAGATATCCTGCTGCTTCCAAACTCCTTAAATGAGCGCTTACACACACACACACACACACACACACACACACACACACACACACACACACACACACACACACACATACTTTATCTTTTGGACTTATTTCACCCCTTTCATCCACCACTCACCCTCTGCCTCATTTTTTACATTCATTTTTACTAGGTCTAAAGTCAAAATCACCTTTCAGTGAATGAACAGTGAACCAATAAGACGAATTTACAATTTTGCTCATTGCCAAGTCCATGAAAGATAACACCCCCTCATCCCCACAAGAAAGCCATATCAATGAATTAAAATAAAAACAACAACAAACAAACAAACTTGATTTAATCTCTGGCAGAAATTCAGAAACCATATTGCTAAGACATTGTTTAATCCCGAAAGAGCCATGACCTGCATACTCAAGGGCAATTTGTGGCACAGGCACTAGTATGAGCACTTCTTCATTATTTTTCTGTTTCTTCTCTATTAGTAAGGTTATATATGCCTAGGGATTGTTTTATAGACTTTGCGTATTCAGTTCACGAAACATTCTTTTACTAACTGTAAAACAGCAATTTCTGTGAAAAAAGGGTTGTGCTTGCAATGGGAACTCTAAGAGATGTGGGAGATTTCTTGTGCCAGTGATGGTAGCATTGGCATACATGTGTGGGCCTACACTTTGTCTTGCAGGTACACGCCGTAAATGTGTGTGTGTGGTGTGTGTGTGTGTGTGTGTGTGTGTGTGTGTGTGTGTGTGTGTGTTTGTTTGTGTGTTTGAGTGCGTGCGTTCGTGTGTGCGGCGCGCGCAGGAGAGAGAGAGAGAGAGAGAGAGAGAGAGAGAGAGAGAGAGAGAGAGAGAGGAGAGAGAGAGAGGAGAGAGGAGAGAGGAGAGAGAGAGAGAAGGCCTATACTATACATAACACGCATCCAGCTAAATCTCCTTACGTCAGTCACCTATCAAAACTCGTCAAAATAAAGTTTATTGTCTCCTTTTCCCTCCGGAATGTTTTTCAATACTTTCTTCAAAACGTGGAGTTCTGCATGGAACTGACCATCAAATTGTGCCAAAAACCCACACGTGACGTCAACTCTTCCTTACCCAGGACCCAAAATCAAAACACGACAGTCTGTGTGTCCCACCATTGTACCAGTCCCGCGAACTGCGTGCGTGAACATAAGCCGCTTTCTGGGACAATGTCGACCATACAATTTCACACCCAAACAGTCACAAGGCCGCAGAGCTCAGATGACGTCAAACCGACCAGTCCGGTAAAAAGCGGGTTTCATAGAGGGGCTGAATTGGCATGGCACACGCTAAAGGCACATAATGGTGGCCACGCATTCAATGGCATGCGTCGTCAGGGCTCTGTTCCGTAAAACGTTTTCAATGTTGATCAATGGTTTGTTGTTACGATGGATATGAATGACTGTCAGCGGCAGTCACAATGCTGCCTTTGTTCCTGGAAGAGGAAGAAAAGCAACACCAAAACAACAACACCAAGCAACAACAACAACAGCAACAAAAACAACCCTAGAGGCCTACTGACTGAAATAAGGAAAAAGAGTTTTGAAGCCCAGCAGGGTTATGGAACCGTGTGAATATTTTATTTATCTCTTTCTGATTTGTTGTTTACATTCCACATAGCAGTCATGTGACATTTAGTGTGTGTGTGTGTGTGTGTGTGTGTGTGTGTGTGTGTGTGGTGTGTGTGTGTGTGTGTGTGTTCTTCTTTAGGCTTATGCCTAAAGTGATATTAGATGATTGGCCTTGGGGTAACAGGTTTGACAAGAAAGGGAAAAGATCGAAGGGGAAATGTGTAAGGAAGAATGAGCAATCGTAAGCCTATTTGTGGTGTGTGTGTGTGTGTGTGTGTGTGTGTGTGTGTGTGTGTGTGTGTGTGTGTGTGTGTGTGTGTGTGTGTGTGCGTGCGTGCATGTGTGTGTGTGTGTGTGTGTGTGTGTGTGTGTGCGCGTCCTCCCCCACCTCCCACACACACAAGACTTGGCATAACTGTATCTTTGCCAAAGGGAGACAAACAGCAACAAAAAGTGGCAATCTGGTGATGACGTCAAGCCAATGACTGTTGGACAAAAACGAGTTTCACCAGCCACTGCGTCACTGAACAGAAAAGACCACTAAACATGGGGCTGACTTGTGTGTGAAAACATCTGGCCCCAAGGCTTTTGTTGTTGACAAACAGGACATTTTATGGCTGATCGATGACAAGTTGTCAGTACCGATACGATCACATCACGTATAATATCCAGTTGTCATGTTTGCTGTGTTTGGTGGTCAAAGAAAAACCTTAAACTCAAAACTGCTCTCTAATCCTCAGTTGTGCACAGGACAGTGGTGAGCTGACTGTGGGTTTGAAATGACGCTAAATACACTTATTATTATACTATTATATTATTATATTATATTATTATTATTATTATTATTATTTATTGTTGTTGTGTTGTGTTGTTGTTGTTATTATTATTATTATTATATTATTATTATTATATTATTACTATCTCTCTCTCTCTTTTTTTTTTTTTACCCAGGAAGGGGGTAGCCAAGAGGTTCTAGCTTGCACTCGGTTTGACAGTCCGGATCTAGCCGAGTTCTTTCAAGGAAAAACCCAGGCGCCCATTAAAGGGGATCAAGCCACTACGGAAGCGCCATTTTTTAGGGGATTTTACCCTGGAATGAACATCAGTGCCGACTCCACTCCCTCAAAGGTCCTTTGGATGAGGCTATAACCCAAGGTCCCGTTTTGCGCACACGTTAAAAACCCTTTCGGCCTTTCGAAAGAGCAAGCCATTTCGTGGGATGGGAACAAATGACAAAAAAAACAACAACAAAAAACAAACAACAACAACAAAACACACAGAGGTTGTGTTTAGACACCATCCCTGAAGTCAGAATGCCGCTACTTTAATGGTGGGTAAAACCGCAAAATTTCACCACTGGTGAACATCGGAGTTCCAGACAAGGAGTGAGAAAAAAAAATCCGGCTCAAGCCCATTAAAACAACCAATAATCAGCCAATTAAAAACAAACAAGTGAAAACAACCCATGGTAATTGGTCAAAATTTATCAGTATCTTCTGATTGTATTTTTGATACCTTTGTCTGTTTTGTGTGTGTGTGTGTGTGCTTTGTTCGCATGTGTTTGTTCAGTGGAGTCAGTGTGTGTTGTGTGTTGTTGTGTGTTTGTTTGTGTGTGTGTGTGTGTGTGTGTGTGTGTGTGTGTGTGTGTGTGTGTGTGTGTGTGTGTGTGTGTGTGTGTGTGTGTGTGTGTGTGTGTGTTTGGACAGCCAGACAGACAGACAGACAAACAACCAGAGACAATGAAAGAAGGAAGCATGCAGCTCATCCAGTTTGCATTTCTTTCATACGACACATGGTGAAGAGCACAACAGATGTTAAACATTCCTAAAATGTATACTTATAAAAAAAAATCCCAACAACCCCAACCCCCCCAAAAAAAAAAAACCACAACAACCCAAATCTTCTTCCTTCACAAAACGCAGAAACGCTTATCTTGTCTGCAAATTCAAAGCAACCATGAGTAAAAATATCACACATAGCCTTAAAAAACCCATTTTCTTTAACTACTAACTTAATTTTGAATTTGTTATGAACTTATTTTTTAAACATTTACGACGCTTGACTCTAGTTCTTTGACCCCTGTCTGCAATGCAGGCCTCTGAAAATAGTCTGGAACAGGCACTAATGTGAGCAGAAGGTGCTTGACTTCTTTTCACTTATTAAATTAGAAAAGATTGGATGGGGGTGAGGGTAGGGTTATAGATGTTTGAAATGGTGTGGCTGATGGCTTCGTTTAAAAATAGATTGATGGGGATGCAATTAGCAGCAGAGGAATCATGTGGGGATAATGAGGCTGCAGCCTAGTGAGCACTCATTTGTGTAATTGTGCCATGACTGAGTGTGGGCGTACTGCACGGGCGTGCGAGGCGCTCGCACAGACACAGACACACGCACACACACCACACACGCACGCACGCACACACACACACACCACATTATTTTCAAGTTGGTCTGTCCCAAATAAGTTACCTTTCGTAAAGAAAAAGTTTTTATTACTATATTGTATTATTACTATCATTTCTCGTCAGAATTTAAATGACAGTCACTATGTAACAAACGACAAACACAAGTCTTCATTTCTTAGTCTCTGTCATTTCTTTGGTTTGGTTTGAGGGGAAATGTAGGCTACTACTGTCCGAAATGAATCCACAACAGAATTTCACAGCCAGGTAAAAAGACAAATTTCTCAAAACTTCGTTTATTCAAACCAAACCAGACGTGGACATGATTTTGGCATAGACATCGCTACCATTAGATATTGTTTATATATACATCTAGATCACTAATGTAGAGATTGCAGTGCTGAGCCAGTCCAGACCTCGCTGGAAACAAGACTGAAAAAAATGACTGAAGGAGGCACAGCCATTGTCTGCACAGACAGGCAGACCCCACTACTATTTTATCATTATCATTATTTTTATTTTTTTATTATTATTATTATTATTATTATTATTATTATTATTTTATTATTATCATTATTATTATTATTATTATTATTATTATTATTATATTATTATTATATTATTATTATTATGATGATGATGATGATGATGATGATGAATGATGATGATGATGATGTTGATGTTTTCTTACATCTTCATTACTCACTCCTGAGTGTATAAAAAATAACAGCCCCCCCACCCCCCCTCATGGGGATGCCAGGGGCCTGTCAATATGAATAGCACCCTCCCCCTCGAAATACTATGCACATTTTCAAAACATTTCATATTTTTGATACAAACTAAGAATACCTTATAAACCAAATAAAATAGCAACAAAAAAGCTAACATAACGTTTTTGGTTGATTCTAAACAGATAAAAAAAATTCGACACTATTTTCTTTTGGGTTACACTTCAAAGAATGCGCCCTTTTGGTCACCAGGGTTCATTTCTGTTGGTGACCCCATACAATTTTCCCTTTCCAAGACAAAACCTTTTGGTGGGTTACAATTGGGTTAGCCTCTCAATCTGAAAATAAATGATTTTCATGTTACATACACTACAGAACAGACAAGACAACACAAAGTTGAACCTAGGTGTAATTTTTGTTTAGGAATCAGAAGAGCCAGGAGATGATTTTTTATTTATATATTATATTTTTTTTTATTTTTATTTT
>CM060316.1:40156879-40166879 GCA_030674155.1 Stramonita haemastoma
CTCATCTGAAAAAGAAGTGATAGGGTAGGATATAAGTTATTGGCAATAAGAGTAGACGTGAGTTTACGTATCAGATAGCATGATCATAGCGTTGAATATCGGTGTCGTAGTCGTATCATCATCATCGTCGTCTGTTGTCATTCCTCGTCGTCGTCATCATCATCGTCGACGTCGTCGTCGTCGTCGTATCATCATAATCGTGTACACCCAATCAATCTCATCATCATCATCATCATCATCATCACACTCATTCATCATCATCATCATCATCAGTTATCTAAAGAACTTGCGTTATTTTTCAAAGTTTTGGAAAGCCAGAATAGATTCTTCTGGGTTTTTCCCTAAAAACTTCGCACAACTAGTATAGGCCTAACGTAAAGTGCCATAAGGTTCAGAAAGAGAGGGGGAAAGTAGAGGGGGGGGGGGGGGGGGGGGGGGGGGGGAACCCTGGAAATATGAATCATCAGAGTTTAAACCAGGCGGAAAATCTTTCTACAGAGCCCTGACACCTGACACTTTCTGTACTATCCGTTAGCAGCAAGGTTACCCAAAGGTTCCGACATCCATGTATGTCGACATATCATGCACGCAGTAGTAACAAAGACTGCCGAAAAAGAAAACTAAGCAACCAGCCAATCAACCAACCAACCAACCAACCAACCAATCAACCAACCAACCAACTAATCAGCCAACCAACCAACAAACCAACCAACCAACCAACAAACAAACCAACAAACGGACATTACAGTCTCTTGGTAGAACAGCCAGAGAGAAGCGGCTAGGCCTATATCGAATGTCCCTGGCCTCTCCTTGCTCCTCGTTTGTAAGAATAACAAACCTTGCCCTCTCTTGTTCTGCTTTTTCACTGCTGGGGACATCCTCCCACTGCACAGGTCTGGCCACTGGTACCAAAGAGGTACAGTAGGAATCCTTTCCATGGGGATCCCTTGTACACCCTCTTTGTTATGTTGGTACTGTGGAAGAAAGCAGATGGGCAACTATGTAGTAGTAGGCTTAGTAAATTTCAGCTTTAAGAGTAAAGCTACGATCCGCTGTTGGACAGAATCTGACAACACTGTAACACCTTGGATCAATCTTACTGTCTGGATGCATTCTACAATGATCCAGCTTCCTCCCTTTTCTTCCATCTCAAAGAAGACGACGACGAGAAAGAAGAAGAAGAAGAAGAAGAAGAAGAAGAAGAAGAAGAAGAAGAAGAAGAAGAAGAAGAAGAAGAAAAAGAAGAAGAGAAGAAGAAAGTTGAGGAGGTGTGAAGAAAATGTGATGTCGATGAAGAAGAAGAAGAAGAACAAGAACAAGAACAAGAAGAAAAGAGAAGAAGAAAGGACAGGTAAAATCAAACTTTCAACAAGTCGTTCCCCAGCTTCATTTCAGCTAGCAGACGACAAAGAAATGAAGGGAAACAGCGTTTGCTAGCAAGTTAAAAAAAAAAGAGACCTAACAAAATTCAAACCTACCAACTTATGCATAATTAGCTGAGTTATGAATCAGAAGATAGTCCTGCACACAAAAAGTAGGGGTGTGGGTGGGTTATATTTGATGGAATGCGTGGTATGTTCTTTTCTGCGTGTTAAAGTTGATAGGAAAAACAATAAGAAATTGACTAAAAATCACAGCTGGAGTGTAGCCTTGGATTGGGAGGTCATAGTGTTGGGGAGGTGGTAACAAAGAAAGAAAGGGAGGGGCAGTAAGGTCAAGGTGCCGAGTTCACTGGGGTCACGTGAGGGCAGCGAAGAAAGAGAAATGATGAATGTGGAATTTCTGTTTTCCCACTCCTCTCCAGTTCCAAGAATAACAAAGTAAAGCAGCAGGGAAGTCAGGGACGGGGCGGACGCTAGAATGAAAGGGGATGGGGGCGGTGGTGTGGAATGGAAGGGGGTGGACAGACGAGAGCAGGATATTGGAGAGAGAGAGAAAGGAAAAGGAAAAGAACGAGGGAGACACTTCCTCCACCACACAGCAAGTGTGATTAAAACATGTCCTTGAATTCTTAACATCACAGAGAAAAAAAAATAGACTTACAACCTAGACACACATATACAGTATAAACATGCATGCACATATGTGATCATACTCTAGGCACTCCACTCTGCAAATTATCTGTTTTTGCAACATGAGAGTAAAAAAAAAGAAAAGTGAGTAAAGACAAAAATAAAACAAACGGGAGCATAAAAAGAAAAGAATAAAAAGCAAAAACAAAAACAAAAACTGTTAAGAATAAACACACTTAGGGGAAAACAGCCTCCCATTTCCCAGTCAAGCTCTAATGACACTTTGGTAAAAAATGAAAAGAATAACAAATGAAAGAAACGGTAAAAGGTAAAGATGTCCTATTACATAATGTGATCGTAGGGGAGTGAGGCATCAGAGACCTCAGCTTCTTAAGGGGCCAGCATATTGAGGGCGGCGCCCATCTCCTCTCCCTTGCTGCTTTTCCTTCCCTGACCTTAAAGAGGGCAGGTACTCATTTACAGCTGGGTGGACTGGGGGACTGTACTGAAGCCAAGGCGCGCAAACGGTCACCGATCCAATTGATAACCACGCTTGATGCTGCTTAACCTCAGCTGGTGGAAAGTGAGTGCTCTGACCACTGAGCTATCCCGTCCCCAATAACAAATGTACAAATGATAAATAAACAGATAAATAAAAGACACAGATGCTATCACTGTGATTATCAAAAAAAAGGAGAAAAAATCTTCAATTTCTTGCAATCGGTGTTCTGCCAAAATGCAATACTAACTTAATTCGAGACCAGAAAAATTCCAACTAACGCTATTTAAAAAAAATCATGTTGAAAAATTATGAGTTCTAAGACGTCTGTGCACACTTCCTCATAAACTTCGCCCAGTTTAGGTTTGAATGGTCCGTCTGAACCGTAAGGTTCAAAAGCAAGTGTGTCGTGGGCTTTACAAGTGAAAACATCCGGGAAGCTGAACACGAAACCTGTCGCCGTCAACTTTTCTTCATGTATTTGCAAGCAACATGGCAGAACACAAACATGGCGTTTTTACAGTGTATGTCCAATCCTTCTTAAGTCAGGATACATGTGTGACGTCATCCCTAATAGTAACTTTTTAAATTTAATTTTTTTTTTTTTTTATGACATCTACGGAAAAGGGTAGTCTATCTACTCTTAGTGAAAATGTAAGGTTCATGTATAAAAGCTTTTTTTTAGTGGAAGGGAAAAATGTATTTACTTCCCCCTTTAATATGGAGAATGAAAAAGAAAAGGTGGACATTGCCAGTGACGTCATACAAACTTGACTTAAAGGGGATCGAACATAAAGGGCTTGTTTGTTTTTTGTTTTTCTTTGTTTTTCTTTCTTTCTTTCTTTTTTCCTTTCTTTACACCATCTGGTTTTCATCTCTTTCCTCCGATAACTGAGCTCTGATAACATTTTGCTTGGCAGCTTTGAAGGCAAACCTTTCCTGAGAGAGAGAGAGAGGAGAGAGAGAGAGAGAGAGGAGAGGAGAGAGAGAGAGAGGAGAGAGAGAGAGAAGACAGAAGAGAGAAGAAGAAGAAGAAGACGACGAGACAGAAGACAGACAGACAGACAGACAGGAGACAGAGAGACAGAGAGAGACAGAGAATCTTTGAATGAATCTTTATTTTTCAAGGGTAACAGAGTAAGCATTACATATTTTTTTTCATCCGGCCCGGAAGCAGAGAGAAGAAGAGAGAGAGAGAGAGAAGAGAGAGAGGAGAGAGAGAGACAGAGATGAGAGAGAGAGAGAGAGAGAGAGAGGAAGGAAGACAGAAGAGAAGAAGAAGAAGACAGGAACAGCAGAAGACAGAGACGGAGAGAGAAGAGAGAGAGAGAGAGAGAGAGAGAGAGAGGAGAGAGAGAGAGAGTGTGTGGTGGCGTGTGGGAGGAAGGGGCAAAAGGACACGTCACTCATGTGGAGGAAGCAGGGAAAGGGTGGAGATTTTAAGACGATAATGTTCTTCAAGATGTGAAAGGTGGATGGATGGCTCTGCTAAACCTGTTACATGTTGATATGAGATTTGGGTATGTAGAGTTCATGATGACTTTTTGTGAGGAAGTGTGCAAAATTTGGGGGACCAAATGGTGGTGGTTGTGTATTTTTTTTTCACAAAAAATTGAGAAAGATGAAAGCTATAAAGAGGTGGGAAAAACATGAAAAGAATAGCATCTTACGACAGGTTCTGACTTTCATGACTATCTCATGGTTTTTGAAAAAGATTATCTAGCTCAGTGGTCAGAGCACTAGCTTTCCCCAAGCTAAGGCTAAACGGAGTCGAGTGCGGTAACCAATTGGATGGGTGACCGTTTGCGCGCCTCGGCTTCAGAACAGTCCCCCCCAGTTCACCCAGCTGTAAATGGGTACCTGCCCTCTTTAGGGTCAGGGAAGGTAAAGCAGCGAGGGAGAGGGATGGGCGCCACCCTCAATATGCTGGCCCTTAGAGAAGCTGAGGTCTCTGACGCCTCACTCCCCTAGGGCCACATATGTTATGGGACACCTTTTTAAGATTATCTATCTATTATCTATTTATCTATCTATCTATCTATCTATCTATTATTATCTATCTATCTATCTATCTATCTATCCACACACACACGCACACATACACACACACTCTCGCGCGCGCGCGCACGCAGCATGCTACTACACAGAGAGAGAGAGAGAGAGAGAGAGAGAGAGAGAGAGAGAGAGAGAGAGAGAGGAGAGAGAGAGAGAGAGAGAGAGAGAGAGGAGAGAGAGAGAGAGGGGAGAGAGGTATTACTTATCATTTTCACTTTTTTTCCTGCACGGTTTTCCAGCAGTCATCAATTTTCTTACACGCCAAGATGCTTTTCATAGATATTTTTTCTTTCCCACACATGTTTTGGTTAAGGCGCTGCTTTTATAAATGGCGAGCAAGTCTTAAAATAGATCTTTCGTATCACAAAAATGAACCACATCCCTGCAGAGCGATTTCGTGTGGTGAAACTGACTGTTTCGGAAGAAAAACAACACACTTTCATTTTTTTTTTATTCATTTGTAGGTAGCGAACACCTGTGTAAGTAAGAAGTCTTGTTACTGATAAGGAGAGGGTGGATGAAAAACGAAAAAGGGAGAGGAAGAAAGGAAGGAGGCATCAGTATTTTTATGAGAGCAGGCTAGTCTAACATCTTGAGAAAGAGAGAGAGAGGGAGGAGGAGGAGGAGGGGGAGAGTCATCTTGTCGGTAAATTTTGTTGTTGCCTTTGCGAAAAGTCGAAAACGCCCTCAGTTTTTGTTTAGATTTATAAAAAGACATGTTTGTTTTTGCACGTAAAAATTGAGAGTATTGAAAAATATAAAACAACAGTGTTAAATGTTAAAGACACACACACACAACACACAGCACGCGCGCACACGCCGCACGCACACACACACGCACTCAAACAAACAGACACACACACATACCCCCATCCACACACACACACGCATGCACACACGCACGCATGTACACAGACACGCACACACACTCACATTGAGAGAGAGAGAGAGAGAGAGAGAGAGAGAGAGAGAGAGAGAGAGAGAGAGAGAGAGAGAGAGAGAGAGAGGAGAGAAGAGAGAGAGAGAGAGAGACAGACAGACAGACAGACAGACAGGACAGACAGACAGACAGACAGAGACAGGACAGAGACGAACAGACAAGACAGCAAGGAATAGCTACCGTGAAACAATGAGACAGACAGACAGACACAAATAGACATAGACAAAGATAGATTGCAAGAAACATCTTTCGTGAAACAGAGACAAAGTCCGCTAAACCATTTTGTCTAGAGCGTATGTGGGGTCTTTAAGTGGTAATGGTCCAAAAATGGTTAAGCTCGATAGATATTTTTAAAAAAAATCTGGAAACTTCGTGTGAAAAGCTGAGTACTGTATTTGATATAAGAAATATATGCATTAAGCTTAGAATGTGTCACTGTAGACCTCGATGTCAGTGAATCTCGATAATAAATTATATGCCGGTACTGACATCTTCGAATCCAGACAAACTCCTCAGATTTGCCAGGTAAAGGAGAGCTCTAATTATGTTTGCAGTCTCACCCGAGCTTGTGTCAATTTAGTCAATATCTTTTTATTGACGATATTTTGGGTCGTGTTTATATCTGTGTCGATATGTGGAGACAATCTGCTAAACAGTTTTAAAAAGAACTTCTGGTTGTTGTTTAAGGACCGGGTTCACGCAGTTGAACGTCTTGCACCAGTTAAGGACAAGCGAACCCTTAACGACACCACATACAGTAAGACCATCGACCTGAGAAGAGTGGTGCTGAGCAGAGCTAGTACAGGTCCAGACATCCAAACGGCTGTAGGTGTTAATGGCCAAGTGCTGTCTTCACATCAAAGCTCTCTCCACACCTGTCATCCCCTCAGCCTCCGCTACCGCTGCTACTTCGTATACCTGCATTGGGGGGAAACCTACAGTACCTGTTAGTATGGGGATAGCTACATAGCTTTGGAATAGAAGCCAGTTTAGAGAACAGTACAGTACAGGGGTGAAATGTGCTGTGTTGTGGGCATGCAAGTATTCTGAGTAGGGAGGCAGAGTGGGTGGATGTATGCACAGGGACGGGATACCCGGTGCACTTGGTTTGAGAGTTGTGGTTACAATCTGATGGCCCGGGTTTCAGCCAGGTTCCAGTCCATCCCGAGACGCCCGTTCAAAGAGATTCTCTCCCCTGGAGTTACTAACATCAGTGTCGACTCTACTCCCATGGTCATTTGGATAAGGCTATAAAACCGAGGTCACGTGTGCGAATGCTCGCAGAACATCTTGCGTATATGTTATAGCCCGTTCCGCCTTTCAAAAGAGTAGGTTATGTGTCCGGTAGGAACGGATGAAAAGATTTACAAAACCACATCACGGGGGAGGGGGGAGGGGGGCTGGATGTATTACAAAAAACCATTTATGTGCTTATTCCATTATTCTCGAAAAAACCGATAAATGAATGAATAAATGAATGCATAAATAAATAAATAAATACTTCAGTGAATCAATCAATACACAGGTGCACAAAAAATATACACACAAACACGCACTCGTGTACCCAACAGACAGATTGGCCGAGACATGCATGCACGCACGCACATGCACCAGAGAGAGAGAGAGAGAGAGAGAGAGAGAGAGAGAGAGAGAGAGAGAGAGAGAGAGAGAGAGAGAGAAGAGAGAGAGAGAGACACACACACACACACACACGAGAATGGTAACGAAGAGAAAGGAGTGTTGGCAGGAACGAAAGACCAAAGAAGAAAGAAGAGCGAATTCATATATATATATATATATATATATATATATATATATATATATATATATATATATATATATATATATATATATATATATATATATTTTTTTTTTTTTTTAAACATACACACCAAAGAAGAGACAAGAGCGAATGTTTACTGGCAAACAGAAAACCCTCTAACAAATAACCCAACAAACTACGCCACTGGGTATCTTGGAAAACATGCATTGGAGGAGATAAGGCCAGGTGAAGCTTCATGACATTAAAACAAGAAAAGGCTGGGGCTCACAGGACACCTAACTCCCTGTGGAGAATAAGCCTACTTCTGCAGTGTATGCTTTCCTTCTCCTCCTCTTTGAAATTGGAGAGAAATGACTGATTAGTAATTAATTCCGAAATGGTTTGTGGAGGCTTTTCTTTCAATCTATAAAAATATCTTGTTTATCGTTACAGTTTTCAGTTTTGATGTCTAACAAATTAAATTTTCTCGTGTGTTGGTGTGTGTGTGTGTGTGAGTGTGTGTGTGTGTGTGTGTGTGTGTGTGTGTGTGTTGTGTGCGGCGCGCGCGTGCGTGTGTGTGTTTGTGTTTGTGTGTGTATTTTGTTATTTTTAGTCTTTTATTTCTATGATAACGGAATAAGCACTAATGTCCATGCAGTTCCCGTGTGTGTGCAGTTGTTATAAATTTTGTCATCCGTTCCCACCGGCACATAATGGCCTACTTTGAAAAGCGGAACAGGTTTTAACGTGAATGTGTTTGTGGGTGCACGCGCACGTGCACGCACACACACACACACAACACACACACACGCCCCAGAGGAGAAAAAAAACACCCAAACTCTGCACGATGTTAAGGGATCGCCTAGTCTAGACCCAGTGGATTCAGGACTGTGCTGTGCTTGGGTCGTGCGTGCTGTGCTAGTCTGCTGTGCGGTGCTGTGCGGTGCGTGCTGTGCTGCTGTGCTGTGCTGTGCGTGCTGTGCTGTGCTGGGTCACCCACAGTCTCCTTTGAAACTGAAGAGAACTAATTGATTGCCAAATAGTTTGGGAGCCTTCTTCTTTCATGTCTGTATCCTTCACAGTTGCCGTACTTTTGATGTCTGCAAATTGAACCGTCTTGCACACAGGCACACACCCACACATACATACATACACACATACATACATACATACATGCATACATACATACATACATACATACATACATACATACAATACATACATACATACATACATACATAATACATACTACATACATACGACATAACATACATACATACAACTACATAATACACCATACATACCATACACACACACAACATACATACATACATACATACATACATACATACATACATGCATACATACATACATACATACATACATACATACATACATACATACATACATTAATACTACATACATACATACATACATACATGCATGCATGCATGCATGCATACATGCATACATACATACATACATACATACATACATACATACTACATACATACATACATACATACATACATACAACACTACATACATACATACGTACATACACATGTGCGTGCACACACTCATAGACACACATATGCACCAAGACGCGCACGCGCACGCACACACACATACACACAACACATGGACACAAGCACGCACGTATGCACGCACGCACGCGCGCGCGCACACACACACATACACACGCACACATACACACGCACCACACACACACAGTGCCACAGAGAGGAGGGAGGGTTTAGGAAATGCAAGATACAAAAAGAGAAAAGAGAGAGAGAGAGAGAGAAGGAGAGAGAGAGAGAGAGAGGAGAGAGAGAGAGAGAGAGAGAGAGAGAGAGAGAGAGAAGAAGAGACAGACAGACAGACAGACAGACAGACAGACAGACAGACAGACAGAGACAGACAGACAGACACAGACACAGACAGACAGACAGACAGACAGACAGACAGACAGACAGACAGACAGAAACACAGAAACACAGACAGAAACACAGTCAGAGCCATGATATTCTCAGGCTAGGAAAGCTACTGGGGCAACTCAGAAATTGCTTTCATGCAGATAAGTCTCAGTGAAGTTTGATGAAAAAAAAAAAAAAAAGAATAACTAAAACAAGAAAAGAAGTAAAGGACTGGGGTTCGGGGAGACGCCTAGTCAATTCCCTGTGGAGTGTGAGGGCAATGCCCCCTGGGTCATGGTCACCTGGGAAGGATTGCTGACTGAAGGTTCAATCCTCTCTCCTGTTTCCCCGCTGTTTCTGGGTAGGGGTGTGGAGGAGGTGTTGTTTCTTGTGTGGAGGAGGTGTTAGTTCTTGTGTGGAGGAGGTGTTAGTTCTTGTGTGGAGGAGGTGTTTTTCTTGTGTGGAGGAGGTGTTAGTTCTTGTGTGGAGGAGGTGTTGTTTCTTGTGTGGAGGAGGTGTTAGTTCTTGTGTGGAGGAGGTGTTAGTTCTTGTGTGGAGGAGGTGTTGTTTCTTGTGTGGAGGAGGTGTTGTTTCTTGTGTGGAGGTAGGTGTTAGTTCTTGTGTGGAGGAGGTGTTATTCTATGTGTGGAGGAGGGTTGTTTCTTGTGTGGAGGAGGTGTTTAGTTCTTTGTGGAGGAGTGTTAGTTCTTGTGGTGGAGAGTGTTAGTTCTTGTGTGGAGGAGGTGTTAGTTCTTGTGTGGAGGAGGTGTTATTTCTTACAGCTGATAAATACAGTAAAGAATTAACACTGTTAAT
>CM060316.1:40171879-40176879 GCA_030674155.1 Stramonita haemastoma
TATGCAAGTGGGTGGGCCCCGTACTCCCTGGAGGGAGAGAATGATCCGCTTACTACATACTGCTACTGTGCCAATACAACCTGCCAATACCTAATACTATATACTATACAGGCACCACTGTGGGTCAAGAGCAAGTCACTGAGCTGGGGTGAGAGAAGGGGGTGAGGTAGAGAAGGGGGTGAGAGGTGAGATGGGGTGAGTGAAGAGTGAAGAGCGTGTGCAATACTCTGCAACAAAAGGCATCAGCATGACATGATCAACATAACACACAACATGATCTTTCTTTTGAAGAAAAACTAAGAAAAGATTTTTAAAAAGGGGATGCTGCTCTTGAGGCTACTTATTAGTCTTCTCAAGGGGACAGCATCCCCAGTGTTATACAGGGAAAGCTGGCCTGACTGAAAATGTATTCACTCCACTCCACTCACACTCCCACTCCACTCCACTCTCCACTCACCACTCCACTCCACTACGCAACACAACACTACACACACAACAACACAACACTCCTCTCCACTCCACCTCAACCCAACACAAAACTAAAGACAGCAACATAATGCAATACAAAGCAGTCCACTACACACATCTAGAGCCCAGTTCAACGAAGTATAACCCCAAATCTCCAATCGTTTCACCAAGTAAATCTCTTATCCTAACAGTACTTGTCTTTACATCATTAACAAAGACTCCAGAACTGACAGCCAAACCCACAACACCACCCTACCCTCCTCCCCGGACCCTTTCCCTAAATATATCAGGCTATATACACATCGTACACTCTGACCGTGGGAAAGAAGACAGACCCGGTGCCAGAACAAGTGTGTACAGGTGGCGACCCTCTGTGAGTGGAGGGGAGAACAAAACGCCAGCAGTACTACTTCCTACCTGTGTGTTGACTCGGAAACTGCCACTCCAGACACTTATTCCATTTGCCGCTACTTCTCTCGTGCTCTGTAGTGGACAGTTGCAATTATGGATAGGTCAGTCCACTCACAAGACAAACACATAATATAGGTACTGTGTGGATACATACAGCGGAGATATCTTTTTGTGTGTGTGGATAGAGTGAAAAGTCCTTTCATTTCCTTTTTTATATTGGATATGTAGTAGGTCAAAAAGCCGCAGAAGATAGCCCCAGAGCGTTCGATTCCGTGTCATGTGTATCCAGGACGCATTTTCGTACATTAGAAGCACTTGTAATTTCTGGAAAAAAACCCCACACACACTACCCCGAAAAAAACTCTCAACAGTGACAGCAACATGACAACAACGATAATGGCAGTGATGATGATTAAAAAAAAGATAACATGACTAAGGATGATGTTGATAATAATAGTAATAACGATAATGAAAACAACAATAACAATGCTAATCACGGAACCATCACTATCATACCATTATCAAAACTGCTTCTGCTACTACTATCAAGTATTTACTAGCTACCACCACCACCACCACCACCACCACCACCCACCACCACCACCACCACTACCACACCCCACTACTACTACTACTACTACTACTACTACTACTACTACTACTACTACTACTACTACTACTACTCTACTACTACTACTACTACTACTGGATCGGTGGTCTAGAGGTAACGCACTTGCCTAGAAAGCGAAAAGTCTGGGTTCGAAGTGTGTGGTGGTTTGAGCCCTGTTTGGGCCAGAAACTTTTCTCCTGTCTACGAGACCGTGAATGGTGGTCTGGGTACTAGTCTTTCAAATGAGACGATAAACTGAGGTCCTGTGTGCTACACTTGATTATCTAGCACAATTAAAAGAACCCTCGGTAACAACGGAGCTGTTCCTGGTAAAATGTTATAGACAAAAACCACTGTGATTGGGAAACAAATGCAGTTGTGTACAAGAAAAGAAAAGAAAATAATAGGTGGCGCTGCTCTTGTGGCAACGCGCTCTCCCCGGAGACAGCAGTCCAAATTTCACGTGGAGAACTTTGCAGTGACTTAAGTAGTATACAAATACAAGCCACTATTTCTAATGTTACCACCACCACAACCACCACCACCACCACAACCACACCACCATCACCATCACCACCACCACTACTACTGCTGCTGCTGCTGCTGCTGCTGCTGCTGCTGCTGCTGCTGCTGCTGCTACTACTACTACTACTACTACTACTACTGCTGCTGCTGCTGCTGCTGCTGCTGCTGCTGCTGCTGCTGCTGCTGCTACTACTACTACTACTACTACTAACTACGCATGCATAAAGGACCTACAGAAGTACACAATACGTCTATTGCTGCTGTTACCATTACAATGGCTATCAAGAAACCATCTGTTCTCCCTGCATACGCGCACACTCGCACGTAAACAAAAGTACAAACAGACACAGACACAGACACACACACACGTATACACACGTATACAACACACACACACACACACACACACACACACACACACAACACACACACACACACACACACGTACACACACACGTACACACACGTACACACACGTACACACACTACACACGTACACACGTACACACACACACACACACACACACACACACACACACAACACACACACACACACCACACACACACACACATTTAGCCTCGCCACTATCAACACCGGGTATATTACCCTCAAAGTACGCGGACTGTTTTCACATCTGCGTCACAACGCACACTTTCCCAAAATACCCACAGCCTGCCTCCTGTTTCCCCCATACCTCCACTAATCCCTTAATAACATTTGCCATCAAAGACTGCACTCACTTTGATCGTTCTGTTCAACATCAGATTAACCCCGATACTACTTACCGGCATATCGCAAATCAGCTTGAAAGAACAATCCCGTGATCCACATTTACCGATCGGTGATGCAGGATGTCAGCTGATTCCGTAGATTTACTGTAGTTGTTGTTGAGGTAAAGGCTTGCTGGTGACTGTGAACACGGCTGTATTGGCAATTAGATGATGTATGTGGCACTACTGTTAACACAGCTACATTGGCAATCAGATGATGTATGTGGCACTACTGTGAACACAGCTATATAAGCAATCAGATGATGTATGTGGCACAAACTGTGAACACAGCCGTCATGTGAATCAGATGATGTATGTGGCACTATTGTGAACACAGCTGTATAGTCAATCAGATGATGTATGTGGCACAGACTGTGAACATAGCTGTATAGGCAATCAGATGATGTATGTGGCACAAACTGTGAACACGCTGTATAGTCAATCAGATGATGTATGTGGCACAAACTGTGAACACAGCTGTATAGTCAATCAGATGATGTGTGTGGCACAGACTGGGACACAGCTGTATTGGCAATCAGATGATGTATGTGGCACAGACTGGGAACACAGCTGTATTGGCAATCAGATGATGTATATGGCACAGACTGGGAACACAGCTGTATACGCAATCAGATGATGTATATGGCACAGATGGGAACACAGCTGTATTGGCAATCAGATGATGTATATGGCACAGACTGGGAACACAGCTGTATACGCAATCAGATGATGTATATGGCACAGACTGGGAACACAGCTGTATTGGCAATCAGATGATGTATATGGCACAGACTGGGAACACAGCTGTATTGGCAATCAGATGATGTATGTGGCACAGACTGGGAACACAGCTGTATTGGCAATCAGATGATGTATATGGCACAGACTGGGAACACAGCTGTATACGCAATCAGATGATGTATATGGCACAGACTGGGAACACAGCTGTATTGGCAATCAGATGATGTATGTGGCACAGACTGTCAACACAGCTGTATGGCAATCAGATGATGTATGTGGCAGAAAGAGGACTGGGATACAGCTGCCATGACAATCAGATAGTGTGTGTGGCACAAACTGTGAACACAGCTGTATTGGTAATCAAATGATGTATGTGGCACAAGACTGTGAACACAGCTGTATAGGCAATCAGATGATGTATGTGGCAGAAAGGGAACCATGAACACAGCTAGCTATCTTGCTATTTTGGCAATCAGATGATGTATGTGGGGTATGTGGCGGGACATACTGCAGTGACGGCGTTGCTGCTGTCATAACTAACGCTGAAGGATTGGCAGATCTGCCCAGAGCCCTTCTATTCTGCTGATAATGATTGATGGAGTTTGGTTAGGTCGTGTTCGAGCTTTCTTTTGCTGAGTGTCTATGTTCAGTGTGTGTGTGTGTGTGTGTGTGTGTGTGTGTGTGTGTGTGTGTGTGTGTGTGTGTGTGGTGGTGTGAGAGAGAGAGAGAGAGAGAGAGAGAAGAGAAGAGAGAGAGAGAGAGAGAAGGACAGGAAGAAGACAGAGACAGACAGACAGAAGACAACAGACAGACGAGCAGACAGAAGACAGACAGACAGAACAGACAGACGACAGACAGACAGACGAACAAGACAAGACAGACTACAACACACACACACACACACACACACACCACACACCACACACCCCACACACACACACCTCCTCCACCCCACGCAAACAGTTCAGAAAAGAAACCCCCGAGATAATGAGAGTCCCCACGGAAAAGAACTGTTGGGCTGATAATGGCAAGGTACATACATAAACAAGAGCGGTTTATCTCTGCCGAGCACAATATCATTCCTCAGGTCAAGGACCCCAGACAGAGGAGCGTTTTGCCAGAGGGAGGAGAGGAGAGGAGAGGAGGGGGTGTTGGTACAAGGGCCCCTCAGACCCAAAGCCGTCCTTAAAACACAGATCTATCTCCTCCACACATCAGGCCTCGTTCAGATTGGGAATAACGTTCCTCCACTTTGCAATCTACTGACTACTGCATTCAATTTACACGTTTAATGTTTCAATGCACACGTTAAATCCTGTTCCGTTTTTCATAAGAGTAGGCCATTGTGTGCTGGTGGGTACAGATGACAGATTGACAAAATTGCATACACACGGGGACTTAATATAAAAAAAGCACGTGGGTGCTTATTCCATTATCCTGGATATAAAAGAATGAATGAATAAATATATTTTTT
>CM060316.1:40184379-40191879 GCA_030674155.1 Stramonita haemastoma
CTCTTGCTGTTTGACAAACCAGTACAGGCATACTGGCTCAGTGTCTGGTTGGCATGCTACTGGATCACAATGTTGTCTGATTCACACGTCACAATATCTCAACTTCACGGTCTGAATGATGTAACACAGATTTTCTAAAGTGTGTATTTCTTTGTCTGTCTCTTAGCCTTTTCTGTAGGATCTATCAGTTAGAGTAGCCACATACTGTTTGACATTTCCTGTGTCGAATGCACAAACATTATTATCATCGTTCACCTCAGGCTGCAAAAACACATATCAGCACACATATCAGCACAGTCACTACAATCAGACATACAGGGAGGTTCTAAACCAACCGATGATGGCAACTCAACTGATGTTTTTGTGTTGATGTCCTGTGTGTGTGTTGTTGGTAGTCTATTCCATGTGTATTACACATGCTGTATTCCCCTGTTCTACACCACTGTCAGGCAGACTCGAGGAACTGAGGACACAGTCACTTTCACACACAACACTTGCCTGCTTCTGTTTATGCTTTCGAGAGCTCCCTCATCTCATCTTTGTTGAGATAACGATTTCTTCCTGTAGTACTGTGCTTGTGTGCTGGGATTCACTGTTGGATCCGCCATGTTGGTAGACACTGTTGTGTCCACTGGTTTCAGTTGTAAGACAAAAACCACGCTGTCCCCTTCTCCTGCCACTTTCCAGCTGGAGACTGCATTGTCAGTCAGCAGGGCGCCTAAGACCTGCGCCGGACCTGATGCAGTGGAAAAAGTGGGCATAACTGGGACAGCTGGAGCCTACCAACCGAATCTTAGACAGCTGTTCCCTATGCCCAGAACCACAGGCAGACATACATGACATGACAGGCGCCTAAGGTCCTCTCACAATGCTGGAAGTCCTAACTGGCATTTTTGAATGAATTTCTAGTTTACTGCTGCTCACAGAAATGTACGCCCTGTCCACTTCACTTCACTCTCCTGACCAACAGAGAGAGAGAAAGAGAGAGAGAGAGAGAGAGAGAGAGAGAGAGAGAGAGAGAGAGAGGAGAGAGAGAGAGACAGACAGACAGACAGACAGACAGACAGGCGTGCACACACACAACACACACAGCACACAACACACACACACACCACACACACACACACACACCACACACACACACACACACCAGGAAGGGAAAGAATTAATAGCTATCTATGAGAGAAGAAAAAAACAAAACAAAAGAAAACAAACAGGACTGTGCCAAAAGTTGCTATGTTTGCTTTGCTCTAAATTGAAGGACGAGAAGATAGTGTATTGCAGTTTGGGTGGGTTGTTGTTTCCTGACAAAGTGTTACCCCTGACTCGTTGTGTTTTCCGACACTGAGGTCTCCTGTCCAAATAATCTGCCTGTCTGATGCTTTACTGACTTCATGGCATCAGGAGGCTACATACACGCGCAGGTGACTGTTTGTTAGTTCGGGGAAAGCTGAGTTTCAGATGGAATCTCCTGCTCTTGAAGAGACGTGAGAAGTGTACGGATACTCAATCTTCTTTGCTTCCCTTATATCGTTGTTGGGTGGGATGCTGCAGTGTTTACTCTTCTCCTGTGCTTTTACTAAATCAGCAGGAAGTCTTCCCACTGACCTCAGCCTACTGACTTCAGAGCAGTTTTTTTTTTTGTTTTTTTTTTTTTTTTTTTGCAAGTATACATGCTGGGTGTGTTTGTGTTTCCGTAATCCACCGAAATTATTATATGAATATGGGATCTTTGGATCTTTAACATGGATATTCGATTTTATCATGTACACACACTCACAAACCCTGTTTTGTTTCCACCCCAACCCACCCTCTTTTTGTTTACACTTTCTTCTAAAGGTTTGTTTTTGGCTATTCAAAGGAAGATATAAAAGTTACAAATTCTTTACCCCCCCAATCCGGTGTTTTAAACAGAACACAAGAAGGAAGAGAGCAGGAAGGTTTAGACATCCTCCTGCCTAACAAGTAAACCAGAGGTTCTGGGTTCGATTCCAAGCCTTGCCCTTTCTTCCCAGTTTGAGGGGAAAATCAAACTGAGTGTCAGCTCTTTTGGAGGAGACTCTAAACCAGTCAGAACCCGGTGCTCACAGACTTGTGGACGTCAAAAGAACTCCCGATAGGTGAAAATGGGAAAGAGCAGGGAGGTACCTCCCGACTGTCATGACAAACTGGTAGGTTCAGGTCCCAACTGTATCACCGAAGTTGGAATGTGGCTACCTTAAAGGTGAACCTCCACCCCCTCAAGAAAAACAACCCCAATCAGAAAATAACAATTGCATAAGCCAGTATCTCACCATTTGTGAACCGTGATGTTCCAGCCCAGGAATGACAACAGAAAACCAAACCCAAACACCCCCTCCCCACCCCCAACAGTTTATTGTTAGATGCATGGGATATTTTGGTCTTTATTCATGATTTTGAACCAGAGGGGGCACAGTCGACAGTCAAAAAGTCACTGACTATCTATGATGAAACACATTGTGTATCTCCTCGTCCACAAGGAAAATGACTTCAGCATTCTCTCTCTCTCTCTCTCTCTCTCTCTCTCTCTCTCTCTCTCTCTCTCTCTCTCTCTCTCTCTCTCTCTCTCTCTCTCTCTCTCTCATGCACTGGGTACCACTTTTTCAAGTGATAATTTATTAGGATAAGTCTTTGACGAAAAGTCAAGGCCACAAAAGGAGAAGACTGATATAGCTATACTTCTATCGCAAGATCACCAAGGGGTTCATCTTAGGGCGTAGTCTTTAGAAGTGTCGGCCATGAAATGAGTTGTTTCACGTTTCTGTAACAAAGGCTTGCCCAGAGTTTTGGACTCAGATGACTTAGACCACAAAGATAAGTGAAGAGAGCATTTTTCTTTACAGTCGGGTGTGATGATATGAAGAGAACGTACGTAACCTTTTCTCTCTTTTTCTGGTTAGTTTTATCAACTGCACACGATTTCACTGTTTGTGTCAAAAGAAGATCGGTGAGCAAGTGTATACGATTAAAGCACCAAGGCTTATATCAAACGATTATTGTTTGTGCTTAAAAATGATGAAGTCACCGCTAATAAATTAGCCTTTCATTTTTTATCTAATGTATTGCTTGAATAAAACACAGGTGTAAAGTACTGATGGTCAGAAATTGTTACGAAAAGAAAGATTACCTTGCTCATTATCTATAACTTTAGAATCGGAATTTTAAGAGAATTTGATTTTGACCCTGTTACCCCAAGCCAATTTTTTTTTTTTGGGGGGGGGGGGGGGGGGGTCGAGAACAAAGACTTTTTTTAATCATAAAAAGCACTTGCTTTCCCCAAGCTAAGGTTAAACAACATTTGGGTGTGGTTGCCTCATAGATGGATGACCGTTCGTACGTCTTGGCTTCAGTACAGCCCCCTTACCTATTTCCCCCAGCTGTAAATAGGTACCTGCCCTCTTCAGCGACAGCAGCAAGGGAGAGGAGATGGACGCGAAGATGCTGGCCTCTAGAGAAGATGAGGTCTATGACACCTCGCTCCCCAGCGACCACTATGTTATAGGACACCCTTACCTTTTAAAACAATTATACTTGAATAATTGTATGGTAAAAAAAACAGTTTTATTATTACGTTCAATGCGTAGTCCAAATCCAATCTGGTTTCTGTTGTCTGTCTCTCTGGGTGTTTGTTGGTGTTGAGTTTTGTTCTTTCTATACCTTAATTATGACAAACAGCACCACGATCAATTTATATAACATTTTTTGGTCACAGACAGACAGACAGACAGACAGACAGACACATATTTACACACACATACATACATTAACACATACACAAACATACACACACACGCACGCACAACACGCACCTACACACACACGCACACAGCACAAACACACACACACAGACACACAGACACACAGACACAGACACACACACACACACACACACACACACACACACACACACACACACACACACACACACACACACACCACACACACAGAGTCAAGTCAATCCCCCTAAACCACTGCAGATAACCTTCTGGCACTTTTGGAAACATGGCAGAATCTATTCATCTCTGCTAAGTGCGTCTTTCCCAGGTTACCCACCCACTCTCCGCGCATAGAAAATCTTGAACCGGCGCCACATTTCAGTGAACGTAGCGGCAAATTAATGAGATTTGTTTCCATAGCAGCTCGTTCTCTCGTCTCACACACGGGCAAAAAAAACCAACCCCACACACCAGATAACTGTAACCAAAGATCTTTGCTGTAACTAAACAACTCTGGTCTGTATGTTTTTGCAACAGTAGTTTAGTCGTTTGGCGGTCAGTGTTAACACTGCTATCTATTTCAGTTCCAATCTCATCTCATCTGTAAAGTCTGAAGTCGTGTCCGCCCTTCTCCTTTTATTTAGATAGTGAGTGGTGGACAGGGTGGTAGTCTTTCGGAAGACACGATTAACAGATGTTCCGTGTTGAACACTTATTTTGCCGTGTTTCTTTGAAAACCCTTCTGCACACATGAGTTGTTCATGCAGAGAGAAGAGAGAGAGAGAGAGAGAGAGAGAGAGAGAGAGAGAGAGGAGAGAGAGAGAGAGAGAGAGAGAGAGAGAGAGAGAAATAGAAATAGAAGAGAGAGAGAGAGAGAGAGAGAGAGAGAGAGAGAGAGACAGATAGACAGACAGACAGACAGACAGACAGACAGACAGACAGACAGACAGAGAATATTAATATCTTTAGACAAAAATCACAAGAGCTAAGAAAAAACTTGTTAAAAATCGTCTTTATTGCTTTTCGGTGTCTTTTCTTTTAGTCTCCCCCCCACCACCACACACACACACCACACACACACACACACACACCACACACACACACACACACATATATATATATATTATATATATATATATACATATAATATATATATATATATACATATATATACTTCATTCCAATGAGCTCTTCTACAGCAACTGAGATGCTTTACTAGACTAGCGAAGCTGTTTTCTTGAACTCTATTGCCTTTACTTGGCAGAGTTCATTGTTCTCCTCTTGCTGTTTTGTGGAGTTTTCTTTTTGTTCTGGCCCTGCTGCTTGTAAGCTGAAGACAAGATTGTGGTGTCCTTAAATGGATTCCTTGTCCTTTATTGGATTAAGGCGCTCAAACGTGCGAACCCGGTCAAAAAAGTAACTTGAGATTGTATTTAAACTACTCAGTAGGCCTACGAAGCTTCCAGCCTCCATTCGTGAAAGCACGATCCCAGGTAATGGCAATAAAAATATATTACATACATGAAAATTCAATCAAGACTGTGAACGTAAAACGACCATTCCCTGACTTTCCCAGAGAAAGTTGTTGTTTTACCCGATTCTCACCTCACAAAGACAACAGGAATCGTCATATTTGGAATCGTTTGTCTTGCAGTTTGCAGTCTGTGCATTGGCAGCCCACCTGGGGTAGGAAAAGAGAAAGTTTTTTTCCATCAGACACAGAGAGAAGTTCTTATCTCCAGAATCTGCCTTGTTTAGGACAATAGCCACTTTACGACACAAGATACGATAAACCGTGCAACTCATGGTCCTCCTCTCCCCACCCACCCCGGCCCCCTTTCTCAGCCATGCTCCCCCATCTTTACCCCTACACTACCCATGTCAGAATGCACAGAAAATCTGGAAACCTGACCGTTGCCTATCGCACTATTCCCTACAGACTAACTGTCTTTCTGCAAAGTCAGACCACTTGTCTGTCTGTGCTTTCCATCTATTCCCTTATCCCAATCTCCCCGCCGTTGTTCTGGTATATTAAGCATAAAACTGATGAAGTATGTATTGCTACATGAATCTTCTGAAACTACTTTTGGTTTTCCACACGTTGTTCGTTTAGAACCTGATACATGAATCTGATGAAACCTCTGTATTTTCCATGATTTTCCTGGACCTAGATAGATGAATTACAATAGGCCGGCAACATGCCGTTGCCTTTTACCTCCTCCCTTTACTCCCTTCTCTACACAAAACCATAATACTTCTCAGCCCCATCCTGCCACCCCCCAACCCCCACGTCCCCCTTTCCGCCCTCATCCCCTTTCAAAAGCCAGAATGCTCAGACAGTCTTGAAACCTGACCTCTGCTTATCTTCATTGTCCCCACAGTCTGTCTGTTGGCAATGTTAGACCATTATTTCGTCTGTGATTCTTTCTGTCTTTCTTTTCTCTTTGTTGTACTTTTTATCTGTTAGTTCTTCTGTACCAATCCAGTCCAATCTTGTTTATAGCCCCGCCGACCACAGAGGTCGTATCTGGACTGTCACCTGGTAAAAGGTCTTCTGTACTGACCACATCCACAGCTAAACTGTCTGAAGCAGAGATATATCATCTGAGGAATTTTGGGGGGTACCTTTCAACAACCTACACCTCCCTCCCTCCCCCCATTTTCTAATTTTTCTTGGTACTTTTCCACAATCTGTAATACCCCTACCTTCATTTGGGTTTTTTTTCTTGTTTATTTTTTTCTGTTTATATGAATTCAGTCTCTCATACTGGCGGTCTACTTGTAATATAAGAGCAGTGTGATTTTTTCTTGTGGTGGCTTTAGGAAATGGGGAGGTGGGGGAAGAGGTGGAGGTGGTGGTGGAAGTGAGTGGGTAGATGATAAGCTTTTTTCCAACTGGTATTGGGTCTCAGGGTCTGCATACCACTCTCCCCCACGCCGCCCCCTCTAAGAAACTCTTGTATTTTTTATTTTGTTTTCTCTTTCTTTTTTGTTTTTTGAAATGCAAAAAATCTCACCATTGGCGAACCTCGGAGCTTTATCCGAGGAACGACACAATATCAATTAATTAATTTACTAGACAGTGAAGTGAAGTCAAGTAACAGGAATCTTTTACCATTCACTGCAATAGTTCTTTTTGTGGCATTGACAATGACACCAAAAGTCTGCATGAAATTTGAGCTGTTTTTCAGAGTTAAAATCGTCAAGTAATAATAGTTCTACCAAATGTCCACATCTGCACCCTTACTTCACCAGACGCTGCTAAGATAACACCTAAATCCCATATATATATATATATATATATATATATATATATATATATATATATATATTATATATATATATATATATATATATATATATATATATATATTCTTCAAAAGAAACCAGGCATCAGACTGTATTTGAACCAAACATTTCGTTGTATTACTACATGTGCACAGGTACGTTATTTCTATACCACCAAACTGAACAACTATGAAGCAGAGAGAAGCATCAGAATCCCAGACAAGTTTCATGCATGATGGTGCTGTAAGTTACAGTGCCTCCCTGCCTGCTCCTGCAGCCACCTCCCGCCCCCCCTCCTGCATGCAGCCTTAATCCGGGGCCCGCCATCACGCCGATAGCCATGATGGATGACTGCACAGCCGTTTTTCGGGACTAGGTCAGGGGGTCAGCAAGGAGGCCTACATTCAGACTGTCTCTCTGTAGTGGGTCTTGATGCACGTGGTGCACATTTGGTTACATACACTCTGAGGTACGT
>CM060316.1:40199379-40244379 GCA_030674155.1 Stramonita haemastoma
CATGCACACAGGTGTCGTGTTTAGACACCATCCCTGAAGAAAAATCGGGGAGTTGGAGTTGGGGATCTTTGCGCCTGGTGGCAGCATGATCTGTGGCTCTGTAGGTCAAATGCAAGCGCTTTGATTTGTCTTTACAAGAGATAGCGCTATACAAATTCCATGTATTAATTAATTAATTAATTAATTAATTCATGTTAGCTTTTGGTGGGTTACGAAAACCCGAACATACCCATCATAGGCTACATCCCTAAAGTCGAAATGCAGCTATCTCCACAGTGGGGGAAAAACGGTTGCATTGGTGAACCTCGGAGCTCTAGCCCAGGAACGAAAAAAATGTGCTGACTGTAAAATGTAGGAACACCCACCCAGCTACACTCAGGGAATACTCAAGACGTAGAAGTCCTAAAAAATCTCACAAACCATGGAGTTTTTGAAGAAAACGCAACAACAACAGCAGCACCTTTATCTAAAGCCTCCAAGGCTTAGTCAAGGGCAATTGGCTTGATGTATCCAAAAGTCTTCATACCAATTCTCACGTTTGTATAGTCCATTAACTTTAAAACCATTACTCCAGCATAAGGGGGCAGCCTTTCAAGTGATCCAGATAGTTTGCTGAAGGAACACTGTAGCAGACATTCTTAGAATTGAAAAGGCTGTAAATCTGTGAAACTGTTCAAATTTTTGTCGTTGCACGATTGGTTTTAGTTTCTGTCGAACCTTCTGGATAAAATCTATCCATAGAAGATAGTGCCAGAGGGAAATGTACAACAGGACACAAGCGAAGACACTAGAGCTGCGCACAGCAAGCATAGAGTTAGGACGAAGTCCTGTTGATCTGGCTTACAACATGTCAGGCAAAAAGCCATGCATGCAGCATGCAAACCTCTGGTATGTAAACTTCTCAGTTACAGCAGACGACGCAGAACTGCTATATGAAAGGTTCACCATGAACTACATCAGTCTACCAGTGTGTCCACTCCATAGCTGATCTTACTGGTGATAACAAGGGAGAGAAGAAAGACAGATCGAATTACACATGTCGGCAGTTTGATGATCTTACCTTGACGTATTTTGTTTATTTTACCTTGAGGTATGTTGATCGTCTTACCTTGATGTATCGTATTAATTTTACCTTCTTATTATCTTACCTTGAGATAATCCTGTGATCTTGCTTTGAGATATTATTATCTTCCCTTGAGGTATTTTGATGATCTTACGCGAGGTATTTTGATGATCTTACGTGAGGTATTATGATGATCCTACCTTGAGGTATTTTGATAATCTTACCTTGAGGTATTTTGATGATCTTACCTGAGGTATTTTGATGATTTTACTGTGAGGTATTTTGATGATCCTACCTTGAGGTATTTTGATAATCTTACCTTGAGGTATTTTGATAATCTTACCTGAGGTATTTTGATGATTTTACTGTGAGGTATTTTGATGATCTTACCTTGAGGTATTTTGATAATTTTACCTTGAGGTATTTTGATGATCTTACCTTGAGGTATTTTGATGATTTTACTGTGAGGTATTTTGATGATCTTACCTTGAGGTATGTTGATGATCTTACCTTGAGGTATGTTGATGATCTTACCTTGATGTATGTTGATGATCTCACCTTGAGGTATGTTGATGATGGTTTTGATGATCTTACCTTCAGGTACTTTGATGATCTTGGGTTTGGGTTTCGGCTTCACGGCTGGCTTTCTGAAGGAGGCGGAGGTCTGCTGGGTTATGACTTCAAACAGTCCGGGCAGGCTGTCCCGAATGGAACCCCGAACCATGGTGACACTGGCCACAGGCTGCAGAACAATCAGCCCACGTCGCCGATTCGGTGACCCGGTCACGGCAGACGTTCCTGCAGGGACGGTGAAGGGACGGGTGGACACCGACAGTCTGTTGTCGTGCAGGACACGTCTCTGGCTGTCAGGTTTCACTTTAGCGGTTGTTTTCGTCCAAGGAGCTGAAGAAATGAATCGCTTGTGCTCATGCAGAGCATACGGGTGGTTTTCAGGTTTTACTGCAGTACTAGGCTTCCATGAAGGAGTTCGGTAGCTGGACATATCAGACTTCTGGCGTTCAGCCATCGTAGGTTGTCGGTCCTCAAATTTAACTGTACCGGCACTAGGCATCTTCAAAGGAGCTGAAGCAATGGCCACGTAACACCTGTGTTCATTTGGTGTGTATCCCTGGTTTTGGGGAGTGATTGTGGTACTTATCTTTTCCTCCGGAGCTGGAGGAATGGAGGAGGAACTTTTCTGTTTATCTGAAGTAAGTTCTTGGTTTTCAGGCAGAGCTGTAGTGTTCTTCTTGTTGTCAGGGGATGAAGAGGTGGACTCCGATGTTTTACGTTCGTTCAAAGTTTGCTCTTGGTTCTCAGACTCCGCTGCTGCACTTTCATTCTTCAGGGGCGTGGGAGGGGCTGTCAGAGCAGAACCTTGAAGTTCTTTCTGTACATTTCCTTGGTCCTCTGACTTTTCAGTGTTGGCATTCTTCGGAGGCTTTGGAGACTTGGACCTAGCAGAACGTTTACGTTCCTTCGGTGTGTGTTCTTGATTCCCTGACTTCCTGGCACTTGACTTCTTTACAGGCGTCCTTCTCTTGCTCGCGGAAACTGTTTTCTCTGCTCCTGACCCGCCAGCACCAGAAGGATCAGGACGATCGGATTCGAGGGAAACCAGCGACTCTTGCCTGGAGGCCAGTGGCTCAGGAGAGATACCGTTGGCAGATTCCGCGATGGAAACAGGCGTGGAGCAGCGGGTGGGGTCTTTGTGGAACTTGAGGGAGAACATGGCGTAGCTGCTGCCGGGTTCAGTGCGTGGCCGTGCAGAAACTTTAGGGGTGGGTGGCTGGGTCTCTTCTGAAGAGATGATCTGGATGGTAGGCACATTTGGGGTGGGCAGGGTCTTGGTTTCTGGAGTGCTGGGTCGAGGGGTCATTGATACGTTTTCCGTTCGTTTCTGACGGCCATGGAGGCCAGGATGTGGTTCAGCTTGGCCAGGTTCATCAGCGCTCTGCTGGATCTGGTGACGGTGTTCAGGTGAGCGATCAACGCCCGCAGACAGTCCAGGTGGCCCAGGGCAGCAGCTCGCATGGCGGGAGAGACGCCACAGTGGTCAGCCACCTCGCTGTTGAGTTCGTACCTGGACAGGGCCTGCAGCACCTCCCTCACTGCCTCCACCTTGCCGCCATCCACAGCCAGCCACAGCGCCGTCTGCCCCAGCACGTCCTGAGCGTTGAGGTCCAGGTCCTCGTCACAGTGACGCAGCAGGAGCCTGACGTCATCAGGGCCGGTGACGGTGCAGGCCCACATCAGCGCGTTCCTCTTCTTGTTGTCTGCCTGACTGACTGCTGCTCCCGCCTTCAGCAGCAGGCGGAGGAAGCTGGTTCGGACCTTTGCCTCGGGCAGGAGGAGAGCGTGGATGAGGGGGGTCTTGCCTTCCGTGTCCTTCCATTGACGTCACTGCCCAGCTGCACCAACAGCCGTGTCTGCGTGAAGCGAGCTGACTGCACGGCTTTCAGCACTGCCAGGGAGGCCATGATGGACAGCCAGGGCAGCAAGTCACAGCTTCTCACAACCTGTTACTCTGGCTCCAATTCCTCTTTTTGCCACCGGTGAATGAAGAAAATAATCTATTTTTTTTCTTTGATATGCTGTCTTGCCAAATTCCTGTTTTCTAAAATTAAACACACAGCACACTGTGCCACAAAAAAATCAAACGACTCTTCAGCACTGCCTGTCCTTAAATAAAGTTTATCATCAAGATACGAAGAAAGGTCTGATGACCAAACGTTTTCACAGGTTTTACTGTCATAATTTTTCACACAGATTTTCTGATCAGCTTTAAAATTTGAATGTTTGGTTTAACATTTTCCCCTTATTATTTTCTGTCTAAAATGAACATCCTCTAACATTGGTGCATGCCATATTTTGGTCCTGATCTCAGCAATGTTTTCTTTAGAAGAATCACATTGAAACATTCTGTCTTGGACCGTAGTTCTTACACCAGGCTGGGAAAGATCGATCCACTTCATACACATTTCACAACATCCTCGTCTGCCCAGTCCGTATAGTGTTACTTTTCTTAGGCGATATGTAGCACAAAGTTGAAATCAACTTGCTCTTGAACTGCATGAATTGAAAAGATTGTCTCAGCCACAGCTTCAAACCTTTGCTTAGTGTTGAAAACGCAGCTCTGAAATCTGGGAGTCCTAACTGCGTGTAAGGAAGGTGTTGCAGTCTCAGAGAAATTGAAAAACCCGTTAAAGTCCCACTCTAACACGTACTGTTCAAAACTGAGACACCCCAAGTTTACAAAATAGGACACACAAAATATAATCCCTCTCTAGGGCAGGTCTTGAACAAGGCATGGAAACTAAGTGCAAGAATTTTGTAGGTATGTATGGGTGACGAAGCGGCAGGGTTGCTTGTGCCTATTCCACACTCGTGTTAGATTGCAAAAAAACTCTGTAAAGAAAGGGTTAAAACGCTTCCAAAAAAAAGAATCTAAACCTCGTTCAAAAGACTTTGACTCATGGTGGCTCCGTCTCCTGAACGCCAAATAACAGTTTCACTCTCATTTGTGCCCACACGAATGGAACGATTTTGAAAGGCAGGCATGGTAAGAGACGCTTCTTAAGTGCTTTGATGGCTCTTCTGGTACAAATTGAAAGACATGACAAAGACAGTCCATGTATAGCTAGCTCTTTTTTTCCCCCAGAGACGAGGCAGCATACTTCTAGTATCAATGATCTGTGGCACTGCCTGTTTCTAAAGGAAAAGTCGTTATGGAGAGATTTGTGTTAAAGGAGATTATACGACTGTGGTGTGAGGTGTGGCAGTATCTGTAGGCAAAGTCATGAATGATTGACGACCATGCTACAGGTTTACTGACGTCAGGATGAGATGATTAATTGTTTGTAGTGTTGTGTTTGTTGTGTGTGGTGTGTGTGTGTGTGTGTGTTGTGTGTGTTTTTTTTAACTGATCGTCATGATGATTCACACATACAAACACACACACACACACACACACACACACACCCCACACACACACACACACACACACACACACACACACGTGCACAAGTAAACTGTGCAAGTATTTTAATAACCCTATGATGTCTAAGTTAAAATGACTCAGTGGTATGGTTTTTTCGTGGTTGGATCAGTGGTCTAGAGGTAATGCACCTGTCTAGAAAGAAAAAAAGTCCGGATTATGCGGTAGTTCAATCCCTGATTGGGCCTGAAACTTTCCCCCACATCCATTAGACCATGGGTGGTAGTCTGGGTGCTAGTCTTTCGGATGAGACGATAAACTGAGATCCTGAGTGTTTCGCATAATCATTTAGTCCACGTAAAAGAACCAACAGCAACAAGAGAGCTCTCCCTGGTAACATTCTGTAGAATAAAAGCTACTCTGAGAAGGAAACAAATACAGCTGCATACCGGGAAAAAAAGGGTGGCGCTGCTCTTGTGGCGACGCGCTTTTCCAGGGGACAGCAGCCTGAATTTCATGCAAAGAAATCTGCCATGACTTGAAGGGGTATACAATACAATACTATATAGGCTACATCTACACCCTTGCGTGTGTGTACGTGCGCGCGCGCGCGCGGACGTCAGCACATACGCACGTGTTTATGAGTGCACTTGCTTGCCTGCACGTGCATGCATATAATTATGTCTGAGCTCCAGTTGTTTGTGAAAATAGAAATTAAACACACACACACACACACTCTCTCTCTCTATCACCACACACACACACACACCGCGCGCGCGCACACAACACACCACACGCACACACAGAACACAACAGTCCAAACCATTTCCAAATCATTTCTCCATTGTATTGGATGACATTTTTTTTCAACCTGTCGTTTTTATCTGTTTTTAGCCTTTGTATCCCATGTAAAGCACCAGAAACACACACAACATTGACAGCAGCAGTTTGTGCACTGAACAGATCGGAAAAGGCAAGACCTGGTATGTTATAGGGGGGAAAAGCTTACACAACAGTCCAGGCTCGTGAAATAAAAAAAGAAGAAACAACAATACTATAGCACAATAACTAAGCATCAGTGTCCTTGTGTAGGGAAATGCAAACGCTTTATGCTGTCAATGTACCTGCAGTTCATTGAAAACTGAAGGATTGATACTCACTATACAATTACTTGTGCAGAAAACTATCGTGGAAAAAAAAAACCAACACTTTTTTGGTATCATATTTTCATGTCTATGTGCACGTTGAAACACACACACACACACACACACACACACACACACACACACACACACACACACACACACACAGATGAGACTATAAACTGGATGAGACTATAAACCAAGGCCCTGTGTGCGAACGCACGCAGAACATCTTGCGCACACGTTAAATCCTGTTCCGCTTTTCCTAAGAATAGGCCATCATGTGCCTGTGGGAACAGATGACATTTACAAAACTGATACACACGGGGACTGGATGTAAACAAAGCATATGAATGCTTACTCCATTATCCTCGATATAATAATAAATAATAATAATAAAGAGAGAAAAGAGAGAGAGAGAGAGAGAGAGACAGAGACAGAGACAGAGACAGAGAGACAGAGATTTTGTGAAACTCTTTTCAAGCTGAATGGTTTAGCAAGTCTCTCAGAAGTCTGCAGGCCAAAACAAAAATCGCCACACACAACCACCCAGCATTTACAGACCTCTCTTTCATCTTATTTCTCACCATGTGCGTGTGTAAACTAACGCCTGCATTTAGTTCTATCTACTTTCACATGAATATCTACCTACTATCCCTTCATGTCTACTAATCTGCGTAGGTCTAAACACATGTCAGTATTTGTCTCTCACCTTCAGTAAAAAAGATATTACAGTGAGAGAATGAGAGAGGGAGGGAGGGAGGGAGGGGGAGGGAGAGTGCGTGAGGGAGGGGAGATGAGGGAGTGAGAGAGAGAGTGAGGAGTGAGAGAGAGAGAGAGAGAGAGAGAGAGAGAGACAGAGACAGACAGACAGACAGACAGACAGACAGACAGAGACACAGAAGGAGAGAGAGATAGGGACCGGGAAGAATTTCACAATACTGTACATGTTTTTCCCCCCCAAAAAACCACAGGATTAAATTTTCACCCAAACATGTACAAAATGTTCTAACCCAGCAAAATACTTTCTACATTTTGCTTTCTAGGCTGTTGTTAACTATGCTCTGTGTTTGCATTTCCATACATAAGGAAACTTGTCTTTACAACATGACAAAACCACTCTCCTGTTACATGTAATGAATCGCTGTGAGCAATTTGATGTTAAAACAAACAAAAAACAAAACAAAACAAGGATAAATGCAAGAGAGACGAGAGGGTGAGTGATGATGAGTGATGAGAGAGAGAGAGAGAGAGAGAGAGAGAGAGAGAGAGAGAGAGGAAAGTGTGTGTGTGTGTGTGTATGTGTGTGTGGTGTGTGTGTGTGTGTGTGTGTGTGTGTGTGTGTGTGTGTGTGTGTGTGTGGTGTGTGTGTGTGTGTAGAGTGAGAGAGAAGAGAGAGAGAGAGAGAGAGAGAGAGAGAGAGAGAGAGAGAGAGAGAGAGAACATTCAGTGACACAGCAATTATACAAACATTGATATGCTTGCTACCTTTGAAGCTAAATTTTAAGTTGGGCAAGTATACCCCACATAGATGTACACATACACAATCAGATCTGGAACTGTTACAATACACAAATACACATCAATTCAGAATCAGTGACAAAAAATTTGTTCTTTGCGTCTATTCAACGACTACCCTACTTATGATACAAGCAGATCACTTTCGAGCTTTTATGCAAACTACAGCAACGATCCAAAGTCAGTCTATACCGTGGCTGAAATTTCACTTGATGACAGTCCTCATGCTCCCCCCTTCTATCACAATGAATAGACATTTTCTATGTTGACTTGGACCACAATTTTTTGTGTCAGTGTAACAGCAAAATTATCAAATAATCAATTAATTGGTTAACCGTTTTTTACTCGATGTCAAACATAATAATAGAAAATTATTCTTCACATTGAAAACCTTAGTTCATTCACCTAAAGCCAAAAGTCGATCTTTTTATGTTAATCCCTAAATCCATCATTAACCAATATGAGAGCATACTTCTTGTAAAAAAAGGGACAACTTTGTTTTGTTAATGCCATAACTTTAACTCAACACACTGGGTCTTTCTTTCACAAAAACTGGTAAAACACCCCCCCCCCCCCACACACTACAATTTACAAAAAAAAGTCTCTATGATGAACACCACCTTCCATACTTATTACTTTGTTTGCACAAAACTATATGAAAGCCCCTTAATAATCAGCCTGGCTTGGCCAGTAACAGTTACCAGCCCACCTGTCATCCTCTTTGATATGAGTCATGAGCGCAACAATAGCAACATACTGCACACAAGCCACTACCAATCAACAAAAATAGCTTTTACAGGTGATAAAGTTATATCTTCCTGCTAAATGTCTGTGCGTACAACTGGATTAATGTTCAATTCTGCGAGGTGTTGTCTGTCCAAGAGATCAACAACAGCAAAAAACCCAAACAAACAAAAAAGGATATTAAATCCCATAATGAGCTCCTTGGTCACATTTTTTGCTGTACAAGATTCAAGACAATAATGCTGCTTATTCTCAGGGAGACAATGGAGCACATGGAAAATACGTAAGACAGTAATATCCAAGTCACAAACATGACTCTAGACACTTTCTAGAAGAGGATAATGCCATCATGTTTCACAGAAGCAATGATCAATCAAAAGAAAAATATACATCACTACACTCATTCCCTTCCTGAAGAGCAGAGGCAGAAACTGTAACAGTTTTGCTCAGTGTTGCACATAACATGTCAATTCTACAATGGCAAAGACCTTGCAAATACAATGCTTTACTTAGTATATAAAGATACTCAGCATTCATTCGGATGCATCTGGATGAGGATCTTTATACAGTCACAGTTTCAGATGCTTTTTAACTTATTTGCAATCTGCAGAATTTGGGAAAGATGACAAAACCAATACAACTGCCATTGAATAGAAAATTATTTTTTAGCAAAATCTGAATGTGACTTTTTCTGTAGGAAAAAATATAACTCCACACAATTTGTTCACAACCTCCCATTGCATGTCAGTAACAGCTTTAAGCAACATACAATTTGCTGCAGCAACGTTGATTTGTCTGAAACCTCTAATCTGTAAACTAGAATCGCAATAATCCTACTGATGCATTGTGCTTGATAAACTAAAGTAAAACCCTTCTGAATAAGATGAGGAAAAAGTATTTACACATTTGCACTTCACACATGCCATCATTATCCCGACTTAGAACTCTCTTTCTGCCACAGAAGACTAGCAGATGCTCCTTGCTTACTATTATGTTCTGAATCTTCATGAGCCACCATTATGAACTTTGGACTGGGCTCTCCCCTTGTCAAATAAGACTACCATGTTTGTGACTTTTCCTCTGATCTTTTTGTTCCATCTTTCCTCTTGCTCTTGTTGTCTGGGTGTCAAGTCTGACAGCCATCACAATGGAAGATTCAACATTTGAAGTATCATGGGAAAACTGGTACAAAAGAAGTAAATGCAATCATTACATAATACTCAAGTGATAAATATTCATTACAAGTTTGAAATTCCAGAAGATGAAGATGATCTGAATAAAAGCAAATACCAGCTGGTCTTAGTTTAACCAGGTACATGTGAAAAAAACAATTGATAACAATATCCAAAAATGTCAAAAAAGAAACTTTGACAATCTCACTTTCTTCAACAGTCACAATACATGTGAATAAAAACAAATTAAATGAGGTTTGATATTCAATAATTATATCTTGATATACTCTGCAGTTTCTTTTAAAAATCAACCAAGCAAGCAAAAACAAACACAACCCCCCCCCCCCCACCCAAAAAGTACACAGTCAGCTTTTCAGTTAGAAATCCTGTTTGTTCGAAGGATTGCAGTTTCTGTTGTTGAAGGCCCTTAGCAAAGTTGATGGTCACTGAAAAGATGGCGTGGGAAGGGAGAAAAAAACAACGTGTTGGGTGTCTAGTAAGGGACAGTTGTAATCACTTTTGATAACACTTACCAAATCAGAAATCGGGCACATCAGATATGATATGATCTCAACATAACAACAAAACAAAACTACAGCACTCTATGAAGACGGTCCACATGGCCATCCCCCCTCACACCTGAACACAAATGGATCTGGACTGAGGTACTGGGCCTTAGCAGAGATCACTGATTGGTCTACAGGCACTCAACTCAAATGGAACTTTGTGCAAAGAAGGCAGTCTGACTAACTTGACACAATACTGTGAAACTAACCTTGCATATACCCCCCCTTCCCTCCATAATTTTGCTTCGGGGTGTTTTCTATGTTTCGGTGTTTTACATCAACAGTGCTGCCCATACCTACAGCCCACTTTCGTGTTTAGGTAGTTTGTAGATGGCCTAACTCCCCACCCCGTTTTCAGCCCCACAATTACTTTATTGACATCATGTGTTCAACAGCACAGCTGTAGGTAAAGGTAAAGGTAAAGGTGTCCAATAACCTAGGCCGTCGTAGGGGAGCGAGGCATCAGGGACCTCAGCTTCTCTAGGGGCCAGCATGTTGAGGGTGCGCCAATCTCCTCTCCCTCAGAGCTGAAGGATTATCAAGAAAAAAAAACCCCAGACTGATTAATCTAGATTGCCGATAATTCATTTTGTTTGCTGATGAAGTTGATGAAAATACTAGATCACATTTGTATTTACATGTACAGAGAGGAAAACCACTGACACAATGAACTAGTTAGCAATCCTCTGGAAAAAATCAAAACAAACAACAATCATTGCCATAAATTGCAAGACATCAAAGATACAGATAGATCTTGAATATCTACTGAAGAAAGGATAGGTTATAATGACCATAAAATCAGAAACATAAAATCTTTGTGATAGAAAAATTATCTTGAGCAAGTTGGTTGATAACCCCAGTAAAGTGTGAGACATTAAGCAATTTTAAAATGGAAACAAAAGCTATCATGAATGAATATTCAAAAAGTTTGATTCTTCAGATGTCTGACACATGTTTTCACCCAGCCACACAGTGGAATGATAGATGTATTCATTTTGATTGTGAAATGCATCTGTCATGCTCACAAATTCAATACAAAATAGCACAAAAACAAAATATAAAAAGTTCAAGGAAGAAAGAAAAAAACTTCAACAGAACAACAACAAAACCAATAAACCATTTCATCACTTCCTGACACACACAAAAAAGAATTTGTTTCTAGTATGGAAAAACTTTTTTGAGTATTATATATTACTTATTTCTTATATCATATAATCAAACATTGGTGACTGTTATTTTCAGATAATACTGAACTGATGTCATGATCAAACACTTATTCAATCAATAATCTACACAAAGGGGACCAGATAAAATTTGTTCAAAGAAAAAAATGCTGTTGAAAACAAACCAAACCAATTAAAAAAAAATCAAACCCTAGATAAAATGATTGAAAAGCAACTTTATATAGCTCAAACTGAGATTCCTCGTCCATTTTCATTCCTTTCAACAAATTTATTTGGTTTGACTCTCTCTTAGTCTGACACACAGGAACAATAAATTGGATTTTAACGGTATATTTTGATCACTCTAGCTTTTGTCATAACTAGAAAAAGATGATTCCCCACCCCAAAAAACACCCAACAAACAAACAAACAAAAAGCTGATGCAGACTTTCAGCTTCACATGTGGATTCCTTGGTTACTTCTATGAGTTGTTGATCTCATCATTAGCCCATCCTCATGCAGAACAATGAAGGTAACCTGCATAAAGCAAATCCATATTCTCAAGTGACTTTAGCAATGCTGTCCAACAGATATCTGAAGGCTCATATCTCATTTTCCAATTTCTTTCAATGATCTTCAGTGTTTCTTTCACGTACTTTATAGTCTAGTCATGAGTCCGTGTGTTCAACATTTTCAAGAATCATGTTCAGTCGTGGCAATGTTCTGAACAACTGTCAGGATACATTGGTTGATACTTGTATGCTTTTTCACTATAGAACTAGAAGTCTTCTGGTTTATGATCAGTCTAATAGCTGGCAGAAGTAGGCAACAATTTGAAATCTGCAAGTGAAAAAAATTTGTTTATCAGAATGACAGTGTCAGAAAATACCCTCTTTCCACCTAATAAAACAAACAAAAAACCCCCACCAAACAATCCCAACTGATTCCATGGAGACACTCGGGCCGAAATGAGGACATATGAGACATGGTCCACAGAACATAGAGACCAATGCTGTGATCACATATTTCATTCAGTCTATGGAAAGTCATACAAAAGAGTGTTTTATCAATCCCACTGTCATAGGCTAAGGTTGAGTGTGTTACATAACAAGCTCTTTCACAATCACAGTTATCATTACAAACTTCAGCAAAAATATATGACATAAAAAATGCGGCAAACAATTAAAAATGTCTGTTAAAGTTGGGGTTCTTTTTTGCTTTTTTGGAGCAAAATATAAACTAAAAACTGTACAGTGTATATACCTGATTAATGTTTAGATAAATGCAAGACCTTGGCCATATTCATATTTTTGTACAACCTGATTAATGTTCAGATAAATGCAAGACCTTGGTTATGTTCATATTTTGTATGTATCTGAAATGTAGAGCATAACAGTAGATGTTGAAAGAATGATGCAGACAACAGAGATGAGATGCTTTTGCAAACTCTTTGGTATCTCATACAGAGATCACAAAACAAATAAAGTGAAAACCAAACTGAAATGACATTAGTTCATATGAAGAGCTCCCGACATCAGTGAAAAAACACAAATGAAATGGTACAGGCACATCACACGAACATCTGGACTGGTCAAAACTATCATGCTGGGAACAATACATTGAAGGGAGACAAAGAGGCAGACAGAGAAAACTATGGACAGACAACATCAGAGAGTGGACCGGCTTTGAGTTTCAGAGGAGCAACTTGCTATGGAAAGCTGAAAACTGTGAGGAGTGGAGGAAGCCGGTTGCAATATCTTCAGTGATGCCCCAGTGGTCTACTAGTCTATGGGATAGGTGAAGTGAAGCTGAAGAAATAGAGAGAGAAAAATCCCAAACAAAAAATCTGTAAAGCTGATCACAAGCATTTATATCACAACCTTTGGCCAACATCACCAGTGATCACAAAACTACAAAAACAGTTGAAAAGGAAAGAGGTCACCTTTATACTGATTGCACATTTCAACAACAAACCATCAGCACAGGCCTAAATAACACAGGGAAAAAAGCGGTACCATTTGTCATGAACTGTACAACACCAAGCAAGCAGATCATGATGATTTATAACACATATTTTCTTTCCCCATAATTTTTAGGGGTATGTTGAGGAATGCAATAATATCATATAATTTTTTCTAATGGTGTATGACCTTCCAAAATCCTTTATAATATTGTTCAGTTACTAATATCATACAACATCCTGCCCCACCTCCCATTTTATTTTCAAAAAAGAACCACCACCTAAAATGAAAACCATCCAACAAACCATGATAATTTAGAGGAAAATGGGTGATATTACATTTTGCATGGCATAAAATGGGGTGATGGTGGTGATGGGGGAAGTGTGGGGGTATGCGAACAGCAAAACTTTATCACAATAGCTCAAAGTAGCAAAACCCGATAACCCCCCCACCAAACAAACAAACAAATCTAAAAAGGTAGTAAAAGTAGCTACACTATCCTTTCTATCTCTGGACTCCTATAGTTACTCCAAAACCACACAAAATCAAAACTAATAAAACGAAAGCCAACTCTTTTGGACCTGGCAGAACAAAGGCACAGAACCACCCCCTGCCCAGAAAACTAGCAGGCCCACACAAACAGCATCTAAGGTTGTAGATCTGTCTATCATCACTACCATGTTTTACTGGATCAACAAGTTAGTGTTGCAAAATCGCAATCCATTAGAGGGATACAAAATCTTTCAACGATCTGCATGAAGTTTACAAGCATCCCAACACAATTGTGCATTGACTGTTCAGCACACAAACTCTGCGCTTCAAACATACATACATACTCACACCAGCCACAATGGAAACCTTGACTTGCGTAAGTCTACATCACAACCCAAAGGTTAATCTTCTTCTAGTTTTAGTGGGTGGGTGGGGGGATAGGGTGGGCGAGCAACACATCTTAAAAAAGCTGCTGGTAGAAGCATACCTTCCTAAACAATGCTACAACAAAAACAACTTCAGACATTTTTATGAAAAGAACTAAGGTGTAACTTGCACAAAAAGTAGCAATAATGCACTATGAAGAATGCGGAATTGAATATTCCACCCGTATGAGTGACAAATGTCAAAATATACATGTGCTAGATCCCCTGCAAGCGCGTATGGCGCGCACACACACACACATCCACATGCACATGCACACACACATGCACACACACACACAATGCACATGAGCATGCACACACACACACACAAAGTGCACACACACAAGTGTACACACACACTCAAGTGCACAAACACACAAGTGCACACACACACACACACACACAAATGCAAACACACACAACCAAACGCAACACACACACACACACACACACAACCACACACACACACACACACACACACACTAAAAATCGTGTCTACCTATATTAATACATCCAAAATAATGCATACTCACAAAATGATTAATTACTTTTTAAAACATCATGAGTTGGAAAATAAGGCAGTGTCACATAATAGACTAACTATGTACATCATCTTCATCAGCACTGATAATAAACCATACACTAATTAGTTAACATGTTTTCTTCTGTAACTGCTAACCATCATGTTGTCTTGATAATGACCCTCAAACAAGAATACATAGTTTCTCTTTAACATAAAATGCAAAGAGGCAAAACTTCAGAGAGAGAGATGAGAGAGAGAGAGATTGAGAGAGAGAGAGAGAGAGAGAAGAGAGAGAGAGAGAGAGGAAGGAGAGAGAGAGAGAGAGAGAGAGAGGAGAGAGAGAGAGAGAAAGAGAAACAGACAAATAGACAAAAGATATGGGCAGAATACACCATTAAATGTACTAGTTTCACAGTTATGTGAGCAATGAATGCAAGGCAGTTTTTCACTGTATAACAATCACAATGCATAAACATGTATATAAATGACAAAAAGAAAATGTTATTTTCTACATCAAAATTGGCCAATATTAACTTTGCCTGTCAAAAACATGTTACAAGTCTGATCAGGTAACATTTAACAAAAAGGTGTATGTGTACTATTTGACATCTTCACCATTAAAATGGCTATAAATTTTTTTTTTAAACCCAAAAGGAAATTATTGACACTTTTTTCCCCAGCCCTTCTACACATACACAGACAAAGACAAAACACTATTCAGATGAGACTATAATCCAAGGTCCCATGTGCAAACGCACGAAGAACACCTTGTGCACACATTAAAACTCGTTCTGCTTTTCAGAAGAATAGGCCATTGTATGCCAGTGAGAGTGGATGACAAAATTTACAAAACTGCATACACACGGGGACTAGGTTAAAAAAGCACATGAATGCTTGTTTCATTATCCTTGAAATAAAAGAATAAAATGAATATTTAAAAAATAAATAAATAACACACAGACACAGACACAACAACACACACACACAGTGACAATGACATGTATATAATATAATATATATATGTACTATCACACACTATCCCTAAACACAGCACAGACATTCAAACAACATCAAGGCTGATTCAGTCATTAAACAGTACATAGCAGTAACAGATACACTAACTTCTGCCTCTGATATATACTTTATATATCTGTTTCAATAATTGTAAATGACTTTCCATTCTGTTACCAAAAAATATGATTCAGGCACCAGTTTCTGCCTCTGGTACAGTTCAGATCTGTTTGAAATTGTACCCCCCCCCTCCCCACATCTTTAAAACCATGAGTCAACACTAAGGGACCTACACATGTTCATATAATGATATACATACATTTGCATGTCATTTGTATTACTCCCATCTCTTCTGTACATCTCTAGGGGCTATCTCTCTCTATCTCTTCCACCTCCCCCCCTCACACACACACACACACACACACACACACACACACACACACACACACACACACACACACACACACACACACACACACACACACACACACACACAAACACAGAGCACAGAGAGAAAACAGCATAGTAAGGATAAAATCTTGGAATGAACAGGAAGACTGACAGTTCCTTAACCGACAGGGAGAAAGAAGGCAGGGGAAAATTGAATGCCAGGTCTCTAGCATCTCTGCAACAAACTGCAAGAACAAAAATAAACATACACAAATTGGAATCAACATCACGCTGCAGACATTTCTCTTCAGGTTGATAAGAATGGGTATTCTAAACATGCTGTAATACACGCACACATACGTTTGCATCCATGCATCATGTACATGTTGGACATGCATGCGCAGAAACACATAATAATACACAGGCACAAAGAAAAAAGACGTACAGACTGACAGATACACAGACATGTATACATGCTCATAAATTAGTCAAATTTGTGCTACAAAATTAATCTACCATCATGACAGATTTTGCGCAAATATCAATTTTTAAAATAATTAAAATTTTTTTTTTTTTTTTACAGAATACCATACTCTGAACACAGACAGTATTTTCAAACCAGTAACTTTACTCACAAAATCAAATTTTTCTCTTTTTTTTGGGTTAGATTATAAATGACAGGGGGGGCCTAAATTCTTCTAATTTCACAAATTGAAAACTCATGTTCTCATGTTTAAGGGGCAAACCTCACATAATTAGAAAAAGAAACATTAGTAGGTGAATGTGAGTTCTTACATTTGAACAGAAGAAAAATGATTGATTTTTTTTTTTTTGTACAACACAACAGGTTGGTTTTTTGGGTTTTTTTTTAAAAGACAAGTCAGTTTTAGCTCATGTAGTGAAAATGTAATGCGCGAAACTGAAAAAAGAAAGAGTGTTTGGTGTTGAAAAAAAGAAGAAGATTAAAACGAAATATTTTCCAAATTACTCATTACATTTCCTACATGGTTTACATTTAGGGTGGAGGTTGGGTGTGAATGTGTGTTGTGTGTGTGTGTGTGTGTGTGTGTGTGTGTGTGTGTGTGTGTGTGTGTGTGTGTGTGTGTGTGTGTGTAATGTGTGTGTGTGTGTGTGTGTGTGTGTGTGTGTTTATTTATTTATTTATTTATTTATTTATTTATTTATTTAATCTTTTATATCGAGGATAACAGAATAAGCAATCATGTGCTTTTTTTCATCCGGTCCCCGTGTGTATGCAGTTTTTGTAAATATTGTCATCTGTTCCCACCGGCACACGATGGCCTACTCTTACGAAAAGCGGAACAGGATTTAACGTGTGCGCAAGATGTTCTGCGTGCGTTCACACACGGGGCCTCGGTTTAAAGTCTCATCCGAAGGACTTTTGGGGAGAGTGGAGTAAGCACTGATGTTAACTCCAGGAAGAAAATTTCCTCGACCGGACTCGAACCCGGGTCTTCAAATTGCCAGCGCAATGTTCTGACCACTAGGCTATCCGCCCCCCTGTGTGTGAGAGAGAGAGAGAGAGAGAGAGAGAGAGAGAGAGGAGAGAGAGAGAGAGAGAGAGAGAGAGAGAGAGAGAGAGAGAAGGAGAGAGAGAGATTATGTTCTGCGCCTGTAGATATTGTGAATCAGATATGAGCTTTCACATCACTTTAAGTAGTGCATTGTCTAGCAGCACTATACCTGAAAGGCTCTTCAGTTTGAACAGAAAGAAAAGTTCTAAACAGAAAAAAAGAGGGCAGAGGGAGTGTGGACAGAATGATCAGGGTTATAAATCATCAACCAGAAATAGAGTGGAATACATCACATGTCAGATATACTGGGAGATATCAACGGTATCAAAACAACGATAAACCAGTAAATGCAAGACTGAACACATTCTCTACAACACTATCAATCACCTACAGTCATGGTCCTACACCACACACTATTCATTACCACACTCTATATTCACAACAGTCTACAAGGTCAGGTTGAACTGGTCTGGGCCAATCCAAATTGCAATGGGAAATTCACACTTACTTCCTTTGAAGATATGACCTAACACATTGATTTATTATATATATTATTATTATCACATTAAAAAAACAGGGGGGAACAAGTTTTCAGCTTTTCAAACCTCAAAAAAAGAGCAGATTGTTTAGGCCAGTAAAAGAGTTTTCCAGAAGGAAAACAAAACGTGTGAGCTCCCTCTCCCATGGTGTGGCCTAAGGCTAAGGTCTCACAGCCATAAAACACTGCAGCTGTCTGCTTCAGTTTCTACTTTGACATACAGCTTTTCAGATTGTGCTTTCATTCAACCCCCCCCCCACCCCCCCCCCATTTCAGAATGTCTAAACTCATGACTCTGTGAGTGTACATGTGTGTGTATTTTCAAGAGTACATGCATGTGCACGTGCATGTATATGTGTGCACGCATGTGAGTGTGTGTATGCATGTGAACATGTGTTAAGTGCAAGAACAGAAACAAATACACGTACTTGCATGTAAGTGTGTGTTATACTGAATCTGATGGAGTCAAGAAGTAAGTTAGTACATATATAGACAGTATAGAGCCTTAATTTCACCACAGTCACATGTATACTCTAGCATAATTTCAGAGAAATTTGTTTTGCTGCATAATATAAAATAAAATGTTCTTATTTTATACTAAACACCTCCATAGCTGAAGCAATTGCAGTCAGGCTGCTCTCACCTTTTTGCCTTCAATAAATAGGCATGATTTAAAAAAATAAAAGGGACTGTGAACTGTCATGACAAAATGACAAAGTAAAAATAAGAAATAAACTTTAAAACAGCAGCAATGAACAATAAAAAGTTCTAGAATAAATATCACTATTTGGTTCATAAGCTTGAACACATTTGGGAAACAAAAACTGATATGTTACATATTTCAAACACAGATGATAAATGGGACATACTTTGAACCCTACCTTTCCCCTGATTCATAATCTTAGGTCCCTTAATTAGTTTCACATCCTCTGTTGCCTGCACATACTTCTCTACCTATGAGTAGGATGAGAACACTCATACTTGAGGTGTTGACGGTTGATGATCACCTTCATCCATTTGGAATCGCACAGAGAGCGTGGCAGCCTTTCATGCGTGATCTGAACTTCCCCGGTATCGGGATGGAAAGCACGCACTTCGTCATGGTACTTGGCATCTCCCACCTGAATGACCAGAAATGTTCCGCGGTGATGAACCACACTGAAGTAACTGACGTCCAGCTTGGGTGACACTGCCACAATGCCCGGAGGTCCCGACTTGTCGAAGCCCAGAACATGGCCGTTGGGGCAGAAGATGTGGATGACGTCATCGACCACAATGGCCTGGCTCCAGCAAGTCCTCAGTGGAAGAGCGTTCAGTATACACGTGTTGCAGTGCGAATGTTAAAACTCTGGAAAACTGCCGTCTCCTGTTCGTGTCGTTTGCGCTTCCCACCGAACATGTAGATGGTGTCCCCTAGGGCTGCTGCTGATAGGCCACCTACTGGTGCTGCCAGGTCGCCCACCTTTACCCAGGTGTTGTCTCTGGAGGTATAGCACTCAATGCTGCTGACAGGGTCGTTACAAAGGAAACCACTGAGGGAGTACAGGCGGTCCTGGAACGATACCAAGTTATGGTAACACCGGCCCTCCTGCATGGTACAACACTCATCCCAGCGATTACGTTTGGTGTTAAAACGAACCAGTCGTTTTTCAAGGCCACTGCTCACCCCTCCAGACACAAAAATGTCACCGAGATGAACGCAGGCTGCTTTGCCGTCAGCAAAGTAAGGAAACTTGGCCAGAGTGAAGAGCTTTTTACGCTGAAGACTAAAACATACTACCTCCTGTCTTCTACCATCTACCATGACTAACACATCCTCGCTGCGATCACGAAACACATTCTCCGGTTCTCCTCTCTCCTCTGAACTGCTGGAGCTATGTAAACCCGGTCTTTGCCTGCGAGCAAACTTGGACAGCAAAGCACACACTCTGCTGTTTTCTTGGATGTAGGCCTTTGATCTGGGCAGGGACTCCAAGTAGTGCTGGTTCATCATGGGCAGCTTCAAGTGCTGAACCACATCGTACAACACCTCTTTCCTGGCTGCGTCATGCTCCACCCAGTGAAGAACCACTTTACACACTTCCTCTTCATTCTCAACTTGCAAGCGATCATCGGTGATCACGCGAATCAGATCTTCCTTGCACAGCATCAGAAACTCTTCTGTGGTGGCCAGGTCCTTGAAGTTATACAGAATCATTTCCCAGGCCCTTTCCCCTAACCAGCTACAGCTATAGATACAAGAGAGCTTCCAGCGCGTCAAACAGTTGCTGGTGGATAAATCTCTGGCCAGAAACTTTTCACATTTGGACTGTAAGGCAGGGATTTGGTAGACTGAGGACATCTCTACAATCTCACCTACATTGTCCGGTGTTAAATCAATCGGTTTGCCATACATGAAGTCCAGAATGAGATCAAAGGCAGCAGGCTGAGCATTGTGGAGAAAGACTTCCCCAGCCTGGCATTCCAGCATGCCAGAGGAGAACATGGCATCGAAGTAACGGGACATGGCACACAGTACAACGCGGTGACATTTGAACATCTTTCCACCGACATGAATTGTTGTGTCAACATGTCGGCCAGCTGTCAATAGATCCTGTAGACCTGAACTTAGATAACTCTTCACGTCAAGACAGCTTGTGTCTGCCATTCTGGCACACTTCTTCCAGAACCTGAAATCACACACAAATTATTTGTTCATCTTGTCACTTTTTAAATGAACACAGATAACATGTCAATTCCCCTCTAATGAACATGGCTGCTGAGAGTATGATTTGAACCTGTGTTCCTTAGATTATGCATCAAATATCCTATCCATCAAACAACAAAGAGCTACTTGAACAATCGGCAATGAAACACTGACAACAATCACTTAATGGAACATAACCCTGCAGTTTATAGTATTCTTAAGTCAGTACACTGCACAAACTATGAATGTATATATATGACTAATGCTTAAAAGGGAAACAATGCAGGCTCCCTATCATATCTGTTAGCTGATGATATCATGTCTAAACCAGATAGCTCTGCTGGGACTCTAATAAAATCAAACAAACTAAGCTACCTATCACACCATAAACAAATACAACTCCTATAAAAAAAAAAATCTGGATTTTCTCAGCCAGCTTGAATTGATCAGGGAATGAAACTAAACAAACCACTGTAGTTAATATCAGAGTGCCTAAAACATCATAGGACACCACTTTTTTGTAATTAGCAAAATGGCTTTCTGCAGGTATCAGAACAATAATTCTGTCCAGAGAATCTTGTGGTTATTTCCCCATACTGTCACCTCCATCTCACAGTACTTTGATTCATTCATTCCTAACTTTCAAAGGGGCGTAACTGCCTTTATTTGGTGTTGTTCATGCTGTTGCATTCATTCCCCCCCCCTCCCTTTTCTGTGAGTTTCAAGATGTGAGAAGAGTAGTCCCCCCCCACCCCCCAAAAAAGAAATTTGGCACTGCTAACAAGACATTTTTCATGGTTACTTAGGCCATGTAGAATCCCCAGGGGATCTCACAAGTGGTCCTCTGTAAAAATTAAAAAAAAAAGTTTTCTGACAATGACCAAATGATTTTGCTGGAAAGTATTTTTCTCATAGTTACACTATCAGGTAGCCAACCACTCCATTAAATTTATTACCTTTCTGCAGCCCCTTGTTGCCTCTATCCAACCATCAGCTCCATCCTAGAGTACTTCAGTCACTCCAGTCACAGGTTGAAACCAAATGTCATCTCAACAGGATTATTGTTTTAATTGTAATTTCTGGAAGAAAAACACAAAAAGTTTTAATTCATTTATTGGTAGTGTTAGAGGAAGAAGTGTCTTTCTAGTTTTTCAGTTTCAATGTTATGCTTTTAAATGATGCTCCGTTTTTATTTTAGGTACTTTAATCAGCTTTATGATGATGGCCAGGGACAAGACCAAAAGCAAGTGAATATATATATTAATAATTATGCATAAATACTGAGTGAAACTGTTTTACCCAGACTTGTGACAGCCTGTGTAACAGATGACAATGCACATGTATAAGTATAACACGTAAAGAACAGTCAGATTTCCAGAAGGGACACAATCACTTAATAAACTGACTGAAAGCACAGATGTGACATCCTGAACAAGGAAGATAATGTTTACACAAATCATTTCTTAATCCATTTTCTAAAAAGTTATACTACACACTAAAAGAAACCTATCAAATTCTCTAAAAATAATTTTTACAGAAACACTTTGAGTTAGATCAAAGTGTATTCTGGAACACACACACACACACACACACACACACACACACACACACACACACACACACACACACACACAAATAAACAGTACATTATCCATCTTTTGACTGAATCATTTCAGCATTGATGTTCAAATCATATTGTTGTAATGTTACATGGTTTGAACTTGAAGAAAAAATAACCCAAACCTGATGCATGCTTGAAACATTACCATCACCGCTATCAAAGTATTATTAGAAACAACACTAGGCCTAGGCCTACCCCAGCAATTCCCCCTTCGACCCCCCCCTCCCCCCCAAAAAAAAAGAAAAAAAAAAGAGGAAAAATTCATCTTGAATAAAAGCAAGCTACACATATATTTATACAAGAAAAAAAACTTGATTAGTTAAAAAAAAAACAACCCAACAACAACCCCCCCCCCCCCCCCAAACAACCGATACAGAAAAACCGCCCCCAAAACAAAAAATAAATAAAAAGAGCCCCCCACCCCACCCCCTTACACACACTCTAAGCATCGATCCTGATTCTCCAACATCAGTTAGCCTACAACACACGAATACTGTCGCTTACATTTCCTGTGATTTATATGGCTACCGAGAGACAAATGCTGAAAAGAAGTGTGTCTTTTAGGCCTAAAACGAGACCATGCGAGATGAAAGTCTGAACTCTTGATTCATTCATAATCAGCGTCACTGGACAGGTTAATTACGTGACTGAAATTTCAGCGACGCACTGTGTTAATGTTAAGAACACAAACTAACAAACTGACTGGCTACAACTCTGAAAAAAATACGATGGGTAACACACATATCGCATTCATCAATGAATGCCAACACGTTTTTGTTTATATTGTCAAACAACATCAAAACTTTCACGACAATAACTTAAAAAAAAAAAAAGGAGAAATAGCAGACGATGAAATTACAGGAACCCAAACATAAACAACCAAAACTGTGTCACCAGCATCATAGATACTTTAGCCTAAGATAATGAGCCTTCTCGTCTTACAGAGAGTGTATACGGACATCACATACCCTACGCCGACATGAAAAATTGAACAAGATGAATTTTTAATGAGATTCATTCACAATATTGCATACCTTATCGTGCAGCTGCTGGCAGAAAAATTGTAACAAAACTCCAAAGGGACTGAACTCTGATAGCCTACCATGAAGGCCTTCATCGATTTTAAACATCATGGAAACAAACAAAAATTAAATGTCTTGAGGAAAAAGTCAACAAACAACAGCCACATAAACATTGGTTACACAACATGAATTTGAGCATTCCATTTAAAACAGGATTCATTGGTGGTAACGATTACAGTTCTCATTTTTTACCACCAATTGAGGGTTTTACGTTGAACACGTTAGGCAACTCTCAAAACTTTTTTTGGCGTAAAGAAGGCGCCGAAGAAAAACGGACAGAGTTGATGGTTTTAACCACCAAATATGAAAGGAGGGAATCAGTTTGCCTCTCCGGTTTTCAAGAAACGTTTTGCGTAAGCTCATTGAAAAAGCATAAATAGTTTGTGAGATCCATCTTTGAAGCATTTGATTGATAGTCTACGATGTTGGTAAAGGGTTTGGTGGTTGTGTAGTTTCGGTAGGCCTACTTGTGCGGTAGCCTAGCCTAGGGCCTAGTGTTCTGTTCGTAGATCTTGCATTCGTAGACTATACTATACATGTGCAAAATACCCCTTGTAACTTAAACCACAAGCGTGTGCATAGATGTTTGCCATAAATTTACAAGACCATATTACTTTTTATTAGTTTAGATTTTCAGGTGGCTGTTGATTTTTTGGACTGACATGAGTATTTTGACAGTTCTGAAATGTAGGTCCATTAATTAATGATGAATCACACACGCACGCACGCACGCACACACACACACACACACACACACACACACACACACACACACACACACACACACACACACACACACACACACATGTACGGGGATGGGATAACCTAGTGGTCAGAACATTGGGCTGGCAATTTGATGTGAAATTACAAGACCATATTACTTTTTACTAGTTTAGATTTTCAGGTGGCTGTTGATTTTTTGGACTGACATGAGTATTTTGACAGTTCTGAAATGTAGGTCCATTAATTAATGATGAATCACACACACACACACACACACGCACACACGCACGCACGCACGCACGCACGCACACACACACACACACACACACACACACACACACACACACACACACACACAAAACACACACACACACACACACACACACACACACACACACACACACACACACACACACATGTACGGGGATGGGATAACCTAGTGGTCAGAACATTGGGCTGGCAATTTGATGTGAAATTACAAGACCATATTACTTTTTACTAGTTTAGATTTTCAGGTGGCTGTTGATTTTTTGGACTGACATGAGTATTTTGACAGTTCTGAAATGTAGGTCCATTAATTAATGATGAATCACACACACACACACACACACGCACACACGCACGCACGCACGCACGCACGCACGCACGCACGCACACACACACACACACACACACACACACACACACACACACACACAAAACACACACACACACCACACACACACACACACACACACACACACACACACACACACACACACACACACACACACATGTACGGGGATGGGATAACCTAGTGGTCAGAACATTGGGCTGGCAATTTGATGACCTGAGTTTGATTTCCATTCTAGGGGATTTTTCCCCTCTAGTTAACATCAGTGTTGACTCCACTCTCCCCTAAAGTCTTTCAGATAAGACTGTAAACCGAGGCCCCGTGTGTGAACGCATGCAGAACATCTTGCGCACATGTTAAATCCTGTTCCGCTTATTGTAAGAGTAGGCCATTGTGTGCCGGTGGGAAAAGATGACAATATTTACAAAACTGCATACAAATGGGGATTGGATGAAAAAAAGCACATGACTGCTTATCCTCGATATAAAAGAAATAGAATAGAATAAAATAAGCATGTGTGTGTGTGTGTGTGTGTGTGTGTGTGTGTGTGTGTGTGTGTGTGTGTGTGTGTGTGTGTGTGTGGTGTGAGAGAGAGAGAGAGAGAGAGAGAGAGAGAGAGAGAGAGAGAGAGAGAGAGAGAGAGAGAGAGAGAGAGAATTAAGATACTTGAGCAGTGGAGTATTTGCCAGATCAAGATTTGAAGTCAAAGAGTAGAAGTAGAGAGACAGTCTTCAGTACATCTTAGGCTGTACCCATACTCTATTTTGAGTGTTGAAATCAGAAGACAAAGTAAGTCACTAGTTGTGTATAACATGTAAAATAATGTAGTTAGAGCAGTTCACATTGACTTATCACTATCATTCACTGATTCAGTTGAATTTTTTTCCCCATGTGTACCTAACAGTAACACTTGAAGAACAGTACATAATGTGTCAGAAGCAATGACTGAAACTAATGAAAGCAAATGATCAATAACTCTGAATATTGCATGTACTTATAAATTTGTTTTTTTATTTGACTGAATTTTGCTTTCAGGAGGAGAAAAACAACTCAGAGGCCATTCACTTTTGCTAGTAATGCTGAAGCTGAGGAACCTGTGGCTGGTGCAAAGAGTCCAGTTGTCAGTCAGGTGTGTTATTTTTCACTTTTTTTATATTCAGGGTAAAGTTTTCATTTTAAAATCATACTTTAGTAAGCAAACATGTTTATATATATATGTCCTTGGTTATGACTCAGAGAAAACAAAAGTAGTTTAGCTGGAATGTTTGTTGAGTTGTTTCCATTAAGAAATAATATAATTCCTGTCATTGTTTGAATTTGTGAGTGTATTTCTAAAAACAGAACAGCTCAACAAACAATCTAAATGCGTAAGATGTATTATATTAATACTTTTAAAAAGAGACATCCCCCAATTTTTTTTAAAAGTAGAATTTTATTATTTTATTACAGATTGATTTTTTAACAATTGAAGAGCACTCAGTAGTTTTTTAAAAATCCTTATTAAGTTAGTTTCTTTGTAATATCACTAAAGTAAATGGCTTTGGGTTAAGATCTTCAGGGTACATTTCTTTTTACTAATTAATTTTAGTGTAGTTTTAACATTTGCTTAAGTTGCAGTAAATCATGACTACTTAAGTTGACTTTTTACCCTTGTTATGACACACCCAGTTTTATGGAATAGGACTGTTGACATAAAAAAAACATACTCTGATACTGAAAAACCTCATCAGTTAACAGAACTTTTTGTGTCTTATGTCTGAGTTTGTGGGCGTGTGTGTGTGTGTGTGTGTGTGTGTGTGTGTGTGTGTGTGTGTGTGTGTGTGTGTGTGTTGTGTTGTGTTGTGTTTTGCTTATCGTTTCTAAGTTTTGTGTCTTAAGTCTGGGTATGTATATTGTGTGTTTTGTTTTTGTTTGCTTGCTATTTCTATTTGCTTATTCTGTTATCCTCAATATAAAAGAATAAATAAATAAATAAGTTAAGACAGAATTGCTATATCATCACAGAGTGTGTGATTAACATTAGTATTACAGAAGAGCACTTGATGGATTTAGGAATTGGGGAGGGGGGCAGAGTGCACTGAAAGTGAAACTGTTCCATATGTTCAGTTGTTTCAACTGTGTGATTGTTCTGGTGAAATCAGGTAGGGGACAGAGGGGTGGTGATAGCATCTCCTGTACAGCTGCCCAGGAATAATGAGAAGGTGACCATCAGTGAGAATGTACCGCAGAGTCCAGTACCAGCTGCCATCGCACATTCCAGTAAGTTGGTCAGTTAATGTAAATAAAATCAGTGAATTGCAATTAGGTGTTCTCTGCCTTTTGAACATATTTTTTTTAATGTTAAAAGAGCACTTTTAGGTTAAATACAATTGGGAAATTTGTCAATTTCCACATGAGAATTTTTGTATCTGCTAATCACTTGTGGTCTCTTTACTTCTTTTAGTTTATACCCCCCCCTGTTTTTTTGTTTGTTTGGTTTTTTGTATATAAAAGTACTATGAAACATACTTGGAAAGTAGTAGGCCTCCGTCAGTTGGTGTCGACTATGGAATTCGCACCAAAAGACAGGTCATTTGTTCAGTGACAATGCCGGCTGTGGCTGGTCAGTCCGATGTGGGAGTGGCAGTCTCTGTTGCATCTGATGCAGATGTGGCTTGTTGAGGTGGCTGGAGCACATGCCTTCCGCCTGGCCCTCTTTTCGTTTGCTGCGATGTGGATCTTTTCTTCACCACACTTCAGCTGTTTGTGGAGAACACTGCGCCATTTGCTGCGGTCAGCCGCTACCTCCTCCCAGTTCTCTAGGTTGATGTCCAGGGCTTTCATGTCACGCTTGCAGACGTCTTTGTAGCGCAGTTGGGGGCGGCCAATGCTTCTCTTGCCGGAGGCAAGTTCACCATAGAGGAGATCTTTAGGAATGCGTCCATCCTCCATCCTTCGCACATGACCGAGCCATCTGAGTCTGCGTTGTCTGAGGAGTGTGTACATGGTGGGAAGACCTGCAACCTCGAGGACCTGAGCGTTGGTAACTTTGTCACTCCAGTAGATGCCGAGGATGCGACGGAGAGAGCGCAGGTGGAAGCTGTTCAGTTTGCGCTCCTGTTTGGAGTATGTTGTCCATGTTTCACTGCCATATAGGAGAGTGCTGATGATGCAGGCGTTGTACACTGCCATCTTGGTGGAAATTGTCAGCTTTGGGTTCTCCCAGACACGGGTAGTGAGGCGTCCTAAGGTCGTAGCAGCCTTGCCGATGCGCTTGTTGATCTCGGCATCAAGGGATAGGTTGTCACTGATGGTGGATCCCAGGTACGTGAACTGGTGTACAACATCGAGCTGGTAGTCATCGATGTAGATGGCTGGTGTAGTTACCACGTCCTGGCTCAGCACATTGGTCTTTTTCAGGCTGATTGTCGGGCCGAAGTTTTTGCAGGCCAGGGAAAACCTATCCATGAGGCATTGGAGTTCTTGCTCAGTGTGAGAAGTGACAGCAGCATCATCAGCAAAAAGCATTTTTGAGAATTTTTGTATCTGCTAATTACTTGTGGTCTCTTTACTTCTTTTAGTTTATACCCCCTCCCCTGTTTTTTTTGTTTGGTTGGTTTTTTGTGTACAAAAGTACTATGAAACATACTTGGAAAACAGTTAAAATTTAAATGTAATCACTCAGTACTCAGGTCTGATGATTATCTTTGATGATATTCCAATGATTTTTGTTTGATAATGAAAAAAATTTGATCAACACAATCTCATTTACCATTAAAGATAACAAATATTTAGTAAAAAAGGGAAATTTTTTTGGTTATAAAGTATTTCCTCTTTGCACTGTTGATTAACATATTTTTAAACACTGATCATTCTGTGGATAAATATGGACATGATCAGGGAATGCATCAGTCTGATCTTGAAGCTAATGGCTATGTTTTTATCATTTCAGAGGACTTTAAGTTTGGTCATTGCAGCTGTGGTCTGGGCTATCCTGGAGAGAATTTCAGGTTTTGATCCTTCCGGTACTATAGCTTCCAGATACTTAAAGCTATGGACAGTCTTGATTTTCTTGCCATCTATAATCATGACTGTGCTATTGCCATTGCCACTATTTGTCATCAGCTGGGTTTTCTTTGCACTGATCTGCATGCCTTCTGCTGATGAGGCTTTATCAAGGTTATTTACCAGGGTGACTAGGTCTTGCTCTTCTCCAGCTAGGCTGTCAGTGTCATCCGCAAAATGTAAGAAATATACTTTATGTGCACTGGCCCCAAGATAAAAGTTGACAGGAAGAAAAGCAAATGCTGCTAAGATTAGGGTTTATATTTTGCTGATTTACTTGCTAGCCCCAAGGAAAGAGGAGACTGAACAAGCATCAGATGATAACAACGATGACGAAGCCAACACCTCCCTGGTTCGGCGCAGTGGTCGTTCCAGAGTACCTTCCAAGCAGTTTCTAAGTCGTCGACAGCACCCTCATGGAACGCCTCAGGTATGACACAAGAGAGAGAGAGAGAGAGAGAGAGAGAGAGAGAGAGAGAGAGAGAGAGAAGAGAGAGAGGGGAGAGAGAGAGAATGACAAATGAATTGTTTAGAAAAAAAAAGATGAATCATTTTGCTGTGATTTGTTTCTGGTTTTGTGTTAATTTTATAAAAAGAAGGAGGAGCAAAACCATAAAGTATTTGTCTGTTACTGAAGTATGTTTGTGTATTTTTTTTACATAAATGTGAGGTTAGATACTTACAGGTGTTACATTTTCAGGAAATCCTTTGGGTGAGACAAAAACAGAGGTACTGTGTGCGAACGCATTCAGGACATCTTATGTACTCGTTAAAACCTATTCTGCCATTTGAAGAGCAGGCCTTTGTAGCCTGGTAGAAATGGATGAAAAAAAAAGAACAAAAATACGAAAAAAAAATCACATGCACACTGGTGTTGTGCTCACCCCAAAGTTGGAATGTGGCTAACTTAATGGTGGCAAATGGTTGCATACGCAAAGTCTCACCATTGGTGACACTTGGAGCTCTAGCAGAGGAACAAAAGAATGAAACAAACACTTTTCTAGGCAGTCTGTTTTTGCTTGCTTGTGTTGTTCAGACTGATAGACGAAGACAACAGTACTAAAACCATGCATGTGACAATATTTTCAAATACTTTGTCAAGCAGTGTCAAGCAGTGTTTATCATTTGATAACACAGAATGGACTTCAGTTATTTTCCCTATATAATGTTTAACATCTTGTTTATCAATCATGTTACTCATTTTTATCATTGCTCTTTTGACAGCTCCCAAAAGCACAAAGTAAAGCAGATGAGTCCTATATTGGTAAGCCTTATTTTGGTGAAAATGGGGGGGTGGGGGAGAGTGTGTGTTTACCCATTTATGTGGTTTTGTGTGTGTATGCATGCATGAGCATGTGTTCGTGTCTATGTACATGTATACACATTTGTGCATATATTACAGTGTGTGTGTGTGTGTGTGTGAGTGTGTGTGTGTGTGTGTGTGTGTGTGTGTGTGTGTGTGTGTGTGTGTGTGTAAGCGGTATGTGTCACATGTGTATATGTGTATGCCTTTGATTGAACATGCATCTTTTGAGTGTTTAATGTAGTGTGTGTGTGTGTGTGTGTGTGTGTGTGTGTGTGTGTGTGTGTGTGTGTGTGTGTGTGTGTGTGTGAGTGAAGACATTGAAACGAGTAAGAGAAAAAAACAACTTGCTTCTGGAGTAGGATCTTTTCTCTGGAAAATGTTCATCAGTTGCCAAAATTCTTTTTGGTGCTGTCCATTTTTGATTTGATTTGATTTGATTTATTCTTTTATATCGAGGATAATGGGATAAGCACTCTTGTGTTTTTTTTTCATCCAGTCCCCGTGTGTATTCAGTTTTGTAATTGTCATCTGTTCCCACCGGCACACAATGGCCTACTCTTACGAAAAGCGGAACAGGATTTAACGTGTGCGCAAGATGTTCTGTGTGCATTCGCACATGGGGCCTCAGTTTAAAGTCTCATCCGAAGGACTTTTGGGGAGAGTGGAATCAGCACTAATGTTAAATCCAGGAGAAAAATCTCCTCGACCGGACTCGAACCTGGGTCGTCAAATTGCCAGCGCAATGTTCTGACCACTAGGTTATCCGTCCCCCCTAAAGTCCCCCCTCCCCTCCATAAAGTGATGAGCAGCTTTACTGTTTTAGCTTTATTGTTTCCATGATAAATTTGAAAAATAAAATGTATATGTTTGTGTTTGAACATTTTTCTCTCTTTTCCAGGTTCTCAAAACAGCAGCAACATCAATGCAGGGGTCAGCACTGTGGACAAAGATGGACAGAGCAGAGGGGGCAGAAAAGGCGTCTCTGCTTCCTCCTTCAGATCTTCCAAACAAACACCAAAGGCAAAAACTGTGGAAAAATCCAAAGAACTCGCTTCATCTGCCAGAGGAAAAACTCAGACTGAAGGTGGTGATCAGTCTGAAGGCAACAGGTCAGGAGGTAAAGATGCTTCGGCAAGGAAGGGTTCCAGTAGGAGAGTCACCTCTGCTTCTGCTCAAACCTCCAGCAGCAGCAGGAGGGGCAGGGGGAGGACTGTCCAGGATAGGACCCCATCCCCTCAGCCCTCACCACAGAAACAGAAAAGGAACCTCAGCCACAGTGTGGCTCCTTCACCGCTTTCAAAGAGAAAGAAAGAGGAGAATGGTGTAGATAGCAGTAGTTCAAAAAAGGGGCCATGAAGAATAAGACACCCCCATCATCATCGCTGAAAGGAAAGAAAGCGGGGAGTGTTCCTACAAGTAGTAGGACATCGAAAAGCTCGAAGAAAAGGACACCCCAGTCAGATGTGGGTAAAGAAAAAAGTGTCGGTGCTGCAGTGAGAAGTGTAGATAAGAGCCTGCCAGAGGAGAGGAACAGATCTTACTCAAGTGAGTATGAAGACCCAATCCCTCTGCAGGCAGACAGTGACCTCTCTGTATCAGGGCCCAGGGAAACTCAAAGTAAGTCACCACCACAAGGAAATAAACAAGCTCTTCTTCTACAGACTGAGAAGGAAAACAGGCCACTACCCAAGAACAGAGAAGCAACATCACCCACCCCATCTTCTCAGAGAAAACGGAACAAAACAATGGATTCCAGTTCCAAAGGCGAATCTACATCAATGCTAAGAAGCAGCCGAAAGGACCGCAGCAACTCTGAACTGCAAGCAAGCTCTTCATCATCAAAGCATGCACCCCAGTCTCTAGAAGAAAACCCAGTGACGTCTTCTTCTGCGAAGAAAAGAAAGAAGGGTGTCGCTGATGAATCAGTTCATTCAAATGTGAGTGTGAGATTGTCACCCATCAGGGAAGATGAAACCAGAAACAGGTCAACTAGAAATAGTGGGAAAGGAAACAGATCTGACTTACAGGTAAAAGGAAAGAGTGGGAAGGACCCTGAGCCTATGATATCTTCAGCAAGCAGGAAGAAAAAGATAACACCTGTTGAAAATGATGTTGGAATATTAGGCCCCTCTCCAAAGAAAAGAGCAAGAAACTCTCATGTACATGATGACACAGAAGCAGACAGTGCTCGAGATGAGTCACAAAGACAGAAAAGCACAGAAACAGACAGTGCTCGAGATGAGTCACAAAGACAGAAAAGCACAGAAGCAGACAGTGCTCGAGATGAGTCACAAAGACAGAAAAGCACAGAAGCAGACAGTGCTCGAGATGAGTCACAAAGACAGAAAAGCTTGCCGTCATCTAGCCTATCCAGAATCCAGTCAGGAAGAGAAAAGTCACCTGTGCTATCAATGTCTGACATGCAATCAACCAAGAAAAATAAAAGGGAAACCTCACAGTCCAAGAATCAATCAGAGAATGGTTCTTTGGCAAACAGCAGAGTGTCACAAGGTGGCCAGACAAATTACGCTAGTACCTCCCGAATCAAAGACTTTGATCCTCAGACTTCAGTGACGAGTTCATCTCACGAACGTGTCAGAAGCAGTGTACAAAAAAGCCCCAGGAAAACGATGGCCAGCAAGGGTGTTGGTGAGAGATCGTCACCCAGGATGTCACCGAGAAAAGCAAAATCTTCCAACAGCTTCTGGAAACCAACACGTCCAATGGGCAGCAGTGTAAAATCCAGGAGGCAGCAGCCAGCTCTGTCACAGTCTTCTCTGTATGATGATCATAGTGTGAGTATTAGTATGCTAGAGTGAGTCTACTTGATTACTTACGTGTAGACAAATACATACAGAAACACACAGACACCAATATTTCTGTCTCTCGTCTTCTCTCCCTCCCCCCCCCCCTTCTCTCTCTCTCTCTCTCTCTCTCTCTCTCTCTTTCTCTCTTTCTCTCTCTCTCTCTCTCTCTCTCTCTCTCTCTCTCTCTCTCTCTCTCTCTCTCTCTCACAAAAGTTCATGAGTTTTTGTTTGTTAACCTCTTCTTTGATGGGAAGGCATATCACTGCTCATACGAAAGAACATCTTTTTCTTTTTGTTTTTCTTTGGAATGCTATCTTGAAGACAAAGAGTGAAACTCTGGCAGAAGAGCATATATAAGATGAATCAAAACAAATCTAATGTTACACACTAATAGCTTGTTGCAAAAGAATGGAGATATCTTTTTTTTTTCAACTTCCATTTTTTTTCCTTCCTTAAAAAAAGGTAATATCTCAACAGTTCCTGTTACTCTAAAATGTATACGTAGCATAGAATCACAATGTATATTAGAATTTAATTCTCCTTTTTCTTCAGTTTGATTTTTTAGGTAACAAAATTATGGATAAAAAAACATGAACAATAACGCTTTTGTGTAAATCTGATCAAATGTTAAAAAAACAACAACCCAAAAACAAACCTTTAAGAAGATTATAAGTTTAAATCAGATTTGTGGGCAGGGTGAATGTTTATCTCATCACCAGAATGAAACCTGTGGAAAAATGCTTTCTGACCCAACTTCTTTATATGTGTGAAAATGTACTTTGTGGCACTTACCATAGTCACAGTGAAGGGTGTCTGCATTTTAGAAACAACTACAACAAAATCATTGAAAAATAGAAACCTGATCATGTGTTGAGCAGGATATTTAAGAGTTCGTGAAAATGGGAAAACAAAGTGTATTATATACTGACAGACCCCCTACAAGCACTGGTAGACAGTTGACAGCTAAAGACTGGGGTGTGTTTTGTGGCTGACAGCCAAAGACTGGGGTGTGTTTTGTGGCTGACAGCCAAAGACTGGGGTGTGTTTTGTGGCTGACAGCCAAAGACTGGGGTGTGTTTTGTGGTTGCAGCTTGGAGGGGGAGAGGTAGGCGTCAGTGTGGTGGTGTCCCATCAGGCTCCAGGAAAGAGATCAGCCAGTGCCAGCCGGGATTCCAAGAAAAGTAAGTGAACTGGGGGCTGTCAAAATAGGAGTGAAGCAGTATGGTGCTAAGTGAGGGTTTACCTGACTCTGCCAGTGCATATTATATGAGAATATACGTTGTTTCCAATTTTGGGGTAGCATGATATTGAACATTGTTGATAAATATTTTGAAGTGCAATACTGTTTTGCAATTACGACTGGTACTCAGGTGGTTTTTTTTAGGTCTTGCAGGTGAGATAGGACAGATCTTAGCAAGTGACTGCACAGTTCAGCTCTGAATCTTACTGGCCATGGGTCTTGTACTTCAGCCATATCTCTTTCTATCTCTCTCTGTACATTCCCTCACTGGATGGAATTCATAGCGCCTGCTCTTCTTTTGTGCTTGTCATTTTCAGGAGGTCTGCCCACTGGCCTCACCTGACACATTGTGACTTTAGTCTAGAACAGCTCATTTCATTGTACAGGTTGCATGCTGGGTATGTTTGTGTCTCTGTAACCCACAGAACGGATGCATGAATTAAAGGATCTATATATACACAAAGGGAATTAAGGCACTGGCAGATCTGCACTTGAAGTTGATATCACTCACTCACTCACTCAGTCCCATGTCCCAAAGGACGTAGGGGGACATGAGAGAAGTCGCAACAGCGATCTTTTTCCATGCTTCACGATCCTGTGTGGCTAGTAGGAGGTGTTGCAGGGGTTGGGCGGTCCAGTCTTTGATGTTGTCAACCCATGATTTCTTTTGGCGGCCTCTTCTTCTCTTGCCCTTGACTGTTCCTTGCAGGATGGTTTTTGCTAGGGTGTTGTGTCTTGTGGTGTGACCAAACCACATTAGCTTTTCCTCTTTATGGTGGAGAGCAAAGGCTCTTGTGGGCCCACACGCTTTTTGATTTCTTCTTTCAGAAGTTGATATGGAAGATCATAAAAAATCCCCACCCTTAATTCACCAAACCCAGCTGAGATTCAAACTCGCAACTTCACAGACCCAAAGGGTTGAAGTAAAATGGCATTAATCACTTGACTATAGCATCCATCAGCCATATTGAGTGTGGAAATTTTTGTGTGCTCTATAGAGTCATATTCTTGTACAATCCCAAGGATTTAAAACAAATTTCAGTGGAGCTAAAGCATCCTGACTATTGTGTTCACACTTACCTTGTTTTTCTGTATGCCGCCTTTGCAATATGTGTGCTTAGTGTTAGAGATGCCTTCAAAGCGTGTATAGTACACGCCTGTTGTTTCTGAGTGAGGAAAAAGGATTTTGTTGACCAGTCTTATTTGTTGAAAGGTAACCGTAAGCCATTACAAAGTAAATGCCTTCAAAGTGTGTATAGTTCACACCTGTTGTTTCTAAGTGAGGAAAAAGGGTTTTGTTGACCAGTATCATGTGTTGAAAGGTAACTGTAAGCCATCACAAAGTACGGAGGAGGAAGCGAAAAGACCCCGGCCTGTTGTCACAGAACTGGGGGTCATCATCAGCATGCTGGAGGAGGCAGAAGACGACATCATGTAAGATGATGATGTGTCTTGCTTCGTGATACTTCATGTGTGTTTGTTCACAAGGATGGAAAGTGTTCAGCTTATGGTGTACTGGTGTGTGTGTGTGTGTGTGTGTGTGTGTGTGTGTGTGTGGTGTGTGTGTGTGTGTGTTTAATATTTTCAGTGCATGTTTATTATGTATGTGCGTGTCTACTGTGATGTATATTCTGTGCCTATTTCTTTTTATCTACCACAAATACATTGATGATTTTTACATTCATGTTTGACTTACCCAACCCTAGTGTCTGTTGCTTGATTAATATTTTGATGTTCATACTCTGACATCATTTGTTCAGGACTTGACAGACTAAGTGCCTTGCTTCAAAATGATTTTGTCTCAGGCAAAACTTGTAGAAATTGATATATATATATATATATATATATATATATATATATATATATATATATATATATTATATATATATATATATATATATATATATATATATATATATATTTTTTTTTTATTTTAATGAAGACCATCACCAGGTTTTTTCAGTGATGTCCCCATACTTCTTTGTGCTTGAATTTCTCCCGGAGATCAAAGTCTGAGGTCAAATTGCTGTAAAGATCATTGTGAGACCTGAGCCTCAAAGGCCACTGAATCTCAGATACACAAATTAAAAAAAACAAACAACTATTTTGAGAGTAAGTGAAAGGATAAGCAGTTTTGGTTTTTGGTTTTGAAACTACATAATGATGTCATTCTCTATTCTCTCTTTTGTAAAGTAATCAAGTGTAAAGTGTGTATTTTTTTCATTCCTCAGGAGATACACCAATGGTGAGATTTTGCTTACCAAACCGTTTTTACCCACCATTAAGGTAGCAGCACTCTGGTGTTGGAGATAATGTGTAAACACGATACCAGTGTGCATGTGGTTTTGTGAATTTTGTCATCTGTTCCCACACAACTGCTACTGTTCCAAAAGGTTGGACGGGTTTTAATGTGTGTACAAGATGTTTTGCATGCATTTTCACAAGGGACCTCAGATTATACTCTCATCAGAAGGACAATTAGTTTCTATGATTGTTTGGAATGAGATGAGTTTTTGAAACTGGATGTATGGTGTTTGAAAGTTGGGTGGCTGTGTTTTGTGTTGACCAGGGAGGAGCCTGGAATGTCCGAGTTGTGTCAGAAAGCTGTGCACAAGGCATTCACCTTCACAAAGCAGCAATTACAGCAAACGGTAAGTGTGACTGTGCATGTAAGCATGGGTGCATGCGAGCAGCAAGAGCGAGCAGCAGGAGCAAGCGAGCGAGTGAGTTATGTTGTGTGTGTTGTGGTGTGTTGGTGTGTGTGTGTGTGTGTGGTGTGTGGTGTGGTGGGTTGGTTGTGTGTGTGTGTTGCACGCATCTGTGCATGTATGTCAAAGTAGTTGTTTTTGTATGGGAAAAAAACTGTTTTAAAACTGAAACATAGCTTGTGTTGGTAGACTTTTAGCTTACATTACAACTGGCTTAAAAAAGGAAGCATATAAAGCACTGAACACAAAGCCTTTATTTTGAGTCTGTTGTTTTGATAAGAACAAGAAAGTAAAAGTGCAACATCCAAGTATTTTGCAAAACAACATTGTGGATTGTTTGAAACCTTCTTCAGGCTCAGAGATGGCCAACTGAAAGGATAAACTGAAACTAAAAGTCTATCAAAACTCAGGGTCTGATGTTTTCATAGGAAGTTTTGAAGAATATCTTCCATATATTTTCAATCATTTTTTGGTCCTAATGTGCAATAGAACAGAATGAGCGTTATTGTTAACATTATGCTTAACTATCTGATTGTTTCCTGATGTTGGCACTTTAAGGTTGACATTGCATCTTATATGTTACAGGAATCTCAGTTGAAAGAAATCTCTGAAGTGGAATATCAGATCAACAAGGTAAATTTTCTATGTGATTGTTGCCCTGTTATCATGTTGGCATGATATATGTACAACATGAACAAATTGGGATTTTCTTTTATGTTGTGTTTTGTATCATGTATTTGAACAAAGCTGTAGGTGTGTGAATGATTGTACATGTTCAAGGGGCTGCAGCCAGAGGTAACTGTTTTCAAAGTTGTGTATTTGTGTACAAAATGGCTTGTAGATAAGGAAAGAGTTCACAATTTATAACATGTTTGGAATGGGAATTTTTATTACATGTATATTTTCTTCTTTGTTTACCTGTATGATTTTGTAGGGCGTACCTATCAACTTGAACGATCCTTCACACTCTCTTCCCTTCTCCCCACACCTTTTTGTCCCATCAAGCCACGAGACTTCTCATTTTTAAGTGTTGGAAACCACACTCTCCATATTTGTATTGTTGTGCTGAGTTAACCATCTTTTCTTCAGGTTGTTTTGTTAAGATTGTAGGTTTTGTATTGATCAATACTACTGAACAACTGTTTTATTAGTTTCATATTTTTTTTTTCTATCTATTTTCTTTTTTCTGATGTTGGTCATATTTGTGCATGTGTTAGAACCAAAGATACTATTTGGATTCAGTCTTCTTGTGAAAATTGTTATTAAAAATATAAGGGAAAAAACCCATCCAACCAAAAACAGATTGTCTCCCTTGCATGTCTCCAAGTAGGACCTTATCCTGTGGCAGTGATAAAAAGAAGAAGAAAAAAATTACAGTGGATGAGAATTTTAATGTTATTATTATAAAAACATTTATTTGTAATTGTCTGTAGTTTAACCGATTTTTGAATAGCTTCATTGTTGGCATCCGGTGTGAATCCAATGTGACTGTGTTTCAGCTGAAGTCCCACTTGTAAAGCGATGTCCAGCGAGTCCAAGGAGAAACTCCAGCAGAAATTCATGTGAGTTACTGATGCAGGCAGATAGTTTTGTGTATGGTGCAGGTCCATAAATCAGTTTGAAGTTTTGTCTGTATAAACTTTTAATCCCCATTCATGTTGAATGAAAAACAGAAAAAAAATCATGTGGTCATGACATTTTGCATTCAAATATGTTTGTATCTGTTTGAAGAACTGTCTTGAATTTAGAAACTCTAGTGTGTGTGTGTGTGTCTCTACGAGTGTGCACAATGGGTGCATTTGTGTGTGAGTGTATCTTGTCTATGTTTAGGTGAATTGTTCACATCTTCATGGTATGAAAATGAGCTATTATTACCATAACAATATTTTTGTAATTGTGTCATTTGACATATTTCTCATTATTGAAATGAATGTTTTTCTCATGTAGAGAGACAAGCAGACACTTTCATCACTCAACCTCTTCTACACTTGAACAGTCTCACCTATCAGCAGTTCCTTGGGTCTGTGAAGTCAACTCTTAGTGCAGACTTCCTGCATGTGCCTTTATTCCCTTCATGTAGATGTACATGCAGAGTTTATTTTATTCTAAAAAAAAATTCTTTTCTTTCATTTTGAGGATAATGAATTAAGCACTCGTGTGTGTGTTTTTTTTAATAATTTTTTTTTTTTTTACACATGCAGTCCCCATGGACATGGATTCTGTAAGATGAAACGTGCATGTTAACTTAAAGATCCTGTAATTCACGTCAGTGTCTGGTGGGTTATGGATACATGAACATTTCCGCATGCACCCTGGCCTCAAAGAATAAGTTGCTCTGAAGTCTGAATATGGGCTGAGCCAGCAGGCAGACCCTCTGCAGAGTTTCAATCTCAGGAGAAAAGCAGCAAGCTCTGCACATCCATCCAGTAAGGGAACACACAGAGGAGAGAAGAGGAGACTTCCAAGAATGTTTGAATACACAGTGATATGTGCGAGAGACAAACGTTTCTGCATTTGTTCAGCAATAAAGTAAACAGCTTTTCTTGTTGTAAATCTATAATTCTGTTACATTTCATTGTAAGGGGTGACCAAAAGAATTTTTTTTTCTCATGTGTGATTTTGTTTGTGCAGACTTCAGAAAGAACTGCAGAGTCTGAAGGCACGAGGCATTGATGCTGACATGGTGCGCATAGACCAATGGCTTCAGGACTTCCAGGCTCTCCGACTGTGCAATAACTAGATGTGAAAAATGTGGACACATGTTTTATTGTAGGCTCTTCCTTTCTCTTGTTCCTGTATCATATGCACTCTGAATGTATTCATGGGACCACAGTTTGTCATCTTATCCAAGAAAACAAATTTTCAGATTGCCAGTCATTGTCTTGTGGATGGAGCAAAAGTGGGGCTATGAAATAAGGGTGACACTGCTGGTGTCACTGTTTCACCACATGTGCTGTGAAATCCACAAAGCAAACCTTGACGACTTATGCATAACCACAGTCATAATTATTGTGATGACATTCTGACGTGCTGGGTGTATTCTTGTTTTCATGACACTACTCACTGAAGGCTGACAGAAATAAAGGATGGATCTGTAATAAACTTATTTGATCTTTTAGATGTGTATACACTTCAATGGTTGACACATCATAGTTCTGGAGTATAAGTTTAATTTGAGGTGTTTGATGAATGTTTTGACTGATAGATCAGAACTTTTAGTTTGTACAGTTGAGATAGTTGCTGCCCACAGATACAGGTCTCCTGATGCTTAATTGGTTGCAGTATCATGGTGCTGGTCCACAAAGATAAAATGCATTGTGTTCCATTCAACTAAAATAAATGCATTGTGTTCCTATTCAACAAAAATAAAATGCATTGTGTTCCTATTCAACAAAAATCAAACCCATTGTGTTCCTATTCAACAAAATCAAACCCATTTGTTCCTATTCAACAAAAATCAAACCCATTGTGTTCCTATTCAACAAAAATCAAACCCATTGTGTTCCTATTCAACAAAAATCAAACCCATTGTGTCCCATTCAACAAACATCAAACCCAGTGTGTTTCTATTCTAGAAAAATCAAACCCATTTGTTCCTGATTTTGCCCTGAGACAGGCTGTATACAGATATAGGTCTCCTGTGGATAATTTAGGTAATGGTGCTATTCAATAAAAATCAAACCCATTATGTTCTTCAGTAAGAAAAGAACATTGATGCCTTGACAGGCTGATGTAAAGTTTGATAGTATTTGATTCAGTTTATATATGCCTTCTGAATTATCAGCTTGGAGACATTTTTTATATGTATTTATTATTACTACTGTCATTTAAAAAAAGATGTCCCCGCAGTATCTGTCTGACCTCATCCAGTCAGTTGGGTTGGTTTTTTTTATAGACTTTTTCCAATCCTCTGGGAAATCAGTGTTCTAAGTGCTCCACCATCATGAAAAGAAACTTCAGGAACAGCGTTCCTCTTCATGTCTTTTCTCAGTCATCTTGTGCTGACTTCCACACCAGATCTGTACTCCTAAAACTGGATACCCAGTTGTAATCAAATACCTAAGCTGTTTATGGGTGCTTATTTGGATGTTACGGTGTGATTGTGTTGGAGCGCTGAAGTGTGTCTGTAATTTGAGTCAGTGTTTCCAATGTTTTTGCTGTTGCTGTGTTGGGTTTACAGCAATGAATCTATGTTATATCCAGAGTGACAACTTGGCTATAAAGTAATGAATCTATGTCTTACCCAGAGTGACGACTTGGCTATAAAGTAATGAATCTATGTCTTAACCAGAGTGACAACTTGGTTATAAAGTAATGAATCTATGTCTTACCCAGAGTGACAACTTGGCTATAAAGTAATGAATCATGTCTTACCCAGATGACAGCTTGGCTATAAAGTAATGAATCTATGTCTTACCCAAGTGACAACTTGGCTATAAAGTAATGAATCCATGTCTTACCCAGAGTGACAACTTGGCTATAAAGTAATGAATCAATATCTTACCAAACTGACAACTTGGCTATAAAGTAATGAATCCATGTCTTACCCAAAGTGACAACTTGGCTATAAAGTAATGAATCAATATCTTACCAAACTGACAACTTGGCTATAAAGTAATGAATCTATATCCTTACCCAAAGTGACAACTTGGCTATAAATAATGAATCTATGTCTTACCCAGAGTGACAACTTGCTATAAAGTAATGAATCTATCTATGTCTTACCCAGAGTGACAACTTGGCTATAAAGTAATGAATCTATGTCTTACCCAGAGTGACAACTTGGCTTAAAATATTGGTTGGATGCATTGCAAAGTGTGGAACTGGTTTGGGAATATTGTTGCATTCAAGAGTTGTGGTCGCTGCACCTCTCTTGCAGAAACTTTTTTTTTTGTCCAAGTCCTGAACACTTACAATTTGACACTTTCAAGTTGTGAACACTTTCACAAGTTAGTTCTTCAGTTTAACGTCTTCCACTAATTAGTGATATCAGAGGGGAAAGTGTATGTGGGTGAGTGAGTGGGGGGTGTGTGTAGGGGGGGGGTAGGTGGGTTGGGGGCAGGGTAGGTGGGTTGGGGTGGCACATAGCTAAGTATCCACATTAAACAACTATAGACACTTTCACAAGAGGTAGCCAGAACGCTGTTGTGTGACATATACTCTCCTGTGTGTAGGACCATGTCATGATCCATGGCAAGTTGGTTTTTTGACAGTGGTGGTCTATGGTCTAAGCTGGATGACAGGGTGTGTTTCTGATTTTGTTACAGTGGGTGGTTTTTCTGATTTTGTACAGTGGTGGTCCATGGTCTAGGCTAGGAAGTTTGTGGTTTCTGATTGTTTGTACAGTGGTGGTTTCTGGTTTTGTACAGGGTGGTTCTTCTTCAAAGATCTCTTTACCTTAAGTTAAACTCAGGTCATGACTTCTCAGCAGTGGAGTTTGCAGGAGCATGCTCAGAACAAGTCTTCACTGAGTCCTCTTGTGTCTCTGGTACTCACGGTTTGTTTGGTTGTTTTTGTGCAGGAAGTTTTCAAATAGCATGGTTAAAGTGTTTTTTTTTAATTTTGTTCAGTTGCCATGGGGTATGACTCATTAAAATGGGGCAAGTATGATGTCTGCCAAATCGTAACCATCATCCACAAGGCATTTGCATATGTGCCAATTTTGTCTATGTAACATAAACCCTTCTTAGTTAAGCTATGAACATATTAAACTGATCTTGTACAGCTATATAGAATAGGCCTGAGAGAGTGTAACAGTTAGTGAAAGTACTGTTTTAAAAGCCTGTTCGACTAAAGATATTGCCAGCTTTGTGGATTCTGCACAGACAAGAAAAAATACACTGCAGCAGGTTCATTTGGTCAATTTTGATCTTAATTTTCTTTAGGGTACTGGTTGTGTAGGAAAAATAGAAGCTTGAAAGGAAAGACAAACCTATATATATATATATAAAAAAATAATAAAGCCCAAGGATGCTTGTAAATGATGGTGTAAATAAATTGTACAAACTGAAGATTTGAAATGCTACATTTTGATATATATATATAAAGCATTTGGATGCTGCAAAAAGGAGCATAAAAATGATATATGTTTGACTATATTGTGGAATTTTTTGTTGTATATTATCTTTTGTTTTATGGATTTTGGAATTAGGCAGCATGTTAAAATGCATCAGCTCCAATAAAAAACAAATAATATACAGTCCCGGAGTGGTGTCAATTGCAGTTTTTGTTTTTTTTACTGATTGTGTGTATGTTCTCATAAGCTTGAGTCAGTGATGGCATGTGTGTGTGTGTGTGTGTGTGTGTGTGTGTGTGTGTGTGTGTGTGTGTGTGTGTGTGTGTGTGTGTGTGTGTGTGGAGTCAATAAATACATGTTTATCAGAACTCTTCTTACAATCAAAACCAAAGGTGTCTGTGTAAGTACGCTTGCTGCTTTTCTTTTTGTTTTCCTTTTTTTCCTTCTGTTTGTTAAAGAATTCACATCCATATTCCACCCTCTGTTACATTTGCACAAGTGTGATATGCCTACCTCCAGAGCTGTTACAAAGAGATTGTTTCCCATGTTACCTTGTATTTTACATTCTTGTTGAGGTAATGTGTATTGTGTTTATATCATTGTAATGTAGTACAATGAGCATCACATCATTTTTTTTTATATTCCTTTGTGGGGAAAAAAACACATTTTCCTGTAAAAGTATGTGCTTGCAGACACAAACTCGCATGCAGGCATGCATGCACATGCATTGTGTGCACGCAAACTTTCTCTCACACAATCTGTAGGCCTACATTTCATATAATTATCTTATCTATTCTGTCTCACAACTTCCTAAATACACCAAAACGATACATTAAACTCTATGATCTTGCCATCAATACCTTAATGCAGTACAAGAGCTGCTCTGTGCATTTGTCAGTTGAATAAACCCGACACTCGCAGTCACGGTCATCAGTCAGTGAATCAGTCAGTGAATTGGTGGTCTTAACACCCTGTTTAGACAGGGAGAAATGCAGGCTCAACCCCCGTTTATGCCCCAACTTTTCCCTAATCTACTAGACCCAGAGTGGTTGTCTGGTAGCTAGTCTTTAAATAAGATGAAAAACTGAGATTCCTTGTGCAACAGGCATTAAGCGCATGTTAAAGACCCCACACCTATAAGAGAGTTGTCCCTGGCAAAATTTTGTAGAAAAAAAGCCACTCTCACAGGGAAACAAATATACATGCAGACAGAAGTGTTATGTTTTGTTTTTGTTGCTTTTGTTTTTTAAATTAATGGTTTGCTCTTGTGAGGACAGGCGTTCTCCAGGGAGAGACAACCCAAAGTTCACACAGAGAAATCTGCCTTGACTGAAACAGTATACAATACAGGGCAACCATCTAGTATTGGCTTGAACAGGGGGAGAAGGTGAGGGTGGTGTCATCTAATTGCATAGTGGCCATTAATAAAAGTGATGTCACTTCCACTTCATAAGTCTCCATTTTTCTATTATATTGGATGGATATTCTTTCTTTCTTTCATATTGTGTGCTTGAACTTGGACTTTGGGTGTATAGTTCTTCCTGGAACACTCACAGCAATTCATTGTTGACTGTCATTTGAGCAGAAATGCATTATGCTGCCATGATGTGCCTGACAAGTCAGGCCCAGCACATTCGACTTCAGCATGGGGGATTATAAAATTATTGTTATATTTAAAGTCTTTTGGAAAAAAGGCAGGAAAATGGACCAAGAAGGCAGAGAACATATAACAAGGTGACGGGAGGAAAAGGATTGTATAAGGCAGAAACAGATAGAGATATAAAGAATAATAAATAACAGAGAAGGAAAAAAGAGGGAAATCCTTGCACAGAAATTTGCAAAGATGGAGATGTTTTTTATACTGACAGGCATCAGGCAAACCCCACAGGGGAGACAGTATTAACCATGAAAGGTCTGAGTCAAGTTTGTTAAAGTCTGCAGGGTGTACTTGCGTTTTGTTTGCCTGCTTCTCAG
>CM060316.1:40256879-40274379 GCA_030674155.1 Stramonita haemastoma
AATACGATACACATGCTGACATGTCTATGAGTCTTCTTGCCCTGTGTGCATTTCACACTTTGCCAAACCTGCGTCACTAACAGAGCATTGTGGATCACTGTTCATGAAAGAAGTGCTATCTCTGACACTGTACATGAATACAAGTGGAGAGAGAGAGAGAGAGAGAGAGAGAGAGAGAGAGAGAGAGAGAGAGACAGACAGACAGACAGACAGACAGACAGACAGACAGACAGACAGACAGACAGACAGACAGACAGACAGACAGAACAGACAGACAGAAAAGACATGCCATTTTTGTCACCTTTCCGCTAACCTGGTCACGCTGTCTACAATATCTGCTTGACGTATTCAGCATGTCTTTAATTATCGTCACCCTCTTACTTTTTCCTCGCCCAGTGTCTCCTCAGACACCCCCCCCCCCCACCACCCCACCCCTTCAAGGATCAAGTATCCCCCCTCCCAACAAACACCCCTGCCCCAACCCGAAAACAAAACTCAAAGCAAAAAAGCTGCCAGACCACACCAGGAGTTGGCAATGTTTTTTGTTGTTTTTTTCCAATCGTTCTTCCTATATCATGTTCTCAGGTTTTGGAAGAGGCTCCCGGCTCACCTTACCAAATCACCATTATTTTTTGGACACTCACCAACCTCCTTGGGGATTCCGGGGGGCCTGTCAGTGTAAACAGCATTCCTACCTTCTTGATAGTCTGTGCTAGGAATTCCCTCTTTTCTATCCCTCTCTTTGTTTCTGCCTTGTCCTGTTCTTCTTGACATCTCTTCTTGTCTATTTTCTGCCTTCTTGGTTCATTCTTTTGCCATTCCCCCCCCCCCCCCCCCCTAGAAAGACTTAAGATTCAACAATTCTTTCCTACGTTGAAGTCGGATGCAATAGCCTGACTTATCAGGCGCTTAAAGGCAGCGCAACGCATTTTCGCTCCTATGACAGACAACATAGTTGTTGCTTGTACGTAGGGCGAAGAAGAGGGACACTCATCAGGTCATCCTAGCCACCACGCCTTAGCTACATGGGGAATATCCCATGTTTTGTACAGTTAACAGAGCGGTGATCCTACCCACTGTATATCACCTTCATTTCCTACCTAGGATCTTCCTCCACCATCACCACACCTCACATATGTCCCTATTTTCGTTCAGTCTCCTCCATCTCCATCACTGTGCGTTATCTTGTGCGTGCGTGCGTGCGTGCGTGCGTGCGTGTGTGTGTGTGTGTGTGTGTGTGTGTGTGTGTGTGTAGGGGGGGTGTGTGTGTGTAGGGGTGTGTGTGTGTGTGTAGGTGTGTGTGTGTGTGTGTTTGTTTGCGTTTGCATAAGTATATAATCTGTTAATTCATCTGTGAATGGTTGCATGCGTGTGGTTGATTTGAATGCAAGCGCTTTGATTTGTTTGCATTACAAGATTTAGCGCTATATAAATTCCATGTATTATTATTATTAATTATTATTATTATTATTATATTATTATTATTATTATTATTTTAACTTTTTTTGGCACAGCAGCCACTAGCCTTTCTCAGTCACCGGAGAAGGGACTGTTGGGTTTCAACGCTAAGATTGGCATACCCTGACCCATTTTCTCCGAACACGATGGAAACAAACTAGAGTAAGCGTTGGCAATGGCAGCTGGCGAAAAGGCAAGAGCTGTGTTATGAATCAGTGAACCCGTGATATCTGGTGAAGGTTAGAGTTCATAAGTATATAGCCTACTGCATAGCCTCTGAGAACAGCCAGCCCAGTCAGGCTAATCCACTTCACGTTTCCCATAGCGCGGTGATTTCCCTTGGCAGGTCAGTGATGCTGATCCATTCTTATGAATGAGTCCTTTTGCATTTTCCTGTAGATTTCCCATAACTTACAGGCTTAATTGAGCTCTGTTTGCTACCAACCTTTGGGGATTATGTCGACGTCATTAGAATACATTGAGGTTAATCTTGGCTTTGACAGTCACCCTCATATGTTCACTCTCTTGTAAATCTTTCAACCATTGATTTTTCAAGAGTGACCATAGACTGATAAATTCACACACACGCACACACACACACACACACACACACACACACACACACACACACACACATGCGCACGCACTGAAGTGCAATTTAATCATGATAAGCATCCCTTTTCTAATCATACTTCCTTCTGACCATTTCCACAAGAGAAACTAAGGCAAAAGCTGCTTTTTTCAACTGTGTTGAAGTCTGTTTATGACTTCTTCTTCGGCCACTATTGTTTGAACTTCATGTAGTCAGTCATCGCTAAATCAATGACTTGTCTCTAGCCCAGAGGTAGGCGGGTGGAGCAAGAAAGCTGCCTATAAATCAATGTCAAAAGAACCATTCAACACCCGATGTTACATAAAAACAACTCATGAATAGTTCCCTGCAGTTTATGATCCACTAAGCACCAAGCACCATCTGGAATGTATTCCCATCTGCCTTATACAGAAAACTGGCACCGATAAATCTCAATAATTCCAGCCACGAATTCACCGAATTGTGGAATTGTTGCGCCTGCATGTTGTTTTTTTCATGTTGTTTGTTTTAACCTGTGAGATTCATTTCTTCGCCATAAATTTTCAGCAAATTTTACACCTTGGCACCTACCGTGTGTTAACGGTCATTCCCCATTGAGAGTTAACTGACGTTAAAGGCCAAGACGTGAAGCCACACAGCTGCCTGGCACAATTTTACTGCCGATTCACCATTAAAACTGACTTCACTCTACTTTTTCCCCAAGTTAATGGGCAAAAAAAAGGCGGTATAAATCACGACATAAATTTTGTAGCTCTCAACCTCAGCAGGTAAAGTAATGTTTAGACTGTGTAGTTCTTCCCTCCCTGAACGGGTCAGAGCACAGCCTTTTCAGCTTGGGTAATGACCTCCTCCAGGTCGGTGAGTGTCTTGCCATAGGGTCTGCCTGACAATGACTCTCGTGTGGCAACCTTGGGAGAGCTGCTACACGATACGTTTGACGTCGAACATTTCTCTGCATACAACGATCAGAAAAATCCAAACAAAGCAAATAAACCAAACTTAGTTTATTGTTTTTGTTGGAAATTGCTACCAGTCCGCAACCTTAAATAAATGACGTGGGATGGATAGATAGAGATAGTAGATAGAGATAGAAGATAGATAGATAGATAGATAGATAGACAGATAGATAGACAGACAGACAGACAGACAGACAGACAGACAGACAGACAGAGAGAGAGAGAGAGGAGAGAGAGAGAGAGAGAGAGAGAGAGAGAGACAGAGGACAGAGACAGAGACAGAGAGACAGAGAGAGAGAGAGGGCACTTTGAAACTGTCAACAGAACTGCATCTGGAGTGGATCCCATCAGATAAATATTTTGTTTCATGTACCCAGTCCCCCCACCCCCTACCCCACCCACCGGGTAGAAGGCAAAACAACAACGACAATTGAACAAACACAAAATACACACTGAAAGGTTCTTTCTTGGTGCTGTTCTCCTTGTACCTACATTGACAAACACAAAATACACTCTGAAAAGTTTTTTTCTTGGTGCTGTTCTCCTTGTACCCTACAACCCTTGTCACTATTGACATAATGATATTTCAATTTTCTTCAGTCTTTAAAAAAAAAAACGCACATGGAAGATGAATTTTCGCTACTACCTTCAATTTTGTGTCAAACGAACAGCTCTCAATAATTCTAAGAGCATCAATAATTTCCATAACATCAATAATCACCAGAATGTCAATAATTCCCAGAACGTCAATTATTCCAGTAAAAAAAAAAAGGTAAAAAGGGGACAGGATAGCTCAGTGGTCAGAGCACTCGCTTTCCTCCAGCCAAGGTTAAGCAGCATCGAACGTGGTTACCAATTGCATGGGTGACCGTTTGCGCCCCTTGGCTTCAGTACAGTCCCCAAGTTCACCCAGCTGTATTCCCAGAACGTCAATTATTACACTAGAGCGTCAATTATTCCCAGAATGTCAGTTATTTCCATAAACGTCAATAATTTCCATAACGTCAATAGCCTAATTTCCAAAACGGCTTAAGGTGACAAAGTGCACCAGTTCAAATTTTTCAGAAGAAGAATGGCACAGCGGTATACCAGCTATGGAAAACAACAAGTGTCACATTTGTTCACCTGACACAGCAGAGACAGACCGACTGCTCGGAAGTCTGACATGAATTGTGCCAATTCAAACCTTGGTTCTCACTTTACCTCCTCTGATGAAAGCAACCCTATTGAGCTGAGGGTAAGGGTAAAGGTAAGGGTAAGAGGATGGGGGGGGGGGGGGGGTGAATCAGAATGGGAAAATGTGGTGCGGAAAGGGGGTTCCAGGTTAGGAAAGAGTGCCGAGAGGCCATGAAGATCAGCAGTTGATTTCAATCAGCAGAATTTTTGGTGGTTTGATGAAAATGAATAAAATAATGTGCTGATTTTATCTTAAGCAAACACTGGCTTCATAGCCTGCATAGTAACTATCAGTGTCAAATACACTCCACTGCACTTTATGGCAGTGAATAGTTTTGACTAATCTCAAAGACCTACATGGAACTGGGCTGGACATCATCGTGAAGAAGATACCCGATGAGAAAGGACCGAAGTACATGACCTGCAAAATACAGAATCCACAGAAAAAAGGCTCTACAGGAACGAAAGATAGGATCAGAACAGTACAACTGACGGTAAAAGTGTAACATTTGACAGAATTCAGTGTTCACACTTTCTCAGTGTTTTTTCATGGTGGATTAATGGTCTAGAGGTAACGCCCCTGTCTAGAAAGCGAGAAACTGTAGATTCGATCCCCGTTTTAAACAAACTTTTCTCCATCTACTAGACCTTGATTGTTGGTCTGAGTGCTAGTCTTTCGGACAAGATGATGTACGAAAGTCCTGTCTGCAACACACACTTAGGGCATAGAAGAGAACCCACGGCAACACTGCAATTGTTCGTGACAAAAAATCTGTTGAAGAAAGGCACTCTCATAGGGAAATATACGTATAGAGACAGAGTATAGATAGTTCTCCAAGAGCAAGAAAAGAACACCACAGTCATTCTAGCTGCTGTATGAAGATGTGTCATGAACCCCCCCACAATTTAGAACTAAGCTGTGGTCTTTTAGGATAAGGTCTCATAACATCAGATTCCCTAAAGAATTTGATTTGATTTGATTTGATCTTTCTCTCTCCCCGATTCAAAACAAACGTCTTCTTATTGTTGTGATTATATTTACGTTCCAACAATATAATATGTTTTTGCCCTTTCAATGACCACTCTTTAAAAACAAGCACAAGGTAAGGCTTTTGCATTCAGCTCTTCACTTCACCTCTGTAAATGCAATTTCTGTATTGTTCTTTTTATATACTAATTAACTTTTACCTACATTTTTGGAGCAAAAAGCTCCAGATAGTCATGTGTACTCACTTGCTTTTTCCTACATTTTTTTAGGACAAAAAACTCCAGTAAGTCACACCACCAGTACCACAACACAGCAGCCTTCCACAACTGACAGTCACTTCAGGCAGAAACCAGATCCAGCATTCACGCACTACAGGCACCAAGACTTCATACTGGCTTGTAACCGGAATCTGCATTGCATCGAACTTCTCAAGCAGCGCGGGTGTCGAAATCTCCAAGTCAGTTTGATGGTTTGTGCCTGTAGTAATGAAGCCCTTCTCCCCATTGTCTTTTTTCCGCCCCGACGGAGGTTAGTGTCTGTGTTTAGTAGAATGTCTTTTGTCCCAGGTAATCATTGCCTTCCTCCGGACCAGGCCGTGATACTCTTAGAGCGTCTGACAGCTAGTTGACTGTGTCTGTGAGTTGGCTATGTGATACGGTAGGTTCGTCCTCTGTTTTAGTTGTTAAACTTGTGGCTGAATGTAATGAGATCAGATGACAACCCTCCCCTCCCCTCCCCCCACCTCTTGAGTAGTAAAATAAAAGAATATATATATAAATATATAAATATATATAAATATAAATATATATATATCTGTGTGTGTGTGTGTGTGTGTGTGTGTGTGTGTGTGTGTGTGTGTGTGTGTGTGTGTGTGTGTGTGTGTGTGTGTGTGTGTGTATGCGTGTGAGCTGTGTGATGCTTCAGTCTTTATATTGTTCCCAAAGTGATGTTAGCGCGTAGAATATCTGGACTTTTATGGACGTGTTTTTCGTTGTTTTTTGTTATTGTTTTTTTTTTTTCTCTTGTTCTCCACCTCATGCAGTGTGAAGGGGGAGATAAGACAGCCTCTGCAAACCCATGTAGAACATGTTCAATCATAACCATTGGTTTTCCAGACCAAAATCGACCTTACGGTTTTTTTTTATAATAAGCTAGTACATGTCCAACCCACTCTCTTGCCTGTTACAGCTTGAGAAATTTCGCAGAGGCAGAATGCTGTTCTGTGCAGGAGAACCCTCACAGGTGTAGTGGCTTTGCATCCCTAGTCTACATAGGTCCCTACATGGTCTGACCAGACAGGCTGGATGTGGATAGACAAGATACAATCCTCCTCTATGGCAGTGTTTGGCTTTTTGGAGTGGGGTTGGGTGGGGGAAGTGAAGCAGACGAAAACTGACAAAGCAGAGAATAGACGAGAAAGAAATGACCGGGGAAAATGCAAACGAAAACAAAGAAAACAATTCTTGCAAAGAATTTCGATAGATTAAGGATAGGGTTACTTGGAAGTCGAAGACAAAGACAATGATAAAAAGAAGATATTTATTTCAATCACAGAAATTGTATAGGTTTGGTACAGACTTCCTTTGTTTATTCTGAAAGAGTCTCTGCCATTGGGGGGGGGGGGGGGGGGGGCATAATGTGTAATATATAATCCTGTAATTTGAGAAATTCTAAAGAGACTCTATTCAGCTTGATTACAAAGAAATTGACTGTGTAATACAAAGCTCTGTTATTTGAGAAGATTTAAACAGACTACTGTTCCGCTTGATTCAATCTTGTAAGAAAAAGTACCGTCTGTGTGTAATCTCTGATCAATAGGCCACCATGATAGGTTAGCCTACTTGTATAAAATTTCACCCCCCTGCTATTGATACTGAGATCGTCGATCATTCATCTGTGGGCATCATAGCTATATAATAACAGCTATACAATAACAGCTATATAATAACAGCTATATAAAATGGACAGACAAAAGGACCAAAGAATGTGTGCTAAAGCAGTTAGCTTTTACCTTAACCTTAATTCTCTCCGTGCCAGAAGGCACATAAGGCTTGGACATCATTTCTCCACTGGTTTCGATCTGTAGCTGCGCTGCGTGCTGCGCTCCAAGAGCTCCATCCAGCAGCATTCCGCTCCACCTCCACCATTCTTCGCCAGGTTGTCTTTGGGCGGCCTCTCTTCCTTCTTCCCTCTGGTGTCCATCCGAGGGCCACAGCACAGTCATTCTTCTGATCTTTTCTTAGGACATGGCCAATCCAATTCCATCTCTTTCTTCTTATTTCTGTACTTATCTTCCCTGCCCCTGCCATCTGAAGGGTTGCCTTGTTGGAGATGTGCTGTTGCCATCTAATCTTAAGAATCTTCCGTAGGCATTTGGTTTGGAAGGTGTCCAGTTTTTCTTCTTCTCCTTTTGTGAGCTTCCAGGTTTCACATCCATACAGAAGTACTGAGAGTACCAAGCTCTTGAAGAGGGAGGTTTTGGTTTTGCTGCCGATGTCTCCAGCTTTCCAGATGTTAGACAGGCGTTTGAACTGGGTGTTCGCCAAGGCTATCCTTCTTTTGACATCTGCTGTTCCTCCTCCATCCTTTGTCACGTTGGCCCCTAGATAGGTGAAGCTGTCCACCTCTTCGACATCGTTCCCCTGACTTTCAGCTTCTCCTTGCTCTTGCTGTTGGCTTTTATCGCTTTGCATTTCTTGTCGTTCATCCTCAGGCCTACTTTAGCAGCATTGTCCTCGAGCTTGGCTGTTTTCTGCTGTAGATGGTTCATGGCCGATGATAAAAGGGCTAGGTCATCTGCAAAGTCGAGGTCTTCTAGCATTGTAGTGAAATTCCACCTGATCCCTGTTCTTTCGCCCTCTGTCGTCTTCTTCATGACCCAGTCAATCACCAACAGGAAAAGGAATCCAGACATGCAGCACCCCTGTTTCACTCCAGTAATCACCGGAAACCAGTCTGTTGTTTCATTTTCATCTATGACTGCGCACTGAAAGTCCTCATAGAGGGACTTAACCATCCTGATCAATTTCCCAGGGATTCCATACTGGCGCATGATGATCCAAAGACTGTTTCTGTGTATGGAGTCGAAGGCCTTTTCAAAATCTACAAAGTGGATGTACATTGTTGCATTCCATTCGTTGACTTGTTCTAAGATGTTCCTGATGATGAATATCTGTTCTGTGGTTCTTCTCCCTTTCCTAAAGCCGGCTTGTTCCTTTCTTAGTGATGGATCCACTCCTGCTTGTATCCTGCTGACCAGGATCCTGCTCAGCACCTTGCTGGCCAGTGGCAGTAGTGTGACTCCCCTCCAGTTTCCACAGTCTTGGAGATTGCCTTTCTTTGGTATCTTGCAGATGAGTCCTTTTGTCCATTGCGTGGGAACAGTTTCTTTCTCCCATATGACGTCAAATATTCTTTTCAGTTCTTTGCTGGTATTCTCTGGGTCCGCTTTCAGCATCTCTGCTGTAACTTGGTCTATTCCCGGTGCTTTTCCATTGTTGAGGGTGCATAGTGCATTTCTTATCTCTTGCAGTGTAGGGGTTTCTATTGAAATATCTAGTTCTTCTCTCTCCTCGTCGTCTTCTTGTGGTGGGTCATCTGGTGTATCCCTGTTGAGTACCTCCTGAAAGTGTTCCTTCCACCTTTCTAGTCTGGCCTCCTTACTCTTCAGCAGGTCTCCATTCTTGTTCTTCACTGCTGCCGCTTGTCTTGTACCTTGTCCTGTCAGCTGTTTCACTATGTTGTAAACTTCTTTCTGTTGTCCATTCTCCGCCGCAGCCTGTGCTCTCTGTGCTTTCTCTGCTATCCATTTTCTCTTGTCTTCTCTTGCGCTCCTTTTCACTTCCTTGTCCTTTTCTTTGTACCTTTCCTTCATCCTGCTCCGAATCCTTTCTGACCGGACGCTATTTATCTTGGTCTTGATTTCCTTCCTCTCGTCTATCATCTTCCATGTGTTGTCACTGATCCATGGTTTGCTTTTTCCTTTTCTGAATCCAAGTACTTCCTCTGCAGCATTGACATAAGCACTGCTCTGCTGCTCCCATATCGTCTCTATGTCTTCACTCTCTGTCCTGTTTTCCTCCAGCTTGTTCTTCACTGCCTCACAGTATCTTTTCTTTGCTTCTTCGTCCTTCAGTCTATCCACGTTTATCTTTGGTTTCACCCTGTTCTTGTTCCTGTGTGTGCTGAGCCGTAGTTTGAAGCTGGTCCTCACCAGGTAGTGGTCGCTGTTGGCATCTGCTCCCCTCTGTACTCTCGAGTCTATTACAGATGATCTCCATTGTCCGCTAATCAGCAGGTGATCTATCTGGTTCCTACTCATCCCGTCAGGTGAGACCCATGTGGCTTTGTGTATGTCCTTGTGTGGAAACAGTGTACCTGTTATGACGAGGCCATTCATCTGACTGAACTCACACAGCCTCTCTCCATTGTCGTTCTGCTCTCCAAGGCCATGCACCCCCATCGTCCTTTCATATCCAGTGTTGTCGCTTCCTACTTTGGCATTGAAGTCACCCATGATGATGATGATGTCGTTTTTGTTGCATCCATCTACCGTTTCTTGCAGTTCTTGATAAAACTGTTCCTTTTCCGTGGCTTCCTTTCCGTTGTGGGGGGCATATACTTGTATGACTGTTGCTCTCCTGAATCTTGAATAGAATCTGGCAGTTAATATCCTTTGGTTGACAGGCGTCCACTCCATTAGTGACTTTGCTGCTGCTTGGCTGATCATGAGCGCAACCCCTCTCTCATGTATTTCATCCTCCCCGCTGTAGATTACAGTCTGCCCTGATGCTAGTTTTACTTTGCCAGCTCCCGTCCATCTACTTTCGCTAATCCCTAATATATCTAGTTTATAGTCCTCCATTTCTCTTGCAATTTGAGCTGCTGTTCCTATGCTATACATTGTTCTGACATTCCAGTGTCCGATGTTAAGTTTAGTGGTGGGGCTTGCGAAGGACCTCGTCGGACGCTGGGCTTCCCGGAGGCTTTCACCCATCGTCGTCATGTTGCCAGAGTTGGCGATCCCTGCTCCCCCCTGGTTTCTTTGTAAATTTATGTCCATAGTTTCTGTAACTTGGTTTTTTTTACGGGAGGAGGTAGTTGGCCTTCTGCCCAACCCCCAGACTTGGAGGACCAGGGTTTTTTGTCAGGGTGTCCTTCCCTTAGACTGCTTTGGTTCACGTGTGCAATCCCCCATCCACCACCCGGGGGCCGCGCCCCAACGCCGTGCAGTCCCAGCGCGAGGAAAGCAGTTAGCTGCTCAACGTAAAATGCTCCCAGAGATCAACAAAAGAAAACTGAAGAATATCGGGCACATCAACAGAAACACAAAAACCAACTTGACATCAGTCCTGCAGGGGGAGAAGAGTCACAGTAAAGAGAGAGGGAGAGAGGAAGGAAGGCCAGCAGCATCCTTCATAGACAACATCCCTGATGCCAGCACACTGAGGGAGGCCCCAAGACATCATCCTAGACAGGAGCAGACACAGACCGTGTGCCATCCTTCAGGACGAGGAGTGCAGCTTCCATCATCATCCATGGCGATGGAGACAAGTGACAGGAGGTAGATTGTCAGTTGTCCCAAGTTGGCAGTAAGATTTTCCTTCTCATGCAGTCTTGCGGCAATGTTTTGGCACACCACCACCAATCTATTTTACAGTAAGTTAATAGTCTAAATCTCAGAAAGAAACCATAACATGTTTGAATCTGCAGCATGTTCAGATCTACTGAGACAAAAGTGTAAGGGAGAACTGACAGGATCACATTCTCTCAGTTCACAGACAGCATGCCCTCAGTCAGTTGTTGCACTGTTGTTGTGCGTTCCCCAGCTTAACACCCCAGGGGTCACCCAGAATATGTACCCTGTCTCCACTCGTGGTACTTTTAAGCACACGCTGGGTGAGAAGTTTGCGTGTTTGACCGTTTTCAAGTAGGTCGTCATATAGGTACCCACAATCTGACTTCAGGGGATACATGTTCAAACTATAGCCCTGACTTTCTGTGCCCATCCAGTTGGAATATCCTTGGCATGATTCAAATGGACCCTGTTATTTTAAATACCGGAAGCATACTGTAGCTCGGCCATACTTTGTAACATAAGAATGATGAACTCCACAACTGAACGCATGTGCACATATGTACATCGTTTGCACTTGCATTACAGCTAATTCAGTCAGAGTCAGTTACCTTCACTGCATAGGCTACAGGGTCGTCATTTTTTAACCATTTTTTTCTGATTCTGGAGATATATACCAAATCTGATATTTCCTTGTATAAGAATGGAAAGAATACACAGCCATAGTCCAGAGAAGATAATTATGATGTTGGAAAAATGGTCAAATTTGCGAACTGTCGAAACATCTAATACAAAACGAAACCTAACTGACACAGGTCTAACCCTTTGACTGTAAAGAGGGCTCGCATTCTGCACAATCATTCCAATCGTCCAATGCTGGAAAGTGATAGCAGAAACGACAACCAACTTTGGTAACTATTGATAACTATAGTTTTTGACTTTCAGCTTGTACACTGTGTTAGGCCTATTTATGCAGCGTTCGAAAAAGCCAAGGACTGAAATAGCAGACATACTTTCAGTACCATTTTGAGAGCATGACTTTTTTGTGTAGACGTTAGAAGGCTGATTCAGCTGGCATTGACATTTGTCTTCCTTTGCAGTTTAAGCAATCAGCGCTAAACTGCAAAGCGTTCACAACGGAACACAGAGACAGGGTCGATCTGACGAAGACCTAGACTATCGTTGGGGTGATGTGAAAGTCGGACTACTATTGAACCCCTGCTGCAGATATAGGGTCAGGTCATGTACAATACTTAAAAGTTTATTATTATTGTTGGTGTTTTTGTTTGTTTTCTGGAGTTTTACTGGGTTGCTTTTGTTGTTTTGGTTTTTTGTTTTTCGTTCTCCCTCTTTCTTTCTTTTTTTTTTTATCGCCCAAGCACCCATGATCCCACCGTCCAATTCCTTAGCATGTTAACATCACATCTACCTATTCTGAGGTTCTAAGAGTTGTGTTTGACAGTTTGACGTCTCCATATGTTGTTCGCTGGTGTTATGTGGTGTCTTTTCCCAGATGCATTTCTTATGTCACAATCCCCAAACTCCAGACCTGGTACACACAAACAGTATGCAACCTATCAAACCTGTGGCCTTTAGTTCAAGTGGGAAAAGTCCTATCTAGTCAATCAGTTGTGCCGCTACTGTTTTTTTTTGTCTCAAGACGTGACGTCTGCTCTTTATATTTGATTGCGGCATATCCGTCAATCCACCGCCCCCTAATAATAATAATAATACATGGAATTTGTATAGCGCTATCTCTTGTAAAGACAATCAAAGCGCTTGCATTTGACCTACAGAGCCACAGATCATGCTGCCACCAGGCGCAAAGATCAACGACGAACAACGATGATCAACTGTGTTGTCTTGTACTGTGTAATATGCCCTGTAAGGAACGCTACGATCTGTATGCAAAAAGCAACTTCACCTGCATGCAAACAGCACTACAATCTGCCTTACCCTACCCCTCCCGTTCCACTTTTTGGAAGAGTAGACCAATGTGTGCCGGTGGGAACGGATGATAAAATTTACAAAACTGCATACACGGGACTGGATGTAAACAGCACTTGAGTGCCTATTCCATTATCCTCGAAATAAAAGAAAAAAAATGCAGCAGTCAAGAAACTAGTAAAATTCTCTCTCTCTCTCTCTCTCTCTCCTCTCTCTCCCCTCCTCTCTCTCTCTCTCTCTCTCTCTCTCTCTCTCTCTCTCTCTCTCTCTCTCTCTCTCTCTCTCTCTCTCTCTCCCCCCCTCCTCCCCACCCCCCCCCCCCACACAAGTTCTCTCAGCGAACCATATCAGAATGGGAAGGCATCATAGTAAATCACCTGTAGGTTTGCAGTTTTTTTGCGTCTTCCTACTACTGTTGATGTAGGTTAAAAAAACCCATTCTTTTATCGTTTTTGTTATCAGTCTATTCTTTTATTTGGAGGATAATGGAATAAGGACTCATGTCCTTTTTTGTACATGTAGTCCCAGCATGTGTGCGGCTTTGTAAAGTTTACAATCCATTCCAATATTCATCTAGGAAATAGAACTTTTCTATAGAATTTTATCAGGGATAGTCCCCTTGCTGCTGTGGGTTCCAATTTAAAAGACTAGCCCCCAGACCACCCCTCATAGTCTCTGTGTTGGAGGTGTGGAAGGCTGACATCAAAAGAGGGGGTGTGGGGAGACAGGGTGGGCGGGAGAAGTTCAAAGCATGGGTTCCTCTGGCAACAAAGGGTGAGCATGTTTTCTCTAGACAATGAAACAAACCCCAAGAGCTCAAAATAAAGGTAATAATAATAATAATAATAAATGGAACTTATATAGCGCTATATCTTGCAAAAACAAATCAAAGCGCTTGCATTCAACCAATTCTTGCACATGCAGCCAACAACAATCAAAATTTTTTAACGAAGTCAATGCACACGCACACACACACACACACACACACAACACACACACACACACACAACACACACACACACACACGCACACACACACACACACAAGAGGTAGAGGTGTCCCATAACCTATGCGGTCTCAGGAGAGCGAGGCATCAGAAACCCCAGCTTCTCTAGGGGCCAGCATTTTGTGGGTAGCGCCCATCTCCTCTCCTTCGCCGCTGAAACGTTTCCTGTCAGGGCAGGTACCTAGCTATAGCCTACAGCTGGGTGAACTAGGGGGGGCTGTACTGGAAGCAAGGGTATACATGTTGTTATAAGAGTAAGTTGATCTCCTCAATACTCTGACATTAAATTTCGTTTCCATTGTCTACCCTCTCTCTGACCTAGAATCCGCCATTCAGTATTCCAAATCCAGGATAATTATCTCTGTCATGATAAGAAGAAACCCCTCACAGTGCCTGACAAGAGAGATTTTGGTGTAAGCCCTGGGGGAACGAGTTATGTGATAGGGGTTAATGGAATGCTGATTTTGTCTAACGATACTTCAGGCATGGTTCAAGAATGTTGAGGTGTGCACTATGGTAAACAGGTGTGATAGAGGGGCTTACTTCAGACTGGTTCCTCCCGTTCATGAAGACATGAATCTGCATGTAACTTTAGATGAGCAAGACCTGGTGTGTGTGTGTGTGTGTGTGTGTGTGTGTGTGTGTGTGTGTGTGTGTGTGTGTGTGTGTGTGTGTGTGTGTGTGTGTGTGGTGTGTTTGTGTACGTGCACACGCACGTGTGCATTCGTGCATGTGTTCATGTGTGCGTAACACATATGAGTTATTTCATAGGTAGTGTAAAATATTAGTTGTTGACGGAACCTGCCTATGATGTTGTCAGTCATACCTCCTCAGTGGTCATCCAGTCGCCAGCAGTCCAGGTGTCAGAACATCCCCTCTGTCGTGTTCCTCCTTTTCTTCACCTCCTGTTCACCATTCATCACGTCCTTGTTGATCACGTCACCTGACACACTATGCCCTTTTTTGCCAAGTCAGCAGCAAACAATACGCTTGGTGCACATACACTCCAGGTATCGGAAAGTGAGCAACTTGGATATTAAATTCTTCCTTTGAATGAAACAGCTGAACATTTAAAACATCAAGTTCACTGCACGATAGTATAAGCCAACATCAAATAGTGTTTATCACAATTATTCTATAGTAAAAGAATTCTCCTTCTAAAGTCGGTCTTAAAACATTTTTCGGACTCCACTTGATTTCAATATTTTGAATATATTTTGTGATTCCGAAGAAAAGCCAGGAGGGAATTGTAGAGTATCCAAATCAGCCCGAAATAAGAGGACACCAGACATCCAAGGGGAAGGAAGTGGCAGTGTCCTGTTTGTCACTCTCCAGGCCCCAGCTTTCTTGCCCGACAAACGATTGACACTGAAACCTCTGATCCTGACCTTCCATGCTGAACCAGTCACTTTGCAAATCACTAACTCCGTTTGTCCTTTTGTTTTAAAAGGCAAAATCCATCCCACGAAACAGCCATACTTAAGTTTAAAAATGCATTGACCACTGTAACATTTAATTTATAGTTAGTATATACCAACAGTCAGTTGGTGTCTTCACTGCATAGAATGCTACCAAGAAAGTTTGGGCTTTTTTGTTTTTGATTTATCCTGATTCTAAAGATTTAATTCTGTTATGTCAAATAACATGCTGAGAAAGAAAGGAAGAAATGAACTGCTTCAGTCCAGGAAAAAAACACCATATGACACTCCCCACAGGCAAACTAACTAAATTCGCCACATGCAAACACTCAACTTGTTCATAATCGGTTATTTGGAATGAAACTGCTTGTGCAGGTCCACCACTCTGCAATGAGCACTCCCCCTCTCCACAAACAAACAGCCAACGCTGGGCAGTTCTTCTGCTAATAGTCGCTGACCCCGGACATACAGGGCATTTATATAAGCGTTTCATTAAAGTGGCTTGAAGACTGAAATGCCAGACTACTTTCTGTGCTTTTTTTAGGAGCCTGTTTTGACGTCAGAAGGCTGATTTAGCTCGGCCTGTGAGCTTAATCTTGGCATTGACATTCATGTTCTATTCCGCTTAAACAATCAGTGCTAAACTACAGAGCTTTGAACAAAGAGGTAGGGTTTTCTGACAAAGGCCCATTGTTGCAGGGTGTGAAAGTCGGCCTATCATTGAACCCCTGCCACCGGTTTACCAGTATGGGGACAGAAAGCACCCTTCGAATTTGATCCCACCATCCCATTCCTCAGCATGTAAACACCATGTCTGGCTTGTTTGTGTCTCAGTGTTCTATGAATAGTGAGTGTTCCTTCTTTTTCTCCTTACGTCGAAAGCTCAGACACCAGCTATTGTTGTCTGTCATGATTTAAGCGAAAATGTCTTGCGCTGCCCGACACAAGTCAGGCCTGGCGCATCCCACTGGGCGTGAGAGAGAATTGTTGTTGTTGTCGTCTTCAATTTAACGTCTGTTCACACATTGTTATCTTTTACGTCCATATGGAAAAAAAGGCAGGAGAATGGACCTAAAGGGCATAAGATAGACAAGAAGGAGATGGCATGAAGATAAGGAGCAAAGAGAGTGATAGAAAAGAGGGAATTCCTGGCATAGAATTTCCAGAAGATGGCAATGCTATATATACTGACGGACCCCGGTGTCGCTACGAGGGAGGAATTAGTATTTGACTAGAACCATTTCAACATTCTAGCACATTGTTTTTTTTTTTCCTTCTTCTTCTGCATTCTCTGGCCTGGCCATTTTGGGTGAGATGCGTAGTGCCATGTCTTCTCCTGTGCTTATAACTCTGCACGAGTCTGCCCGCTGGCCTTTGCCGACACATTCCTACTTCACAGCAGCTCATGACCAGTCTAGCGTGTGACCCCTCTTGGTGGAAGATGCCATACCGAAAATTATTTTGTTATCCTGTTCATCGTCTGCACCCATGCCCCATTCACTACAGTTTGAGGCTGCGTCCATCCTGCCCATGTCCCTATCAAGAGAACACCCACATCAACTTGGCGTGCAGGTGGGCATAAGGGGTTCAGTCCTGACACAAGAGTGGGACATTTTCACAGGGCACACGGTGTTCTAATTCCGTTGTGTCTTTTAAGGACGCATTTCTGTATCATAATCCTCCATATTCTAGACCTAGCATGAAAAAATGTCTGCCACCTACTGTCACTGGGATTGGAACCTGTGACCCTTTTCCCCAAAGATCAAGCGTCCCATACCAACTACTCGGCTACTCAGTCCCACTTTTGTTTTAAAGTTGTAAGGTTATCAACAGAATTGTGGGGCTTGATTTTAAATTTCGGTAGTCACAAAGAATGCATTCGTTAAGAAAACAACACAGTCTTTTCGTCCGTTGCTGTTTTTGTTTTTATTGTTGTTGCTGTTTTTAAACAGTTTATTCCAGCAAAAGGCTATCAGGAAGGGAGGCAATTATATCTGATCATCTGAAGACGTTGCTTTCCTGAATTTTTTGAAATACAAATCTGTGGATTAAAAGGTCAAGTAAATGTCAGACTAAATCGATCTGAGTCTTTATTCGTAGTTCATTGAATCTCATCTTCACTGTCTGCTGACTGATTTACGTTGTTGTGTAGAGGTCACACCGACTCCATTATAACACTTACTATCACGATTTAAGGAAATGTCTGGCATGTCTGACAACAGCATTTTGTGCCAGCCCAAGGAGAGCTGGTAATGTGATAGGGGTTAGGCCTAATGGCATGTTTATTTTTCGGCCGTTAATTTCTTTGTGGTGTGTGTGTGTGTGTGTGTGTGTGTGTGTGTGTGTGTGTGTGTGTGTGTGTGTGTGTGTGTGTGTGTTGTGTG
>CM060316.1:40279379-40319379 GCA_030674155.1 Stramonita haemastoma
GTGGTATTCCATCATATATAATTGGCCAAAAAGGCGGGGTAGGTGGTGGTGGAGACACGAGGAGTGGGTACAAAGTTGAACTGCAATGAGGAAAGGGGTGGAGGGAACTGGGTAACCAATGGAATGATGGTATTGAGTAGACAGTATCGACGAACATAAGTGTACCACTGATGTGTACTCGATATCATGCTTTTGCTGCACTGAAGTGTGAGCCACAGTATGTGTATGTGTGTGTGTGTGTGGGTTAGGTGAATTCTAACTTTTGTTTCCAAAAAGTACATTGAATAAGCAATTAATTTTCTTTTTGTTGTCTTTTTTTATGAAACCGTCCATCAATTCAAAACCCCTCCCCCCAAAAACAACAACAACAACAAACAAAACAAACAATAAAAAAACTATTAGCCTTCGCAGGTGTGTGTGTGTGTGTGTGTGTGTGTGTGTGTGTGTGTGTGTGTGTGAGAGAGAGAGAGAGAGAGAGAGAGAGAGAGAGAGAGAGAGAGAGAGAGAGAGAGAGAGAGAGAGAGAGAGAGGTGTAAGTGTATGCCTGCATGTACGTACGTTCACATGCTCATACATGTGTGTTGACAGGGCGTAGACCTTCTATTCGGAGAGACGTCGGATTGCCACTGTCAAAGTCACGATCACGGATATACTGTTTATCCCCTTCCTTCTTTCTCTGTTTGTCTTTTCTTCCCATTTTCTGTTGAACTCCTTTTTTTCTGTAATTTGCATGCGTTCCTTTTCTATGATTGTTGGAGTGGTTCTTTTTTGTGGCCAATTTAAAAGCTATGATCATGGTCATTATTTTTCTTCCCCCCCACCCCAACCTTGTTTGTTCTTTCCGTCTTTTCTTCTGTCATCATTTTAAGGCTGGTTGACAGTTTGTTCTCCCCCCTCCCCCCTAAATCAAAACTATGGCCCAACATGCTTTTTATGTCCAGTTTTTTCTTTCTCTTTTTTCGTGTGGGTCTTTTTTTTTTTTTTTTAATTGTGATAGCTGTCGCTGTTTTTGCTGTGGTTTTAAAAACAGTTGTCAGGTGACGGGCAAAAAATCATGGGCGTGAGGGGGAGGGAGAGGTGGAGGGAGAGGTGGAGGGACAGTGAGGGCATGGAGATAAGAGGTGGAGTGGGCAGGTGAGACAAAACAGTGAAATGGAGAATCGTGCGAGACTGAAGATGGTTTATGACAACACATACACTCTCAGCGCAGTTTGTATACACGAACCGACAAGGGAACTAGTTTAACTTCGTCTCTCTCTCTCTCTCTCAGTATATATATATATATATATATATAATATATATATATATATATATATATATATATATATATATATATATATATATAACCGTAAAATCCCTAGCATAAGCCCACCATCTAGCAAACGCCCACCCCACACTTTGGGCCAAAAGTTGTGAACAGGGGTAACTACCTAGCAAACGCCCACCCTGCTTTTTTCAAAGAGACTATGCTCACTTTCACTAGGATTTGTGCAGACTGTTCTAAAAGTCATCTTTTTCCCCTTCTTTACCTTTTCGTGTTTCTTTCCTTTTTTCTTATTCTTTGTCCCCTCTCCTCACTCCCACAACAGTCTTACACTGTATCTTTCAAATTGGAAGTCCCTCCAGTATCTGGATAACAAAGCAGGTGGGAATGTTTGGAGTGTGCCGTGAATTTTCTGTGGATAGGAAGAAGATCAGGGAATGGAGAGAAAACAGAGATAGACTAGAACAGCAGTACGGAAAAGACAAACAGAAACGGAAACTGTCAAAAAGACCAGCAGTTAGATCTGAACATGTCGACCAAGGTGTGCTGCATTATCTGGAATATGAAAGATCTGAAGGCAGGGCATTGCGAAACAAGGACCTACAACGGAAAGCTATGGAACTCGTTGGCCTTCTTTGCCTCAAATCCCTTTTTTTCTATTTCCCTTCACTTCTACTCACACAACCTAACTTACATGCTTTCGGGTTTGTATTCACTCAATTACACGGTTGAGCACAAAAATTATTTTGTGCAAAGGGGTCTATCCCTAGCAAACGCCCACCCCCCAATTCTGCCCTAAATCAGTGGACAGGGGGGTGGGCGTATGCTAGGGATTTTACGATATATATATATATATATATATATATATATAATATATATATATATATATATATTTTGTGTGTGTGTGTGTGTGTGTTGTGTGTGTGTGTGTTGTGTGTGTGTGTTTGCGAGCGTATCCATGAGAGAGAGAGAGAGAGAGAGAGAGAGAGAGAGAGAGAGAGAGAGAGAGAGAGAGAGAGAGAGAGAGAGAGAGAGAGAGAGTGTATTTGTGCACGAACACTGACACAACTCAATTAAAACGTAAACAAAAAAAAGTAAACACGCGTGTGTTTGCAAGTGTTGATACAGGCAGGCACCCGGCAGGAGCGTGCATGCCATCTGTGTGTGTGTGTGTGTGTGTGTGCCCTTCACACTGTTTTTATTCTCAGCCATTCAGTCTGTATAAACAAAGAAGCCCCAACAAGCACAACGGTTTATAAATACGCCCGACACCGTGACTCACTGTTCAATAGGCAGGGAGCAAGCCAGATCAATGGTGGCGTTTGGTTTTCATGTGACTGCAGTTATTTTCAGCCTGCCTATTACCTGACCTGCGCTTTGTTCTTCCACGGCTGTCAAAGAAAGGGATATTCTTTTTTTTTTCCCACATTGAATTCATTTCTTTAATATTCTATTGTTATTTGTATTGTAACTTGTGGTATAATGCATTATTATAGTATTCATAGTGTATACTACTTTCACTGACAGCATTTTAACCTGTGAATTTCAGGCTGCTCTATAAGGGGAGAAAGCGTTGCCATAAAAGCAACGTCATTAAAAAAAAATAAAAAAAAGAAGATATTCTTCATGTCTGCATGTGTATTTGTTTCCCTATGAAAGTTTTTCCCCATAGGATTTTGCCTTGAACAACTCTCTAGTTGCCGTGGGTTGTTTTACGTGCGCTAAACACATGTTGCACTTGGGACCTCAGTTTCTCGTCAAAGCCGAAAGACTCGCATGCAGACCACCACTCAATGGTCTTATGAAGGGGGACACAGTTTGGCACAGGTGGGGATCAAACCCACAACTTTCTCGGTTTCTCGATGGGTGCTTTACTTCTGGGCCAACGACCCCCAGCGTTCAACCCCCTGCACATCCCTGAAGTCGAAATGCAGCTACCTTAATGGTGAGTAAAAATGGTCGCATAAGTAAAATCTCACCATTGGTGCGATTCTGAGCTCTAGCCGAGGAATGAAATAAAAACAAGCCCCCCTGAAACCTCTCCCATCACCCTCTGTATTGCTTAGTGTCAATTGCCCCCTTCAGTTCGATCAAGGTTGTCACCACGTTTAACATTCAAAACACAAAACAAAGCAAATCAATCATGTCAGTGTATACTGCCCTGCTCCAATGCTTGTACTGCCTTCAGCATCCTGTTAAAGGGCACGGTTCATGACGCTATATATAACCTTCCAGATTCTAAACTTGTGGATTCCCCATGACAAAATAAATAAACAAGCCATGCCGAAGATGTCATGTATTCTACTTAATCTATGATCCTCAGATTTAGTACAAAAAAACACCACACACACACACACACACACCACATCACATCTACATCTCTCTCTCTCTCTCCTCTCTCTCTCTCTCTCTCTCTCTCCTCTCTCTCTCTCTCTCTCAATGATGCATGCGGTGCACCTGCCCTTTAAAGTATACAGATATAAAACAGAAAAGGCCGTACAGACAGATACAACTACAAATGACATCTTGTGCTTGACTCAGTGTCGAGCTAAAACAACGTGCTTCTTAGCTAGAATGAAACATTACAGATCACTATTATTAAGGGAAACACAAACATAATTATGCGGTCTCAGAGAGAGAGCAAATGCAAAATGATTTAAAATGTGGTAGGTTTTAAGCCCTTTCACATGGGGACCGCAGGTCAGAGACAAAAACAATCCAGCAACATTTCAAATACACAGTAGAAAAAGGTAAAAGTGGCAATCATATCATGCAATGCATGCTATCATTGTTATAATCATATCATTTGTGCATGGCTTTAGCAATGGAATAAGTCAGTGGTTAAACTGTATGCAGTCATGAAATATCTCTATCAGGATCTCTATTCTTCAGTATCAGTTCCTGCTGGAACTTTTTTGGAAAGAGTAGCGGAGATAATTCATATCATGAATTTTCTGTATTCACAGCAACAAGTCATTTCAAAGTAACCTTGGATAATCCACTGTCTACTGCACAGTGCACATTTTATGTCACAGCCACTGTATACACATTCTGGAAGTCACATGTTTCCTCCTCTGTCACAACCACATCAATTTCTTCATTCAGACGATGTATTGACTATCACTGTTTGAAGATCCCTTTGCCCAACACTCAAATTCTTTTCACCGGGTTGTGGGTCTCTTAACAACGAAGGAGAGGGAGTGCATGGAAGAGGATAAAGAAAACAAGTGTCAGCAGTGACAGCATGTTCCTTTTCTTGTGGCTCTTGTGCACACAAGAGTGTCTGGGCTTCGTAAAAAAAATTCTGAAGAGGATCAGACTTTTGCCTCTGCCCGCTTTGGTCATCTCAGCAAGGTGCACCTCCTTTTCTCCTCACATCTTTTAACGTTCCACAGTTGTCTTCAGCCACATAGGGCTGCCTGGAAAACTTTGCTGTCAGTCTCAAATATGATGACAGCTTGTTTGCCTCTACTATCAATTCTAAATGACGAAACCGTGTTGTCCTGTCGCATAGTGTTGAGCATACTTTCCAAAGATGCTGACAGTCCTTCAGTTCTACCGGCATGCTAAGCACTTCTTAACTAACAAAAAACTACAATTTTGTTCACTGCTTGTAAGACATCTTGGTGGGTGCCAAGTAAGAAGGCTACTCTGAGTCTCAGAGAGAGAGAGAGAGAGAGAGAGAGAGAGAGAGAGAGAGAGAGAGAGAGAGAGAGAGAGAGAGAGAGAGAGAGAGAGAGAGAGAGAATCTTTAATTTTTTAAACATCTAATCTGAGGCAAAGTAATGGAACTTTCTCCACCAATTGATCTTGTGCACTGCACACATGAAGCAACTTTGCTGCATTTACTGATGATTTAAAGATGTTTGGTTGTTTTGATGTTGTTCAATATCCCATTAAAAAAAGGAAGCACACCGTTCAATGCAGTGTTTACGTTCAGTAAACCACAACACTTCAACAAAAAAAAATCCACACACATTTGTTATTTTTAAATCCAGAATACTCTTTATTCTGAGTTTTCTTTCTTTTCTTTTGCAATCGCTGTATGACACTAACTTGATATGTCTTCGTAAACAGAAATCAATGAACCAGAATACACATAAAACACTTAAATGATCATGACTATTAAGCGTCGAAAATTGACAATAACATTGAACATCACATTCAGAAAAAGAAAATTAAAACAAAAATAAATGGTATTACATGACAATACTATAACAGTCATGTCCATTTATAAAACATTTTTTTTTTTAAAAAGGAGACAATGCATATAACAATTGAATTAAAAAAAACAAACAACAAGAACAATAATACAATCCAAAAGACTGGAGAAAATACATGTGAGGAGTTTAAACAAGTGTTTTTTTGTTTGTGTTTTTTACACATCACACACACTTCATGAGCAGTTAAGAACTTCAACAGGGACCAGTGAATGTTCGTGTAATGACAGATTATGCATGTCTCTAAATTAAGGGTCTGCACTGATCACTTTCTGTTATCACACGAGAGTACTGCCCGCCACATGGGAGTACTTGTGTATCAAAATTACTGCTGTCTTATACAGGGATATTTTTTGGAGTCCAAATTATAACTTTTGACTGCCTTTCACACTGCTAGTCTAAAACCAGGCATGTTTCCCTTCCATCTTTCCCCTAAAGTCAACCCCCTTCAAACCATACCCCCATCCCTCACCACACACACACACACACACACACACACACACACACACACACACACACACGAGCAGCCAAATAATAAATTTTGACTCAAAACACTGTAATTGTATCACAAAGTGGCCAGAACTTATTTGGAAAAAGAAAACCATTGTTTTCAGTCAGTATTTTCTGTCTACAACATACACATGTAATCATAGTTTTCTTGTCAAAGAAGCAGTAAAAATTTATAATACCCTCCCCCCCAAACAACCCAGAAGTATTTTTCATACCCGATTAACATTAAAACAGAGATAAGACGTGGTGAGAAATGCAGAGCCTTTGACACACTGAGTTTCACATACATATCAATACAAAAGACTATGCTGATGACAAAACATTAGGCTTCATCACTTATAGTCTTTTTCTCTCTCTTTGGGATTTGTATACATACTGCACGATCTGTAAGCTGTGCAAAAGAATTGTGCTGTGAGGTGAGTGCTTATGAGCATTGAGTAAAACTGTAAAATAAAGTGGAAGAATTGTAAGATTTTTCTTTTCTTTTCTTTTCTTTTTTTATTAAAAAACAAAACAAAACTCCCCCCACCTCACCACCAAGTTATGTTGAAAAAAAAATATATGAGAGAGAGAGAGAGAGAGAGAGAGAGAGAGAGAGAGAGAGAGAGAGAGAGAGAGAGAGAGAGAGAGAGAGAGAGAGAGAGAGAGAGAGAGAGAGAGAAGGAAATTGCAAAAGGACCTGCCCTTTCACTGAGTTACATTGCTCTGCATCACTTGTCTGTTAGCAGCAGCAGCAGATTTTTTAATATATATATATATTTTTTATTATTGCAGATATAAGTCTGTAGCAGTAGAGATATCATTTATTGCTCTCACAACACATTTTACTAGGGACAAGTATAACTGGAATGACCTACCTCTCTCCCTTCACCAAAAACTGACAATGACCTGTTTGAAATCTGTCCTAAAAAGTGACCTTTTCCTCCAGTGATGTTCATTTCAGCTACCCCAACACCTTTCTTCTCTTCTTTCAAGTTTTATGCCAGTTTCGTTTTTGTTCTGCATCTTACACTGTCATAGTGTATAATTCATGTGAATTACCTGTGAGAAAAAAAGTTCTGATTGTCATTACGAGAATGATTTGATATGTAGTTCTACAAACATCTGGTGCTTCACATTTAAAAAAAAAAAGAAAAAGCATGCTAATTAAAGCCTCTTCACTTCTATAAAAATCCCACATTTTCCTCTAAATATTCTTCCTCTTATCATTCTATTCATTCATTTTTTTCATTCCTCTGTTACAGCTCTGAGGTTCATTAATGGTGAGGTTTTGTGTATGCAATTGTTTACCCACCATTGCTAGCCACTGACTTTGGGGATATATATCATGATCATTATGGCTCAAAACCCAATGATCATTCTGGCCTAGGTCTGAGGTGGGAACATAATCTGGACAAGAAGAAAAATCACCAACAGTAATTTATACAAGTTGTTGTCCATTTACAGTATAGTTCTGGCCTGTACTTATATCAATCTAATATTTGAAAAGGGAATAAAAAAATAGATACAACATAAACTTCAATGATGGATTAAATACCGTTTCACACAGAGGTGCATGCACACACACACACACACACACACACACACACACACCACACACACCACAACACATAGCACACGAAATGTCAACCAGCACTTCCATTTATCCTTTCTTTCCCCAAAATACAACTGCTGAAATCCTTACCATCAGATCCCACATCAAAACTTCTAAGACAAAGCACACAAGGAGTTGGAAAGACAGAAAATCAACCCGACAGCTATGTGAGAATGGAAAAGAAAACCAAGAGAGTGAACAGAAGAAATATCTGGCTGAGGAAGGAGGTAATACAGATAGAACCCAACCCCTGGCCTCCCCACAGAGGGTTGAAATACATTCCATTCACAGAATGCACAAATCATCTACACACATCTGTTGAAAATGATTGTAATGTTGCACACACAACACACACTCCTGTTCAGAACCAACAGCAATGTGAACCAGTCACACATTTCCTTGTCACTATACAACAGAAAACAACCCAGTTTTGTTTTATACTTTATCAACTACGTAACAGTCAACTTGTTCGTAACACACATCATCATGTAAGTCTTTAATTTGAACCGTAAAAAGAACACCAAACAGTAGACCAAAACACATGTTACTGGACTGACCACAGCAATGAAATAGATAAAATACATCGCAAGATAATTTGTTTTTCTAAACACCTTTAAATGTATTTTTGGGGGTAAAATGTAAATATTAAATGGAACATATGATAAATTAAGACCAGCACTATAGTTTGCCATGAAAGTGGTAACTGATGACAAGGTTTTTTTTCCTGGCAAGTATCCCTTTCTCTCTCGTGATGTCTATAGCTATATCCTGCAAGCGGAACTGACTTTCCTTTATGCACCTGACAGATTTGTCTTTCGTTTTTTGGTTTGTTTGGGATCTTTTCCCCTCTCGGCTAGAGCTATGAGGTTCACTGATGGGGAGATTTGGTGTACATAAACGTTTTAGCCAACCGTTAAAGTAGCTGCATTCAGACTATTGGGATCCTAAAATGATCTGAAATCTGTCTCAAAGGATTAATTTTTTTAACAGTATGATATGTATAGATACAACATATTAAAGGATCTAGATGCCCACAGCTTCCTTGCAATTCAACTAACACACACCTTTTTAATCTGTGAAATGTCTTGAAGTTATAAATAAATGAATATATATATATATATATATAAAGCCTTGTTTCATGGATTTTATCTTTCTAGCACTATGTGTGTACATAATTCTGCATTTATGAAAGATGCCTGCCTTCATGCATGTATATCTGACAGTCTGTACACAGGATTAAGTACCACCTGATGTTATCATTTCAGTTCACTTGTACTCCAATAACATTAGTCCTTTTTGTAGATGATTTCTAAAAATGCTCTGTTCTGTGACCTTGCGTGACTGGTAGGCCTACATGTTCACATATATTTGTGACTGTGAGCCAAGATGCGAGTCTGCTGAGCAGACCTGATTAAAAGAAAGATGCCTGAAGTAATCACGACTGTGCCAATCAAAATAAGTCAACAACAGTGGAGTCCTTGGCTGTACAAACTGAGACAGGGTCCACCTACAATCATTTCCTTGTTTTGCTCTCATGACTTTAGTCAAGGCTAAAAGCAGCTTGCAAATGTCAGCGGAATTTTTAAAAAGGCATAGTCAAAGTGTCGCTTTCACAGAGAGAACAACTGCTGAAGTTCAATATTATATAATATATAATATATATCATAAATATATAATATATATATATATATATATATATATATAATTATGCAAACACATACAGTTAGCACATCAAACAGCTATATCAAAGATCTTAAATCCATGTCACCTAGATTTTGCTTCCTTACAACAAAATAAGTGTGTGGTGTCAGCATGCATCAGTCCAAATCCAGCTATTGCTGAAATGAAAGAATGTAGTCATCAATTGGTCTTCTGACAAAACACATATAGATTTAAGTTGCTTGAAAGGACAAAAAGAAGACAAGGTAGCAATTGGTCCATTAATATTATAGTAAAAAGATAATTTTATGTGCATGTATCTGAATATCTGGGGGAAAATCCTAAAATGCAACAAAAATTAACAACATGCAGAAAACAAACCCACCACTGATAGAACTAATAACAGGTGCACAAAACTCGCTGAATTGTGAAGAAATGTGCAAAAGACAGCAAATTGGCCACCGTGCTTTATAGGATTGCATCCGGTCTTTTATTCATTTTCTTCTTTATGTTCATGACATATATATATTTACAAAACACAATAAGCTACAAGTACATGTTTACTGCAAACTGAGAACAGGTGCCCCCCCCCCCCCTCCACCATCCCCCCCCAAAACCCTGAAAAAATCAAAACCCCAAAACAAACAAAAAGCAGAAACCCAGATAAGCAAAATAGCCAGAATCATTCAGATGACCAAAAATCAAAACAAAACAAACAAAAAAACAAAAACAAAAAAAAAAGAATGTTCAGCTACAGGTTCAGACAAACTGATGTTATGTTACAACAGCATAAGTCACAATATATTCACAACACACACACACTCCTCTCTCTCTACTTTTAAGCAAATAGTCTGGCCAATGACAACTGAAATGTAACATTAAAAATGTAAAAATTGGTACACAAGAAAAATTCTATCCCACAAAAACTACGGAGATCAACAGAGTTGTCTTTGTAAGATTACTTTTTGTTTAGGTCTAAAAATTTGTTGTTCATTTTCTATTAGGTAATTTACTGCTCTAAAACGTATACAATACCTTAAATATAATTATAAGCTTACCTGGTTGGTAAAAAAGTCGCATATACAAAAATCTCACCATTGATGAACCTAAGAACTCTAGCCTAGGAACCAAAAAGATTTTTTAAAAAAAGCTTTTCTGTTGTAAATGTTCCTTAGATTTTTTTCTGTCCTCGACTTGGCCTCCAAGGTTCACTGATGGTGAAATTTTTGGGTATGCAACCCCCCCCCCCCCCCCCCCACATCATTAAGGTAGCCGCATTCCAACTTTGGTGATTCAGTTTCAGAATTCAACCTACCAATTTTGCCAGGACAGTCGGGTGGAACCTCGCTGCTCTTTCTGATTTTCAACTGTTGCAGGTTCTTTGGAGGTGCACAAAACTGTAAGTACATGAATCTGATTGGTTTAGAGTCTCCCCTGAAAGGCTTGACACTCAGTTCAATTTTCCTATCAAACTGGGAAGAAAAGGCGAAGCTGGGAATCAAACTGAGAACCTCTTGGTTTACTTGTTAGGTAGGTGAACATCTAGACTAAACCATCCTGCCACTTTCCTTCTTACATGTTCTAAATGAAGCCAGGTAAAAATTTTGATATTGTAATGTCATTCAGTGCCTGGGCATTAAATAAAGCCCCCCCCCCCCCCCCCCCCCCCCCCCCCCCCCAAATTTCCTTACCCATACTCTGTATTCATATATTATGCAGTCCCCAGTACAATTAAAACAATTTTTACTGACCACATATGTACACATGAGACAAAAACATAACAAGAGCATTCATTAACACTGCAGATTCCTTACATAGTGGGAAAAAACCTCACAGCCAGTGCTAAAACTGATACCTGCTAAATACAAAAAAAAGCTCTCTCCGGTGCTAAAACTGATACATGCTAAATACAAAAAAAAGCTTCCCCCGGTGCTAAAACTGATAACGCTAAATAGAAAAAAAAGCTTCTCCGGTGCTAAAACTGATAACTGCTAAATCAAAAAAAAGCTTCTCCGGTGCTAAAACTGATAATGCTAAATAGAAAAAAAGCTCATCTGGTGCTAAAACTGATAATGCTAAATAGAAAAAAAGCTCATCTGGTGCTAAAACTGATAATGCTAAATAGAAAAAAAAGCTCCTATCTACAAATATGCAGAGGTATACTCATAAAAAAAGTCACATGCCGGTTTTACTGGCAACCTATGCAGACATGAAACATAAATATGATTAAGAGACTCTCTTCAATGGACAATGTCTTCACAGATCTAATATAACACAAAAATTTTAAAAAGCAAACAAACAAAAGAGCTGTATTTGACAACAGTTGAACAGGAAACAAATAATTTTAAACAGAAAAGTGCTACCAACCACAAATAATCACATCCAAGTATACTCATAAAAAAACAACAAAATATGCCTCTATGTTTTTTTGCAATCAAGAACAGGCATTTTCTTTTTATACAGTTAAAATATATATTGTGACATGTAAACATTTGGAATGCATTGAAAATGAGACCATAAAAATCAAATGACATGTTTCAAGTTAATTCTATTTATTCACTGCTTTTAAAGATCTCAACATAGCTCTCAGAAACACAGGTGACCATATTTTCTGGATTAATAAGCATACTATCATATAGGCTGCGCCACATCTGGATCAGAAAATTCATACTATTTATGAAGTGCATTTGGAATCGAAGCCTTGGTTATGACAGACAACACCAAGATGCTGAAGTGTTATGATCTAGGGGTTCAACAGCTGCACCTCTTCCAGGCTGTATAGAGATGATAGGCAGGCCATGGAGATCATCCACAGACTGTAGAGAGATAGGCAGGCCATGGAGATCATCCACAGACTGTAGAGAGATAGGCAGGCCATGGAGATCATCCACAGACTGTAGAGATGAGATAGGCAGGCCATGGAGATCAGCCACAGACTGTAGAGAGATAGGCAGGCCATGGAGATCAGCCACAGACTGTAGAGAGATAGGCAGGCCATGGAGATCAGCCACAGACTGTAGAGAGGATAGGAGCCATGGAGATCAGCCACAGACTGTATAGAGACAGAGAAAGGCAGGCCATGGAGATCATCCACAGACTGTAGAGAGATAGAGATAGGCAGGCCATGGAGATCAGCCACAGACTGTAGAGAGATAGGCAAGGCCATGGAGATCAGCCTCAGACTGTAGAGAGATAGGCAGGCCATGGAGATCAGCCACAGACTGTAGAGAGATAGGCAGGCCATGGAGATCAGCCTCAGACTGTAGAGAGATAGGCAGGCCATGGAGATCATCCACAGACTGTAGAGAGATAGGGATAGCAGGCCATGGAGATCAGCCCAGACTGTAGGAGATAGAGATAGCAGGCCATGGAGATCAGCCACAGACTGTATAGAGATAGGCAGCCATGGAGATCATCACAGACTGTAGAGAGATAGCAGGCCATGGAGATCAGCCACAAGAGGGCTGTCACCTCACAACCCTAACACTGACTGATCAACAACCTCTCCAATTTGACATCTAAATATTGGGCTGATTTTTCAGCTAAATGTTTATGTATTAAATGAAAAAACCCTACTTCATAGTAAACTTATGAGGCAGATTGCGCTGAAACTTTTTTTTTTTTTTTTTTTGCTGAAACATTATTTAGTCAGGGGGCATGAACCCTTCCATAGCTTTCAATTGCAGGTGGTGGGCTATTTGTTTGACAGTAACCAGAATAACTATCAATGTAAACTTACACATACTGGCTACACAGGATCACATTGCCTGCAAAAAGTCTAGTCACAGTAAAACTTATTTTTTAAAACACAAAAGTTTACGCAAGTACAACATTTATTCAGACATAAAACTTGCAGAATGAATCACAGTACAGCAATTGAGGTCACTGGATAGTCTAAGGTTGGCAATAATGCAACTTAAAAAGTAGCAGCTCTTAACCCAGAAAATATGGTGCATCATCATATACTCAACAGAAAAGAACGCTTTTCATTTTCATTCCCTCTTATAATATTTTCACGTTAAATTTACCAAACACACACTTGATCAGCTAAGAACAACATTTACAAGACCCGTGGCTGAGTGGGTGATAAACAGCATGAATGAACAAATGAACATAAAGTTTAAGCACAGGAATTACGTGAGAAGCTATTAAAAAAACCAGTGCAGCACAAGCCATAAAGTAAAGTGCAGAAGCAAAAGGAGGGCGGAGGCAGGTTGAAAAAAGATTCAGGAAAGAAAGGAGGGAGTGAGCAGGCAAAAAACAAAACAAAAAATGTATTATTTATGAGTAAATAGAAAATAAATACACAGAAAAGAAATGAAATCTGTTTGCTTTTAAGATTCCCCCCCACCTACCTTCTCTTCTTTCATAAAACAAACTGGCGTCAGATAGGGAAAATACAGCTTTTATCTTTTAATTAATTTATTTTATTTTATTTATTTTATTATTATATTTATTACAGGTTTTATCTTATGAACAGATCCAAGGGCCACAGTTTCAGTTCGTCAAAGTGATATCATTTGATATACCTATATAAACTAAGTTACATCTATTCTAAAATGTTTAAAAAAAAAAAAAGCAACTTGAAGTTATAAATGTGTATTTCTTTGCATGTCCTTGACCATCACCTATTCTGTAGTCTAGTTGACCGTGGGGCACCCCTGAAGATTTTACAACCAGCTTCCTCCACTCCTCGCAGTTCTCTGCTTTCCATAGTAATATGTCATTTCACTCAAGGCCAGTCCACTCTATGATGATGTCCTCCCATTCTTTTCTCTGTCTGCCTCTTTGACTCCCCCTTGTACTGTTCCCTGTAAGACTGTCTTGGGCAGTCCAGACCTTCATGTGACATGCCCGTTTTGATGTTACACAGTCTCATGGTTGCCAACAGAGCTGTATGCAAAACCCTGTTGAGTGCTGTAAAAACTCCACACAGACATGGTAAAGATCTTGCTGGTGTTGCACATACTTCTCACAGAGTGTTCTATGGTTGGCAATTTGCTCTGTCCTGTTCTTCTTTCCTTTTTTGGTTTCAATTCACCGTTTAGATTCAAAATCTCCATAACCATCAGCCTGTAGGCTTTTTTCGTTTGTTTTTTTGTCGTTTGTTTGTTTTGTTGTTGTTGTAGGTTTTTAATTTTTGATTAAAACAATTTTTTGGGGGGTGGTGGTGGTGGTGGTGGTTGCTATAATTCAGAAAAAGAGATCAGATGTAAATATGTACCACTTCCTAGGTAAGTACTGAATTTTCTTTGAGGGAAGATGATAAGCTTTGATATTTAGATACATATATATACAAATGAGCCTGACAGATTGTTTTCAATTAAAATAACAAATAACCAACCAAACATTCTAGAGATGACAACAGATACGAAAAATAAATAAAATATATGACCAAAATAACAAAACTTACATATCAGTTATGATAAATGTAACTTCCAGAAGAGAATACAGAAACAGCACAGCAAGCGTGAACTTTTCTACCTATGATGATAGAAATGGGTCTAGAAATAAAACTCATAGAAGGTAGCAAAACTTTAAAAGCACTTCAACGAAAAAAAAGCAATTGGACAAAACAGGATATTTCTGAAAACAAAAGATGTAAAAACTTAGGGTTTTTTTTACCCACAACCCATAAACTAGGTGTGCGTGCTTGCGTGTGTGTGTGTGTGTGTGTGTGTGTGTGTGGTGTGTGTGTGTGTGTGTGTGTGTGTGAGTGTGTGTGTTGTGTATACATACCCACATCTGCAGCAGTATTTCTGCATTTGTGCAGCACTATTATGTGAATGTAATGGATTTCCTTATCAGCATTTTAAAGATATATGTCAATAATACAAGAAGACTGATTTCCTTTCTCAAAATACATATAAACCAACAAGAACAACCCCAAAACAGCCAGCCAAACAGACTTGCTCAGCAATTACAAAACTTGCGTGGGTTAACAGCATCACCACCAACAACAACAACAATAAAAAGAAAAGAAATGAGGGTAAGGAAAAAACAGTGAATACAGCACAAAGAAGATACACAGATGATAAATTTAGCATTAGCACTCTTTTCACTTTGCCCTGCCGTTCTACTACAGTACCAGATCCTTGTTTCTGAGGGCACTCATTCATTCACTTGCTCACTCATTCACTCACTCTATGAAGGCATCTTATGGTCAGGAACATCAAAAATCACAACCAAAATGGGAACGCAGAATACACCACTGTAAAACAGACATCACTCACTGCTGGTATTACACGATGATGCACTGATCAGTGCTGTTGACATTGGTCATCACATCAAGACATATGAGACAACAGACCATTGACATCTACCACCATCACAAGTTGCCCAATGCATAAACCCCTTTGGAGTCATTCAGGTGACTTTCTTTCAGCACTTCTGAAGTCATTTGGATGACTTTCTTTCAGCACTTCTGAAGTCATTTAGGCGACTTTCTTTCAGTACTTCTGAAGTCATTTAGGCGACTTTCTTTCAGCACTTCTGAAGTCATTTAGATGACTTTCTTTCAGCACTTCTGAAGTCATTTAGATGACTTTCTTTCAGCACTTCTGAAGTCATTTAGATGACTTTCTTTCAGCACTTCTGAAGTCATTTAGATGACTTTCTTTCAGCACTTCTGAAGTCATTTAGGCGACTTTCTTTCAGCACTTCTGAAGTCACTAAGGCGACTTTCTTTCAGTGCTTCAGTTGATTTTATTCAAGCCCTTCTGCAGTTGTTTAGATGACTTCTACACACTTGGCTGGATAGTGTCTCAAAAAAAGAGAAGCTTTTAGCCTTCTTTTGAATCACATATGATTTTTTTTTCTGGGAACATTTAAAGAATGATAAACCGTAATAAAAACATGAAATCAAACTGTGAGCAAATTCTTCATGAAGAGTCAGATATTCTTGGCAAAAAATACATTGCATACTCCAGACCATTCTATTGTTTGTTTGTTTGTTTGTTTGTGTGTGTGTGTGTGTGTGTGTGTGTGTGTGTGTGTGTGTGTGTGTGTGTGTGTGTGTGTGTGTGTGTGTGTGTGTGTGTGTGTGTGTGTGTGTGTGTGTGGTTTTTGTTGTGGGTTATTTTTGACAGATCAGCTCCTTCATGTTTACTGATATATACATACATAAGCATTTCTTTGAATATAAGATTTCATCCACTTAACCTTTCAAACAGAATTTGAAACAAGGTTTAACTGTAAAAAAAAAAGGACAGAAAATCCTATCTTGCAGAGGCTGCTAAGGTCATTTTCACCGCCATCACACCCCCTTCTCAGCTAGCTTGACCAAAGGCATAATCGAAAGTCCTTTAATTAAACTGGATCAAAGCTTACATGTTCCTTACTTCAGAACATACTCCAAACCTGACAATTTTGACAAGGACTTGGTTTCACCTAGATCATCTGTCAAACTTTGTGACAGAGTTAAAGGCAAATGATAAACTGACACCTTTTGATCATGACAACCGGCACAAAAGCCTTGATAAAAACACTAATACAAGTTTCCTTCTTTTCTGTCCACTGACAGCAGGATTTTCATCTCACAAACCAAGCACTTTTATCATGAATAAAGCCATACTTCTAATTCCAAAGGTCTGACCACTTTTTCTTGCTCCACTTGGATTAGTATTTTATTAAAAAAGCAAACAAATTCAACATATTGGCAGGTTTGCTTGGACATAATCAGTCATGAGCTCATCTGATAGCAGTGGATTTGCCATGGTGATTTAAATATGCCATGGCGATTTAAATGAGCACAAAAGATCAATTAAATCAGAGAATGACTAAAAACAGCACATTATGTTTTCATGGCTTCTTTGCCCAGGGATAGCATTCCAGTGTTCAAGTAAACTTGTTACACTTGATAAAAGGAATCAAGGCTACTTTAATGGCCACAGACTCTGCAGGAGAGTATTCCTGATGTAAACTTTTACTTTGTGGTTTTTTTTGTTTGTTTTTTTAAGTTCCTCCAGCAGATCTCTTCCTATCTAGTTAACCATCAAATGGTTTGCAACTTAACAGGAACTCATTTTTTTTGTTTACCAATACCTACCCCCCCCCCCCCCCCCACACACACACACACACACATTACAGCATACAGATTCATTGGAACACATACACCACACTATATACTGTAATATTTTGATAATTCAGTGTTCAAGGATGGATTCAACAATAATGAAATGTGTTTTCAAAGTCCACATCTAAAATTTTTTAAAGACTTTCTGAAGCAAAATGTCTCTTGCTTTCATTCTTTCAGTCTACTTTGTACAAAGTCTCACCATCAAGGGGAAAAATACAAAGAAAACCACAAATATTTTCCCCACTAGTGCTGGTCAAAATTTCTTTAAAAAAAAAGTTGTAACAACAGCTGAACAAGAAATCTCAAGCTGAAACTGCTGGCACACTCATCATTCGTCATCTTTCAATAATGCCTCAGATAGAGACTTTAGGGACAGCTGGTCTTCAGAAAAGAAGCCATCATTTCCCATTTTGAAAAAAAGAAAATGACATGGAACAGATTAATGCAAAATGATCTTCTTTAAAGAATATGCCAATATGAGTAAGAATGAATTTCTTGTACATCAGACTTGCAACTTAACTTTTAAACTTTTTACTGAGGGAAAAGACAGTTACTGTGTGTTCCATTCTAATACTACGCTAACACATGAGTTGTGATTCTGATGTGTGTAAATGTCACGAGAATGAAATTTTTGATCATCATCAATAAAAAGAATGTTTCAATGATCACTGACTGAATATGTGAAAAAAAAACCCAACCTTGATAAGAAGTGTTTCTTGATGTGAGCATAAGTAAGATTGAATTTTTTATAGTAAGTTAAATTGAACTAAAAAACAAAAACAAAACAAAACCCATGTAGTTAAAATTTATCTTATGTGTTTGTAGAAGTAAAAATGAAGTCATACATTTTTGGAGGGTCTACATCAATATCACAAATAATTGCAATAAAAACCAAAACAAACCCTACCAACAACAAAATGAGTGTGAATTAGGAAAACAACTCTGACTAATACAAAACCCAAATCACATGAACTGAAATGACATAAGAAGACAACCAACAGAGATCAAACAAATGTGACCAACACTCATCAAAACAAATACCAATTGAAAGACACAACCCCCATGTATTAACTTTTACTTTTTACGTTAAGACATGTACAAAAACCTAATCCTTGTTTCAAATGGCCTGCATGGGCTAAGGAGAAAGAATACCTCTAAAGAGCAGTCTGATGTGAATGCATACATTTTTCAATTTAAGAAGTGTTTATAAATTCCTGTATGACTCTTTCATACAACACAGCACAGCAATTCCTACCTACACGGTTTACCTAGTAGATAATTTCTCTGATGCACATAGGAATTATTGTTCATCTACATTCCGAAGCTAATAAAAAAATAAATGGAATGTAACTGATCTGTTCAATGACACAAGTCATTTACACAGTATATGGAAAAATATCATAGTTATGGCAACGATCATTTGTATTTACAGTTCCCAGAAAAAAATAAACTCCACCAAGTTCATTCATGTTCCACCATTTATGATTTAGCTTCAGGTACAATCAACAGAGTGACTTGATTCAGATACCCTCTGAATAGGACTCTGTGTCATGTGCAGCCAACAGGCATACTTGAACTCTTCATATCACAATATGCAAGCCATTGGCCCCCCTCCCCTTTTTGAGGTTTGTTCCTAACAGGAGTGCTCCCAGAAGTCACACATTTCAAAATGCTTCCAAGTAACACAATAAGGGGCTGAGGATAGGGGTCCCATTTCACCCAAAGATAACTCCCCTCCTCACACCCCTTCCACTTCCCGCAAAGCCACAGAATTGGTGACACCTCCCGTTTCCTCCATCTTAGCTTTGATCTTGGCCAAGGCATTAGCCCGGAATTCCTCAGTCTCTGGCACATTCTCCACCTGAATCACCCTGTTGTAGGTACGCCAGCGCAACAACAACTGAATGTACATTTTGCACTGCACGTACATAAAGACAAGTCCACCTGTGAAGCCAATGGCCACCACAATCAGCTTGGTCCAAAAAGGCCAGTCCAGGTTGCCACTGGACACCTCCTCTGTGGTGCGGTCAATCAACACATACAGTGACCAGATGACGCAGGTGATAGCGATGACGTGGAAGGCCACAGAGCAGATGATCTTCCGTCGCTCAGCTGTTGTCATGTCCAGCCTCTCCCACTGCAAACACAAGGCACTGGGGTGTAAACTTCAGGATAAAGTGATCGGTAAGAAGCTTCCTTCAACTTACTCTAAGTTTAAGTAACAATACAAAGACTCAAAAACAGACTTGGTCTTGACAATGACGCAAGTGAACATTACATAAGGAGAAATACCATACATTTAGGTAAAGGTGTCCCATAACCTGTGTGGTTGTAGGGGAGCAAGGCGTCAGAGACCTCAGCTTCTCTAGGGCCAGCATGTTGAGGGCTGTGCCCATCTCCTCTCCCTCACTGCTTTACCTTCCCTGACCCTAAAGACGGCAGGTACCCATTTACAGCTGGGTGAACCGCACTGTAGTCAAAACGTGCAAACGGTCACCCATCCAATTGGCAACCACGCTTGGCGCTGCTTAACCTTGGCTGGGGAAAGCAAGCGCTCTGACCACTGAGCTATCCCGTCCCCAATATTACAATAAAAACAAAACAAAAAGAAAACCCAACTCTACATAAACATATAACTCTACATAACTGAGAACACTTTCAGATTTCTCCACAAAGGTCTTCTGGAATGACCTATTTCAGCCTCCTTAGCACAAAATATATATAATTTTATATATTATAAGTCCTGGTGCACAATACACCCTTTGACCTTAAAACGTACATAAGTTGGGGGGTTTTGGGGGTGGGTGGTTTCAAAGATACTTTTTTTTGTTCCCTTATACAGCTTAAATTAATGCTAAGTGAAAGGTGTCGGCTGACTCTACTGACCGGTAGTTGAAGTGATTCTCCCTTCCCCCACAGTAAATACTCTAAGGTGAAGGAAGCACAGCACAATCAATTTTCCCCTCCTCTGATTCACAGAGGCAAACTGTCTTCATACAAAACTGTTCACAACTTGTGCCACATTTGTTTTTTTTCCAGGGCATGAATCTTACCTAATAAATTTATTGTTATCATATTCTGTTAACCAATACAAAAGAAGAAAGTACAATATAAACATGTTGAGAGGACAGAACAACCATACGTCTCCATCAACTGAAATGTCGGAAAACACCCCAACTTTCTAGAATTCTCACAGCAATCAACTCCTGCATTTTGGGGGGATTCAATTCCTATATCTAGGTGGGATGTATGGCACTGTGACGTAAATGATAGTTGTTAAGAAGAACCACAAGACTGCTGGAAAGTCTTTAAAAAAACACAAAAAAAACCCACCACCACATACACAAGAAAACACATGAATTTTTCAAAGCTGAATTAGTACATAGATTTTAACTAACACAACTGTTAACTTCTAACATAGTGTGCATGGAATAGCAAGGTGTTCTCATCACATTGTAACAATATCAATGCCAAGCTGAATTTTCATAATGCATTCTACATTGCTTTAAAATGTGAAGAATGATACCGATAGAATTATTCATAATAAACAGCCTGCTTTGTGAACTTTTGATCTTTTTGCTAGATGAATATGAACTTTCTTTTTACCAGACTAAAATTTAGAGTGCTGATGCAAATCTAGATAAGAATTCAGACTTAATTATGGTTTTGGTAAAAAGAAAAGAAAAAGGTCAAGATACATTAAGTATGAATGAAGCATTGTCAACATACCTGACAATGTGACCATTCTAATAAACCATCATTCATTCTAGAGATGTGACAGGAAAAGCTAATTTGAGGCAGTGATGAAAGTTATACTATAACATGAAAAACTGATAAATAAATAGTGAAGAACTGATAAATGAAAAATAAAAATGGGCATGAGACAATAAACCGAGATCCCATGTGCTAACTCATGCAAAACATCTTGTGCACACGATAAAACCCGTTTAACTTTTTGGAAGAGTAGGCCATTGTATGCCAGTGGGAATGGGCGACACCCTTTAAAGAAACAAATATTTATCAAAATCCTATTGCATGACTAAAACTTGTAAACGCCAACACTTTCTCCATGATTACCTCTCTGAAAGGCTTGGTCTTGGTGGTGATCAGGTACTCAAAGTGACACAACTCGCAGGACAGTTTCTCTGAGCTCTTGATCCACTTTTGAAGACAGCGCACATGGACATACTTCAAGGAGCCCAGGCATAGACAAGGGGAATACAGTTTGTTGCCCTCTTCACTCTCACAGTGACAGATGCGACAGATGTCCTGCCGCTCTGATGTGGACGACATCTGTGACTCGCATCTGTCAATGGCGGACTCCTCCACATTGGCTTCCATGTTGCTTCCAATCACCACCTCCTGAAAATAAATGTTTTTATTTTTCACTGATTTTAAAGATTGTATAAGTTAATAATTGTCATTTTGTTATGTAGGACACTACATTACTGAATGACACCCAAACCACAAAGAAACACAGTGTATATAAATCTCAGTAATCTGACATTTCACGATGCAAGGATAATATCCAATCTGAAAAAAAGTAACAATTGTTTGTGTGTGTGTGTGTGTGTGTGTGTGTGTGTGTGTGTGTGAGTGTGAGTGTGAGTGTGTGTGTGTGTGTGTGTGAGTGTCTGTGTGAGTGTGCACACACATACTATAATACAAAATGCAAAACAAGTCTCCCTCATTCTTTTGGTGGATTGGAGGTCTAGAGGTAATGCACCTGCCTAGAAAGCAAAAATTCTGGGTCGGAAATGTGCGGTGGTTCAAACCCTGTTTGGGCCCAAAACTTTTCTCCTATCCATTGGACCATGAGTGGTGGTCTGGATGCTAGTCTTTCAGGTGAGATGATAAACCAAGATACCATGTGTTAAACAAAATTATTAAGTGCACGTAAAAGAACCCATGGCAGTAAGATGTCCCTGGCAAAATTCTGTTGAAAAAAGCCACTCTGAAAGAGATAAAAGATTTTTTTTTTTTTTTACTTACTAGGGAAGCAGATACAGTTGCAGTCAGGAAAAGAAAAAAAATAGAGGGTGGCGCTGCTCTTGTGGTGACAAGCTCTTCCCAAAGAAACAGCCCGAATTTCACACAGAGAAATCTGCCATGACTTTAGGTGGTGTAAAATGTAAATATCTTGAAACTCACAATATTAACATTTAGATAAACTTTTATGCACATTAGCTGTATCTAAGCCTTAAAACAAAGCAAAAAGACACATTGAAACTAATAATAGTACTTAAGTAGGCTTGGTGTTACAATCACAGCATTCAATAATGCCAAAACATTAGATATTTTTTATGATAGCTGTGACATTGAAACAGCATTCTTATTCAAGAGCACGACTCACTGACCTCTCTTTATCTAAAGCCCCCCCCCCCCCCATTAATTTTTTTTTTTACATAAACTAAATGATGAATATACCTATATTCAACATACTTGTTCATATTACAATGAAACACTATGCAACAGTTTGTGTGAAAAAACATCACTGCCACCTATAGTGTCAATCACATAATCGAGTTGTTGTCATTGAATCCACAAACAGCAAGTATTGTTGTCTGTCAGTGTCAGATGAGCGAAATGCATTGCATAGCCAGAAAGCGCCTGACAAATATTACCTGGTTAGAAGAAAAATCTAGAACCAAAAACTTCAGTTTCTTACTGACACAAGAGGGTTTTGAACAATATCTCACTGAAGTCAAAATGCCAATCATATAACAAAGTTCACAGTGAACGCTGGGAGAATCTATCACTAAGCTCTTTGCTTTTGGAATTGCATTTAAAGGCTGCATTCTTTGTATCATTCTCTCCTTTACATACACCTTTTTTCCACAAAAAAAGAACAAAGTCCTGAACACTTAACATGAAGTGTCAGAACTTCCATTACACATCAAATCTAATACAGCACACAGTGCGTGGTGTCTAATCATTATACACAGTAAGAAAAACATCATGATTGGTGACACACTCTACACATCTGTATAGTGTATATGTGCTAAATTAACTCCTATGTGCAAAGCAATAATATCACTGAAGATAAAGGATGTGAAAAATCATTTATGCAATATCTTCAGAGCAACCTAACAATTCAATACTCTTTTAGAAAGAAATAATGTTTTACTGACAGCATAGTCTTTGTTCTATCAAAATGGATCACACGTAAATGTGTGTGTGTGTGGTGGAGAAGAGAGAGAGAGAGAGAGAGAGAGAGAGAGAGAGAGAGAAGAGAGAGAGAGAGAGAGAGAGAAGAGAGAGAGAGAGAGAGAGAGGAGAGAGAGAGAGAGAGAGAGGTGCGTGCGCGCACGTACGCACACACACACCAGATAGAAAAAACTGAGGGAGTGAGTCAGCAAGATATTATTTTGTGCAAATTGTAGACTGGTAGAATACCTTACAGATATTACAGATGTAAGTATCAGATAAAAAATACCCAACATAACAGTATTCATAGTCACTCAATGTATTTTAACTATGACGTTGGAGAAGTAACAATGAAAGAGCCCATTCACTCTAGTACCCACAATGAAAACAGGATGTTTTTATCAAAACAATATCTCGGGTATCCCAGTACATTAATCACACAGTAAACCTGTCCTTACACAACAATACACTTACATCTATTTGAAAAGGCAAACACCATGTGTTTGATGTAAACCTGAATGAATGCAGTCAAAAACAGCTGCACATTGGAATCACAGCCCACTCACTTCCATGAAAACTGTAGTTCAGCACCAATGCTCTTGAGTCCCACTGACAAAACAGTATGTGAGTAACCCCCCCCCCCCCCCCCCCCCACCTCCAAAAAAAAAAAAAAAAAGAGCATATACTATTCCCCTTCACATCAAAACATACACAAAGATATCTCTTACTTGATCCAGGAAGGAGAAAGCTAAGATATAGTTGCCAAAATAAAACCCAACCCCCCTCCCCCCCACCAACCCCATACTCAAACCCCTTATCAACAAGGATATTATTCAGATGACACGAGCTTGACTACACTATGGTGAAGTACTTTCAAAGGAATTTTGTATAGGTTTTTTGGTTTTGTTTTTAAATAGCAATAAAATCATTCTCTCTCTCTGACTCTCTCTCTCTCTCTCTGTGTCTCTGTCTCTCTTAGTTTTAATTACACATTAACACAGGGACAGACAGAGAATAAAAGGTGTACTTACAAACAACATCATCATATCTCTCTCTCTCACACCACACACACACACACCCCACACACACACACACACACACACACACACACAAATTCTACTGGTTAAGGTGCCATTACCTGCTTGAATAAACTATCAACAGTATTAAAAATAATGCCAATATCATACAGCATTTTCACGTTTAACTAAAATACAAAGAGTGAGACCAAACAGCAATACCAGAAAAAGAATTGTATAATACATCCCAGAACATTCCCACTTCTATAGATACTGTGGTTAAAAATAGTACATGTTTTCCAGAAAGCAGGTAAAACTGAATGTGTGTGAAAAACAGTGAAACTTTGTCTACTTCATGTTCAGATTTATTACCACTTTACATTCCCCCCAAAAGAAAGGAAGTGACAAAAATAGACACCATAGTGACAGTAACACACATGGACACAGAGAGAGAGAGAGAGAGAGAGAGAGAGAGAGAGAGAGAGAGAGAGAGAGAGAGAGAGAGAGAGAGAGAGAGAGAGAGAGAGAGAGAGAGAGAGAGAGTCAAAACAAAGTCACATAAAATCAATCTTCTCCAAACCAACCTTAGTCAAGTATATCATGTCTTCTTCCGTTTTAACACTACGCAAAACCACCACCCCAACCTCTAACACACACACACACACACACACACCACACACACACACACACACACACACACACACACACACACACACACACACCATACACACACACAGCATATAATTCACAACATATCACCTCAGTTATGCAATCCCTTTATAGTGAAATGATATTTTCCAGTTATTACCCGTACCAGGAAATTTATCTTTCTGAGAAAGAAACATTAAAAAAACAACAACCCCTAAACAGTAATTATAGATTCTGTAATCTAAACACATAAAAAAGACCACAAACAAATAACATTACAGGATACATCATGTGCATCCCAGTATATTTATCATTTCAATAAGAAGCTGCCAAAATTCAACATTACCAAAAACATGTCATGGAACAAGAGGCAAAAAACAACTGAACTGCAGAGCTTACCTCTCAAGATGAATAATTCTCCAAAATTCTTACAACAAAAGCATCAAGCATGAACATGTGAACGCCCAAAACAGTCTAAAATGCACCCCTCATGCAGAAACAAGACAAACTATGGCCTACACATGTACGCATTCCTGCCCTTACAAACAGAATATATTTACGATGTGCACTTGACCTGTGCAACACACTTTATGTTGTGAGTCAGCGTGGATAGACTCCCTCCCTAAATGACAAGACACAACCTTCAAGGAACACGCAGCGAAAAAAAAAAAATCCAGTCATGCGTGAAATCTGCATTCACAATCTTCATCCCTTTCACGGAACTTACTGCAAGGCAATTTCCTTGTTTTCTCTCTTCTTTCTTTCTGTTTTTAAAAAAAAAAATTGGGGGGGGGGGGGGGGGGGCATTTATTCTTTCTCTTCCTTTTTTTTTGTTTTGTTTTTTCGTTTTCTCCTTTCCAACAGTGATGCACCAAGTTTTAAAGCAGTCAGGTGTGTAGAAAAAAAACCAGGTGCATTATTTATCTTAATGTTCATGTATGTAAGTGTACAACAAATGAATGTAAATGCATTAGTTCACAATACATCTTTCTTTAACAATATGTGTGTTATATCTGGGTGTGTTTTTCCTGTTCACCAGCTTTCTGTTTTCCAACCTGAAGAAGAGCATCATTTCTTAGATACATATATGTATCTCCAATACTGATAATCCCATCCACTTTTTCCACAGGGCAAAAGCATGTGCATATGCAACTAACACCGCTTCTTTACATACTATAATAATGATCACTATTACAGACATAAAAAACTCCTGTTTGAAAAATAATACCTGATTCTTTTCCATTTTGTCTTTAAGATTTCACAATTCTGAGCTGGGTGTAGGCTGCCTGTCTACAACTGGTCTCTGTCTCTCCTGTTTTTGTTTATATCAGGACACAGCACGTGAGGCACGCTTTCATAACTACATCACAAGTGACCTTGACCTCGGTGCTGTCAAGAAATGCCAGACACAATTTAGACGAAAACGCTTATGTCATTGTAGTGGTGAAGTTTGCTTTGAACAATTCCCCTCTTCCTTAACGAGATGAAAGTTTGTCAGCTGGATCAATGGAGTCAATGCCACTTCAAGCACTATACAATACTAATGTTGTTTCCATAACAATGACTATTCAGTATTGTCAGAGTAGTTCTGATTTTAAAACTAGGGAACATCTTCAAGCAAGTATATGCAAATGACATTTCCAGACATTCAAGCTGAAACAAACTTGCACATGTATATTTTAATGTTTCATAAGTTTGATAGAAAGTCTAGTTAATTTTTTTTTTTTTTTAATCCTATTTCAACGTACATAATGTTTTAGAGTACTTATAGCATTTTGACAAAAGTCAGTTGTCAAGCACTTTAGTATAAGATTTTAATAATGTGTACCTCAGATTAAAAACTTTTTGGTAAATGGTTATGATGACATAAACACCGCTTTTGACACGACCATGTAAACTTTGCACTGTCTGGACTAAATAGAAAAGTCCATGAGCTGATATTACAATTTTATTCAGCATGAATGCTACTGTGAAGTCATGTTTGCCTAAACTATGAATCTGAATCACACTCCTGAGGCCACTAAAACATATGATCTACTGTTAGCATTGAAGGCTACAAAAATCACAATAACTGGAATCAATATATAAAACTGTTCTCATCTCATAGCCTGTCAATGGAAAAGAAAGTTTGTGTGCATATCTAGTTGACTAAACTTATAGTAGATGTAGTAAAAACTGAGATGCACAAAATGTAGCGTGCATGCACAAATGTAGCATACCTGCATGCACGCGCATGCACACACACACACGTACACACACTTTTTTCTTCCTATTTGTACAGCAAAATTGCAATGGGATAACTTTTCATTTGATTAAGACTTTACAATTCAATGTTTTAGCTGAAAGTACATCTGTTTGAAACATAGGTACCAGACACGGAAACAACATTACAGACTGATACCTCCCAACTTGCTCAAACTTAGGCTGAACCATCGTCACAGAACCATCACATGACGACAAACAGGCTGAAGATTATACACCACACCCCGTCACTTTCCCTGGATTGGAATCAAAACTGACATTTTCATGTGATCTGCTCTCCTGACTTCTGCCCTTTAGCAGCAAACCTCTGGGAGCATGTATCGATTTAAGTGCAGTGCATGTGATCTCTTCCTCTGTTGCCTTATCCCATGAACAGGTATAAGTTTTAGCACAGACTTCAGGATCAAAACAGAGATAGTCCGATACAGTACAGGCTTATACCCCTTCTTCCTGAATAACTGCATGTTAAGAGGTAAAGTAAGAGCCGTGAATACAAAATTTGGAAAGGAAAATCTCCCAATCTGAGAACACACTCCTGAAATCCACTACAAAATCCCCATGCAACTTGATCTATTTCCACAGGAAAATGTTTACTCAAACTCCCGTAGAAAACCAATGAAATGCAATTCAAAGATGAAATAAAAGACAACAAAAGTAAGATAGAATAATGATTTATAACCAAACAATGCAATCATGAATCAACCACCAAAACAGGGGGTAAAAACCAAAAGACCCAAAGACATACAGGCACACAAATCATTCCTAGCAGACAGAAATAGCACAGACCTGTACATTCTGCTTAATCATCTGCAATGTTGCAGGAAAGGTATCGATCAACTGACAGTGATGATTAAACTTTCATGCAGGGTGACAACACACGCTCTCTCGCTCTCTTCCACATAAGCATGTTTAGCAAACCACAACACGATCCCGAAGGGCAGTGATGCCTGACGGTAGTTATGATTATCTGTGCAGCATTTTTAGCAGGTGAGTAAAATACTATGTGGCTCAAGAAGACATTTTAAGTGTCCCCTCAAAAACTTTCCTCAGCAATAATATACATGCAGTCTTGTGTGCACTTAGACACTCACATGCAAATGTGCAAATGATATTTTGTCACGTGACACTTGCTTACAGCCTCTGCCTCTTTTGATAACACTGATTATGCACTGTAGTCTGTACCCACACTGCCAAATTTCCAGATTGTACAGAAAAAGTGATATGATAATCACACACTTCTCTGTTCCACTAGACTTCTCTGTTCCCCCTTACATAGACTTGTCTGTTCCCCTTACACAGACTTGTCTGTTCCCCTTACATAAATTTCTCTGTTCCCCTTACATAGAGATCTGGAGCCCTGGGAGCTAAATTGAAGTACATTATGGAAGCTTCAGAATTGAATATTCACACAAACATAAAACTATGTACGGAGTAGCAGCAAAATCAGCTACTTTCAGGCTCTAGAAAAATGGACTTTGCTAGTAAAGTTCAAAGTTTCATGTTTGACCAAAAAAAAGGTACAAATCAATTTTTAGATCCTTTGTCATACATATGAACAGGACAGTCATTGTACTTTCGAAAATAAGCAGATGTTGAAACAGAAAACACGGCAACATATTGGACAGAAATGTAATGTTGGTCTGCTGGTAAATGACACTATTTACAGCAGACAACCCTTTTTTTCATTCACAAAACACCTTTATGGAGAATTTCACATGAAATTACACATTTTGAAACAATTTAGAGAGCTAAGTAACCAGATGTTTATAATGTAACACACACACACACACACACACACACAAACACACACACACACACAACACACACACACACACACACACACACACACACACACAGCAGTCCGAGCATGCAAGCACTTATGATAGCATTGCCTACAATCTCTAATGATCATTTCCTCTAGATACAGATACATATGGTCTGTCAGTGCCACTCCACGAACATGAACTTGCAGCTACTTGTAGCATTAAAAAAAATTTTTTTTATCATATAGATCTAATAATCATTTCCTCGACTTACAGAAATATGAGAGTACCACTACAGCTCTACTGCCCTTGAGTTGTGCATACAGTGGAGCGAAGACATTTGTTCTTTCCATTATTTTCTTCATTTCTTATTTTTATACTCTTTAAAAGCTGACCTGATTTTAACTTCTGAGATAAATAGTACCATGAATTCTCTGTACCTCCCTCCCCACCTCCAATCAAGCAATCAACAGTAAAACAAAAATAAACTTTATTGTACAAATCACTATCATAAAAATGACAAATCCCCTTTATTTGTAGCAATATATTACAATAGAGTTGTGTGACATTCAGTCAACTCATAAAAGAAAAGAATTGTAACACTTTGAATACATAACAAAAGGCCTGAACAAATAAACCACCTCAACTGTATGCTTATTCCTTTTTTCATAGTCCAGTTTATAATGATTGCTACGAAGAGTTCAGACTGACACAATGACAGTTGCATTATACTAAAAAAAAAAAATATGGGGGGGGGGGGGGGGAGGGGGGAAGACAAATTCAAAGCAAAGGTCAATTCTTCACAGAAACAAATTCAATCATAGGAAAGAAATTTGGACAGAAAAAATAACCACATCCTATGTGCGTCTGATGCATTCACTTACTATACTGTATACACCCTTGGCATGAGCACATTTATACTCACCCCCCCCCCCCCCCCCTTAAAAATACTACTAAATACTGGAAAAAAATCATATAGCACAAACCAAAACACACACACAACAGCACTAAGAGCAGTAAAGACAATTCACATATATCCTAGGAACAAAGAAAAGTAACAAAAGAATCGGCTTGCGACATCTGTACAGAAAAATTCGTTTCCAAATATTATATAGCATGAAAGCTTCATAAGGCAGGAAATATATGGCATAACAAGATGTCAGATAAAAAAAATTTCAAAAATCAAAAACAAAGGAAAAAATTAAGAAATACAGTAACAGAAATGAGATTTTCAGTGCAGAAAATGCCAGATGTGGTGAAAATGTAAAAAAAAACAAAAAACAAACTACAGAGTTAAACCTAAAAAGGGGAAAATGGAATTAAGGAAGCCAAAAAAGTATAACATCACCAATTTCAAACAAAATAGAATAGATGAATGTTCTTTGTGTTATTCCGCCCCTCCCATTTTTTTTTCATTTTAGCAGAATATCAAATTACACACACACACACACACACACACACACACACACACACACACACACACACAACGCACACACACACACACACACACACACACACACACACTGACGGCATATCTGGATCCAATCTGAATACAGGAAATACACCTAAACACTTGCACACCCTGCTGTACTTGCTCCAAATATTCTGCTAAAAAAAAGAAAAAAAAGAAAAAAAAAGAGGAAGTAATTCCATGCTAAATGGTGCCTCAATTAGGAAAGGTATTTTCCACTCAACTGTCATAGCAACACACTAAGGTGCCTAAAACACATCCCCCCCCCCCCCCCCCCCCCCCCCCCGAAGAAAAAGAAAGCCTGTTTAGCAAAGCTAGGGCTTTGTGACCTACAGAAACTGAGAAAGAATGACATGGATTTTTGTAGCTGACATTGTTGTACGCAGCTCTGAATATCTTTCACGCTTTAACAATTTCAGCTTTGCTCCAGGTCTTCCATGAAAGAGGTTCATCATTAACTGGCATGACATTTGACAAGTGACCAGTCTGTAAGCTCTGAGTACTCTTCTCAGACTTTACAGTACATCACCTATGTAAAGGTGCATAGGGCTTCAGCTGAAAATTGAAAAGCTCACGATGTAAGCTCACGCTCTGGGAAAATCAATAAGACATGCTACAAATGACATCACTTGACAAAAAGTCAGGGTGTTAGAAACAAAAATCAATTGTATGATCTGTTTGTTTACATTCTATCTTTCAGGTGCACATTTACCTGAACAATAGAGTCATTGAAGGGACCGAATGGTGAGTGGGGTGAACAGAGCACTGGATTTGTAACCTGGCAGCAATCTGAGGGTGTGGTTTCAGCAGCTGCTGAACACTGGATAAGACTTAGAAGGGGATCTTCCACCCCCCACCCCTCCAAACAAATGCTTCAAATGAGATTATCTAAATACGCTGTGGTCCCATGTGTGAATGCTGGCATAACATCATGTGCATATGTTAAAAAAAACCTCCCTTATCTTTTGTGAAAGAGCAGGTTATTTATGGGATTGTGGTACAGACGACATGAACATGTATATACCTGGCATACAATCTACATCCTGTAGTGGGATGGGATTCACCATGTTCACCTTGTCCAAAGTATAAACTGAAAGTTACTGTCCAGGGCAACACTGAATCTTCAGGGAAAAATGGACTATGTGAAGCCAAACAGTTCTTGGCAGTATACACGACACGTTCTCGCCCCCCAAAAAAAAACAACAAAAAAAACAACAACAAACAACAAAACCCAACAAAATCTTCTCACTGGAGAGTTTGATTTCAAATTTACAACACCCATTATTTCACATAGATAAGGCACACACCATTTCCACAAGGGTGCCTGGCACATTTCTGCCTTTTAAAGTGTTCCTTTTCTTTCTTCTATATAAAAAAGAAAAAGACTTTGCCTAGGAGTTCAAAGTGCATTTTACAAAACAAATGTGAGTTTACTTTTATCAGGTAATCTGAGGTACATAGTTTTTGCTTCTATCTATCATCTGGTATCTATCCATCTTGGTTTAATCTTTCTTGGTATCTATCTTTCTCAGGGTATTATCTGTCTTGGTATCTATATTCAACACACACACACACACACACACACACACACACACACACACACACAAAATATAATAATATATATAATATATATATATATATATATATATATATATATATAGATATATATATATATATATATATATATATACCTGCATTGGCAACAGCCCTTTTTTTTTAAAAAAAAAAGGCATAGTTATAAAACAAACTGTTAGAGTTAGTTTCCTTCAACAGGACATCTTCCAAATGCTTAGGTAAATACACCACCCCTACAAAAAATCCATGTAAACATGCCAGTTTAAAATGGCTACAGCATGGCTTAGAGTCTATCCGTGAAAGCACACAACTGGATACAGTTTGTTTGAAAATGTTAACAACTGTGTCTGATTAGCCAATGGGCGGAAAAAGTTTGGATAATGCACCAATCTAGCTTGGTAAGTGTCCAGTGCTCGACATTCCTGAATCCATGAAGTTGCCTGCCACTTGGAAAACAGACCTCTTTTGTGCTTAGATTCTCACAGTCTACAAAGCACATGAGGACCAAAAAAATATTACAATAACAAGTCAAATAATGCAAATTATAATCTCTGTTTCAATATCAGTATTTTTAAAAACTTTCTTTTAAATGAAATTTGAAAAAGAAACAAAAGTTCCCTTTTCCTTTCAGTCAATGAGTGTACACTATTTGGAGTTGACAGCCAGCAAGAATGACATCAAATTAGGAAGTTTCTTCATCTTAGCTTTCTTCTCTTCACAAGAAATCCCAAAGAAGAATGTTAGTTGTTATTACACTTCAGATGGTACTGCATTTATACATGTATCTAAATATAATTTCATAAAAAAACACCACCACCAACATCACTTTACCATACAAAGTTATGCATAGAAACATCATCTCAAGAACAAAAACCACTCTGTATGGTCTTGTGTACTGCCAGACCCAATATAAATACCATTATGTATTTTATCACACATGACCTTTTTTCTTTAAGTTTATTTTATCCAAACAAGGAAAACTCTCTTTTAAGTTTCTTCATTCTTACTAAATGCCTCACCACCCCCCTCCTGTCCTAAAGAGGAAATAACTGACAGAAACCCTATCATTTCTACTCTTGTCCCCCCCCCCCAAAAAAAAAAAAAAAAAAAAGAAATTAAAGAAAAGGGGGAAAAAAGGAAATATTCACAAGAACAAAGATATCAGCCTAAAAAATACAAGTCAGATGCTATCAAAAATATTTTGCTTCTATGACAAAGATTGTCATAGAAGTAAAAACTATTTTTGAAAGCATCTGACTTGTATAACAAAGAAAAAATTCACTGATTAGACCAAATACCATTAAGTGACAGGTGATTTTCACTTTAAAATCAGACAAGCTTTCTTGATATTCTACTAAAGCTATAAAAGGAATATATTGGTCAATATATAAACAGCCTTCCAATAAAGTTTTGATCTGACTTTAACTTAAAAGCAAGCCCCCCCCCCCCAAAAAAAAAAAAAAAAAAAAAAAAGAAAAAAAAAAAAAAAGAAAATATTTCTCCTTAATCAAAGTCATGTGCAATGTTCATCTTCAAACCAACCAAATGTGAATACTGAATAGTGAAGAGTACAGTTCTCTGATTAATTTCACAAGAAAAGCACACATTCTGTGAGGAATTAAAGAATGGTGCCTGAATCAGTGGATGGAATTTTCACACACACACACATAGAACAATAAGTTAGTGGGTTATGAACAGCGTGTTGTCAGAACTCCGAATCTTAAAGCAGCCTAATGAAGAGAGTGACAAGAGCACAGAATTAACATCCCAACCAAGGTTTGTACAATACTCACATCTATATCAATTTCTGTGCTGTCTTCACTGTCAACAAATGAAGGATGTCAAAAATACTTCAGACACACATTACTAGATGTAGGCCACAGAACAAAGATATGTTTCGTTGTAGAAGGGTTGGGGGTAGTTTTTTTATTAGTGCTTCACCCAACATCCTGTTTCGGATCAAGGTCCTGTTTAATGTATAAATGGGTATACAACTTATTACTTACACACACACACACACACACGGCTATCATTTTAGATGTGTGTGTGTGTGTGTGTGTGTGTGTGTGTGTGTGTGTGTGTGTGTGTGTGTGTGTGTGTGTGTGTGTGTGTGTGTGTGTGTGTGTGTGTGTGTGCGCGCGCGCGCGCACGCGTGCATGTGTGTGTGTGTGCATCAGAGAGAGAGAGAGAGAGAGAGAGAGAGAGAGAGAGAAGAGAGGAGAGAGAGAGAGAGAGAGAGAGAGAGAGAGAGAGAGGAGAGAGTGAGGAGTGTGTGTGTGTGTGTGTGTGTGTGTGTGTGTGTGTGTGTGTGTGTGTGTGTGTGTGTGTTAGAAGTTTTACATACATTATATGCTGGCTTGCTGGCTCCAATGTAATTTTAGCACACTTTAAATTACGAACAATCTAATGCCTACAACATCAATGACCCTTTCAATTCAAAGCTCTTAAGTCAAATGTTGCCAATCTGAACCATAGACACACCTTAACAGGTACATGTATTCACAGTATCCTGTTACCTTAATCACACCAATGTGTGTCAATTGCTATAAAATACCTCCGAAACCATAAATCCGCTGATAATTGCAGTCTGTGCCTCGGTGAGTAGATCAATAACAATGCCTATATAATGGGTAGTAAGACACAGCTAGCTTTATGGGATCACCTGCTGCTTGTGTAGGCATGCAGTCCAAACTTCCTATTACCATCGATCGGCACTGGCTGAAGGAAGCAGTTAACATGGAACCCGACAAACACAGCGGACCACAGTGGTGACTTCGCTCATCAATCAATAACCATAACTGATGTTTCTGTGTTGACCTGCTTTGCCTTCCAACAAACAGCAGGTTTCCCTTCTTTTTTTTCTTTTTTAAAAATAAAATTCAGGTTTCTAGCAGAATTACCACATACTTTTGATATTCTGGGGGAAAATATGATGACCTTTCATCTGACTTATTATGGGATTTAGAAGTACCTGATTTAAGGATGTGATCTTTTAATCTGACCAACCTGACTATTAATGTTCAAGATATATAATCTTTACCACATAGCCATGCTTCTGTTCTACACTTGCAATGGTTTCAGTGGTTAGCCAGGCTAACCCTACCCCCTCACCCCCCTTAAATAAAAAACAACACCCCCCCCAACAAAAAACAACAACAACAAAACAACCTGACATAAGCAAACACAAGAAAAGTGCGAAGTTTGTTACTGATAGGCAAAGAAGTCCTTGGACGTTTCTGCGAAAAAAAAAATCAGAACCCAAACAAACAAACAAAACCCAACTAATGCGCCACCCGAAAATATGATCTTGTATTATATATAAACACACACACATGATATACACATAATTATAACAGAATCTTATTAATTCTCTCAAATATTTACGTACATATATATATATATATGCATACATGCACGCACATGCACACACACACACAAAAAAACCCACCTTTTCTCCATTTTTGCCTTTCTCAGCACCCCCGGACTGTGTTTTGTTCTTCATGATATTAAGTGGATGAACAGCTACTCTTTGCATTGGCATTTTGTACAGTCACTCACATTAGCAATGAAGCTGTCATGTGGATGTCTGTTAACTTCATCTGTAACACACAAACATTAAGTATTTTACCCTTTTTATCAGTTTGCATGGGTTTTTGTTGTTGCTGTTTTTGTTTTTGTGTCACACAATTACAAAAACACACACAATTTCAAAATTTATACAAATCCACATGTTTTGTTATGTTGTGTCACACATCTTGCGCACATGTTAAAATCCTGTTCCACTTTCTGTAAGAGTAGGCCATTGTGTGCTGGTGGGAACAGGTGACAAGATTTACAAAACTGCATACACATAGGGACTGCATGTAAAAAAAACACATGAGTGCTTATTCCATAAATAAATGTTGCCACCAACATGTGGAATGTCCTTTTCGGAGATATCAGAGAATTGGTTCCACACACAGGTTTCAGAAATAACTGAAAACCTCAGTTCTGACCTGTGGCTAAGAATACATAAACTACCCATCTGCCTCCTTTACAGGGGATTTAGTTGCAAAGTGTGCATCTAGTGTACACAGACCTGAACATGCCAGCATGTGTGACAGACAGGCAGACAGTCAGACAGACAGTCACACAATCAGACCTGGACAGACAGACAGACAGATACTAAATGATTCACATTCAATGGCTATGAATCATAAAAAAAAGAATCAAGAACAAAAAGTATCAAGTTAAGCCATTTACAAATCAACAGTGAGGTACAAGATTAAGTAGTAGTACTGCAAACCTGGACTGTAATCAAACAGAGAGAAAGACACCTGTTGCTCACATACCAGAGGCAGGGCTAGTATCCTGCCCCCAAGCAATTTATCAGTGTCACTGAAAAATTTAAAAGATTATGCCCATGGATCCCAACAGATATATCACAATCCTCAACAAACATTAAAGAAGAAGAAACAACAACAACAAAAACAATATATAAAGCAAAACTAGAGTCCAGCATTTGGAAAAGTGTTTGTCTCTTCAAATTCCTATGAGTATGAGATATTAAACACTAAATACCGAATATCATCAGCTAATATAAATCCTGGAAAATACATCTTTTTTCCTTTTCTTTTGTTTTTTTGCTTTGTTTCACTGACATGGCAAGGTTTGGTAACAGTCCATGTTACTAATTTTCTTTTCTAAATCTTGGCACTGATAGCGTGAACTATTTTACATCCTTCTAAATCGAAGACACAATCCAATGCTAAGGGGCAAACCCATCTCCACATACACATCACAGAGAAGGACTTCAATCAGACATGATTCTAAACAGCAGACAAAGATGACATGAACAGAAGTCAGAATGCACAGGCATTAGTCCAAGTACATGTGTGTGTGTGTTGTGTGTGTGTGTGTGTGTGTGTGTGTGTGTGTGTGTGTGTGTGTGTGTGTGTTGCGTGCAATTATGTATGCATGCACAAGCATAGTAAACCCTTTCTCTCTTTCATAAACTGATCATAAAGTGAGTAAAAGAAAAGAAAGAAGCATGGGGGGGAGGGGTAGAAGGTGAGTGAGAGAGAGAGAGAGAGAGAGAGAGAGAGAGAGAGAGAGAGAGAGAGAGAGAGAGAGAGAGAGAGAGAGAGAGGAGATTCCTAAAACCAGACAGGCAGAGAGAGCAGGGGGAAAAAATATTCTGATTTGCTTTTTTCCCACCTCTAAATGGTATCAACATTAAAAAGAATCAAATAAAATAAAAGCCAAAATTAAAAAAAAAAAACCACAACAAAAAAGAAACACACAGTGACAGAGAGGGGTTATTGCTAAAATGAGACAGAGAACTGACTGGGCAGACAAAGAAATGAGAAAGTTATGCACTATACACAAAGCGCGAAAGGTCATTGGCACCTTACTGCTGCAGGCTGTGGCTTGAAACAGAATCAGGGTCTGCTGCTGGGGTGCTGTATTCATCCCACCTGATGATTGTACTGAGCCAAAATGTCATCTTTCCTGACCTTATCTCTCGCTTCTGTTTGGACTTTGCTTCTTGTGTTATCTTAGAAATTCAAAGAACAAATATCGACAGATGTATCAAGAACAAAGGCCTTTAAAAAAAAATCCATTTTCCACCCTCACATCCTCATTTCTGTGTTGTTAAGGAAAAAGGGTGTGTTTGAAAGACTGAAGTTTGTGTCACACAAATATGCCACTCTATATAAAACTGTTACTGGTAGCTGCTAACATTTGGCTTTACCCTTGCATATAACTCCTTGAGGAGTGGTTGGGGTACTGCACTAGTTTTCAGGCCATGTGTTGTGGACAACTGAACCTGACAAGGCCCATTACTGTCTAGGTATCAGCATGCATGCTGGATGCCTTTGTTTGGGATATTTTCCCCTGGAGTTAACATCAGTACGGACTCCAAGCCCCTTAAAAGTCCTCCGGATGAGACAATAAACCGAGGCCCCATGTGCAAATGCATACAGAAAATCTTTTGCACTTGTTAAAACCTGTTCCGCTTTTTGAAAGAGTAGGCCGTTGTGTGCCAGTGGGAACAGATGACAAAATTTACAAAACTGCATATATATATATATATATTATATATATATATATATATATATATATATATATATATATATATATATATATATATATATATACATGTGGACTGGATGAAAAAAAAAAAGCACATAAGTGCTTATTCTAATATCCTCAATATAAAAGAATAAGTAAATGAATAAATAAATAAATAAATGAAGTAAATATTAACCATGACACCAACCTACTGTTCTATGAATGCCAGGAGAAAATCTTTTAAAAGGACATGTTAGTAGAGACTTGAAGCCAGCCAGCACCTTAGTTACCATGAAGTCATGAATTTATTCTTAGATCCACAAGGCTTGTTAGACTAAACCAACAGTACCACATTTCCACAAACGCTAAGTACTATGAGAGCGAGCGAGCGAGCAAGCGAGCGAGAGAGAGAGAGAGAGAGAGAGAGAGAGAGAGAGAGAGAGAGAGAGAGAGAGAGAGAGAGAGAGAGAGAGAGAGAGAGAGAGAGAGAGTGTGTGCGCGTGTGTGTGAGTGTGTGTCCATGTGTGTGTGTTAATCCATGTGTAATTTATTTAAATATTCTTTTATATCAAGGATAATGGAATAAGCAATCATATGCTTTTTTTACATCCAGTCCCTGTGTGTGTGCAGTTTTGTAAATGTCATCTGTTCCCACTGGCACATGATGGCCCACTCGTACGAAAAGCAGAACAGGATTTAATGTGTGCGCAAGATGTTCTGCATGCATTTGCACACGGGGCCTCGGTTTATATTCACATCTGAAAGACTTAGAAAGAAAATTCACTTCCAGACTTTCAATTTTAATGTGTGTGTGTATGTGTGTGTGTGTGTGTATGTGTGTGTGTATGTGTGTGTGTGTGTTTATTTAAATTTTTTTAAATTCTTTTATATCAAGATAATGGAATAAGCAATCATAGCTTTTTTACATCCATCCCGTGTGTATGCATTGGTATGCACGATGCCTACTAGTTTTATGAAAAAGGAACAGGATTTAACATGTGCGCAAGATGTTCTGGTGCGTTCGCACACAGGCTTTGGTTTATAGTCTCATTCGAAAGACTGGTGGGAGTAGAGTCAGCATTGATTTTAACTCCAGAGAAAAATCCCCTCGACTGGAATCGAACCCGGGTGGTCAAATTGCAAGCGCAATGTTGTGACCACAAGCTATATCCTGCCCTGTGTTGTTATGTCGTGGGTATGTCATGGTGTGTGTGTGTGTGTGTGTGTGTGTGTGTGTGTGTGTGAGAGAGAGAGAGAGAGAGAGAGAGAGAGAGAGAGAGAGAGAGAGAGAGAGAGAGAGAGAGAGAGAGAGAGTTTGAATACATGCACAAACACATGTATACAAAGAAAAGCCACCTCCAGTAACTGTGTAACCTGAATGTTTCTATAGTCTAGTTTTATTGTTTCTGTGTTGCACGCAGTGCACTGTCATGCACATATGCATGTGTGTGTGCATCTTCATATATGTGTGTGTGTGTGTGTGTGTGTGTTGTGTGTGTGTGTGTGTGTGTGTTGCACGCGTACGCGCGCGAGTCCGAGATACATTGATGCAGTATTCCAGAATTTGTTGATACAGAAAACAACATTCTTTCAGTCAATTAGTGTTTTAAGTCTGATCCTGGCATGTGGTAGGAAGAATGTAAAATTCTAATCAGCCTACTGTGGCGTTTTGTACAGCTGCCAGTGGATGCAAAATGCTGTTCCAAAGTGGTAGAGTGGTATGGCAACCAGCCAGCCTGG
>CM060316.1:40324379-40344379 GCA_030674155.1 Stramonita haemastoma
TCTCTCTCTCTCTCTTGTGTTACTTGCACAGTTTACAAATATACTAAACGCTTCAGTTCATAAGTTTATAATTATTCAGCCATGATCCACTTAGTAAACACACGACTTACGCACCGTGCTGTGTGCTGTGTGGTTGTGTGTGTGTTGTGTGTGTGTGTGTGTGTGTGGGCGCGCGCGCGGTGCATGTGAGCGTGTGTGTGTAGGTGCAGACAGGGAGATAAATTAAGTAGACAGACGGGGCAGATAAGTAGACTAACACAGAGACAGAGAGACTGACACAGAGACAGACACGGAGACAGACAGGGAGGCGGACAAGGAGACAGATTAAAAAATAGGTAGGCACAGACTTCACGAGTTCTCATGCTACAGGACTCAGAGATAATGACTATGAGAGAATCAACACAAATCCCATTGAGATGCTGGGGCCCTGTCAGTATAAAAATAGCATCACCACCTTCTGAAAACCCTGTACTAGGAATTCCCTCTTTTCTATTCCTCTCTTTGTTTCTGCCTTGTTCCTTTTCTTTTTGTCATCTCCTTGTTTATTTTCTGCCTTCTTGGTCCACTTTCCCGCTTTTCTGTCCAGAAAGTATTAAAGTAAAACAATTCTCCAATGGAGGAAACTTGACCCCCTTAACGGTCGGCATGCAGGCTCACCTGTGTGTGGATACACTATGATGCCCATGAACCAGCACCCATGTATGAGTTAAACACCAAGAGGACATCCCAATGGTGGAACAGGCGGAAGAGGAGAACCTATCTCCCTACAGCTGTGAAGGCAGAGGAGGATGACCTCGAGAGTAGATTGGACTCTGCAGCTTAGTGAAGCAACCAGTCTTTAAAAAAAAGAAGGGGGAACAAAAAAAGAAAAAAAGAAAGCAACCAGTCTAGGAGAACGACTGCTTTGATGTAAAAACACACCCAAGCACGATGCAATGGGCCTGGCTTGTCAGGCGGCAGCTTAACGGCTGTACAGCGCAACACACTTCTCGCTCATGAGTTGCTGTCTGAGCATTCGACGACGACGAAAAAGAATCCATATACATAAATAATGAAATACTTTGCTGCATTGTCCCCATCCCCGGTAACTGTCCATCATAAATAGATAGCTACATACAAATGCATAAATAAATAAATGAATAATTAAAGAGATAAATGAATAAACAACCAAAGAACTAAAAATGATTCGATCAAGAAATAAATATAGGATAATAATTATGATCTACATCATTATTTATCTATGTATAAGTATCAATTACAAATTTATTCATTTATTGAAGTTGGAATGTGGTTACTTTCACTGTGGGCAAAAACGGTTACATACACAAAGTGTCACCATTAATTTTGTGAAGTCCGGAGCTGAAGCCGAGGAACGAAAAAAACAACAACAAAAAAGCCATAAGTGGACAGTCACCAGTATCGGTACAGTCGTGAGAAGCGTTTCCATGGATTGTTTCCCCTACACCACTATTGGCAGCTTTGGTCACCTCCCAGTCTTTGTATTTTCAGTTTATTTCATGCCACTCGAAGTCACCGCAGATTTCTCTGTGCGAAATTCGGGCTGCTCTCCCCGGGGAGAGCGCGTCGCCATAAGAGCAGCGCCACCCATTATTTTTTCTTTTACTGTCTGCAACTGTATTTGTTCCCCAACCAGAGTGACTTTTTTTGTATAGAATTTTGCCAAGGACTACTCTCGTGCTGCCGTGGGTTCTTTTACGAGCGTTAAATAATTATGTTGACACACAGGACCTCGGTTTATCGTCTCATCCGAAAGACTAGCACCCAGACCACCACTCGTGGTCTAATAATGGATGGGGGAAAGTTTCGGGGATCAAACCACCGCACTCTTCCTACCCGGACTTTTCGCTTTCTGGGCAGGTGCGTTACCTCTAGACCGCTAAGCTATGTCCCCACCGATATGTGGAGAGAAAGAATTTACAAAACAGAGGAGTGGGGCGAGGCTAAGGAGACAAATAATAATAATGATAACCACGACCACCACCACCACCACCACAATAATAATAATAATAATAATAATAATAATAATAATAATAATAATAATAATAATAATAATAATAATAATAATAATGATGATGATGATGATGATGATGATGATAAATAATAATAATAATAATAATAATAATAATAATAATAATAATAATAATAATAATAATAATAATAAATAAATATATATCAACAACAACAACAACAACAACAACAACAACAACAACAACAACAACAACAACAACAACAACAACGATAATGATAATAATAATAATAATAATAATAATAATAATAATAATAATAATGATAATAATAATAATAATAATAATAATAATAATAATAATAATAATAATAATAATAATAATAAAAAAAAAAAAAAAAAAAAAAGACAACAACAAATAAACCCGACAAGTTAGCAAGCGCAGGAGCAAACAGCTAACGAAACCAACATTGAAGAGACAAGATGAAAGAAAGCAGTAAGAAACAAAGAATGAACTTAACTTGTGATAGAGAAACCGACAGAAAAATGATGAGTAACTGAACGAAAGAATTAAAAAGTAAAGTACTGAAACATGCAAATAAACGAAAACCTCAAGAAATAAACTGACCGTCAAATACACAAACAGACAAATTGTGACAAGCAGGCAACTGGGAGAACAAACTGCAAACATAAAGATAGAAAATCAAATCGTATCATTTCAAATTCTCTTATTCGGAGGATAATGAATAAGCACTCGTCTGTTGTTGTTTGTTTTCTTTTACATCAAGTCCCTGCCCTTATTAGAGATACATCATGAAAATCCCCCCCCCAAAAAAACAAAAACAACAACAACAAAAAACCAACAACCTCCCCCCCCCCAACCCCCCCCCCCACAACCCCCCCCCCCCCCACAACCCCCCCCCCAAAAAAAAAAAACAACCAGCCAACAACAACAACAAAACCAAAAACCAAACAACTCCCCCCCCCCCCAAATGAAATCTTCCAAAACAAACAACCCCCCCTCCAAAACCCCCTCCCCCCAAAAAACAAACAAACCCTAAACAAAAAGAACCCCAGCAACAACAGCACCAAATAAAAAAATAAAAAAAAAATAATGATGACAATAACAAAATATCCACAAGGAATCAAGTAAGCAAATGAATATATAATCATCCCCAAAGTCGAAATGCGGTTACCTAAATGGTGTGTGCGTGTGGGGGGGGGGGGGGGGGGGGGGGGGGGAGGGGAGGGAGGGAGGGGAGGGGGGAAGCGGTCACACAAGCATAAACCTCACCATTGGTGAACCTCGGAGCTCTAATCAAAGAAAGAGAAAAAAATATACAATAAAGACTGAAGCCTACAAGTGTGGACGAGCAAATAGAATGATTGAAAGATGTACAGTTTTGATCTGAGATTTAGGAGATTGACAAGGTGACAGCCCCGATATGGCCTCTGTGGTCGGCGGAGCTATAAACAACAAGACTGGGTTGGATTGGATTGGATTGGATTGGATTGGATTGAATGTGCTTAGTAAGAAGACATGTCGGCATGTAAACTCATGGTAAGAGCTGGGGAGGGAGCGTGGAGCTAAACAAACCAAACAAACTCAGCCATATCAGGATTGGCTTACACTTCAGTTCAATTCATTATCATTTGTCTGAGAATACGCAAATCCCTCATTGAGATCTATATTATGGAAAAGAATTGCCCGTTAAGAAACGAAACGGTGTGTGTGTGTGTGTGTGGTGTGTGTGTGAAGCTAATATCTATCACATAGGCCCAACATACCATGACCGACATTTCTGACGTCACATTTCCCTCTGGGCCATATTAGCAAGGGCCTAAAAACAGCTAATTGTAAGCAGTTTTTTTCAAACAAGTCCTCACGTGTTCATATATTATTTTCTAAACCTACAGTACATAAAACAGAAATACATGGCCCATTGTCGTCAGAGAGGCACTTGTACTCACTCATACCATTCATCTTCGTTCAACACCCAGCGCCCAGACAGCAACTCCGGAGGCCCTGACAACTGCTGTTCCTCATCGGCAGGTCAGAAGGCCAGATACTGGCCCTTAGGTTTCGGTGTGTTTAGAGAGGTGTGGAGGAAGTGTTCCACTGTCATGGGAAAAGTGCCACCGGGGCACACCTCAGAATTACCATTGTGGAACTTGGTTAAACATGTGATGTCTGAATGTGCAGTGTCCAGTCCTCAATCTCACAATGTTCATTTGGTCTTCTCTGGACAAAGGAGGTAGTTGCCATCCTTACTGTTGAAATTAGGGTGCTGCTGAAGCTATCTTCTCTTTTCCTTTACTATTGTCTTTGCTCCGTCATAATTATGTCACTTCTTGCTCTTCTCGAGGCATCTGACTTCCTACCTTTGCCAGTAGGTCAGCTTCCTCGTTGTCATGGATGCTGCAGTGTGAAGGAAGCCACTGGATGACTGTATGCTCAGTGGACTGCTGCAGGGCAACAAGAGCGGAGGCAAGGGCATTAAGTTCCTTGCTCTGTGAGTTTTGAATGGTCTGGAGTACAGACAGCACATCTGGAAAATGACAACCCTGGGGTGAATTGCCTCTCTGTCTGTGCAGAGTGTGTTGGCTGTACACATACCAGATACAACCCAAAACAACCAAACAAAACAAACAAGGTAAAAAAAAGAGGTAAAGGCATCCCATAACCTTCGTGGTCGTAGGGGATCGAGGCATCAGAGACCTCAGCTTCTATATGGGCCAGCATATTGAGGGCGGCGCCCATCTCCACTCCCTCGCTGCTTTACCTTCCCTGACCCTAAAGAGGGCAGGTGCCCATTTACAGCTGGGGGAACTGTACTGAAGCCAAGGCGCGTAAACGGTCACCCATCCAACTGGTAACCACGCGCGACGCTACTTAACTTGACTGGGGGAAAGCTAGCGCTCTGACCGCTTAGCTATCCCGCCCCCAAACAAACAAACAAATAAACAAGAAAACCACAACCCAAAACAACTAGAAAACTTTAAAAAGATCATATTCGCTAACGCACATTATGTACTAAAATCTCAACATCAACATGCAGCATACTGCATAGGAATGAAATATTTTTTTGAATGATGGTGATGTATTCCTACATGCTTTCTGAGAGAATATAACCTGTAATGCAAGGGACAAAAACGAAAGAAAACAAAACAACGTGTGATCTCTCTCTCTCTCTCTCTCTCTCTCTCTCTCTCTCTCTCTCTCTCTCTCTCTCTCTCTCTCTCTCTCTCTCTCTCTCTCTCTCTCTCTCTCTGTTGCTTGCTACCCAGGTAGTGGCAACACAGTCTCAAAACAAAAGGAACTGCTGGTAACTGATGGAGTTGAAAAACTGATGTTTACCGAACCAGAAAACTCATTAGCTGACTCAGACCACAACGCTAATACAGCACAATAGTCAAAGTGTTAAAAAAAGAGAGCAAAGTGGACAGAATCTGTGTTTTAGATTCGGATTGATTGTTGGAATACCTCAGTGGTCCAAGGTTGAGTAGCATTGAGCGTGGTTACCAAGTGGATGAGTGACCCTTAGCGCGCCTCGGCTTTAGTACAGTCCCCCAGTTCACTCAGCCGTGGATGGGTACCTTGTTCTCTTTAGAGACTTTTTTTTAAAATCTCTCTGGTCAGCTTTAAATGCAGACCTATCAGTGCTTTAATTTCTATCGTGGATAAACTCGAGCAAAAGATCAAAATATGCACTTTAAAGATCCTGTAATTCATGTCAGCGTTCGGTGAGTTACGGAAACATGAACATACCCAGCACACATCCCCGAAGTCGGACTGCAGCTACCTTCATGGTGAGCGAAAAACGGTCGCATATACAAAATCTCACCATTGGTGAACTTCGGAGCTCTAGCCGAGGAACAAAAAACAATATAACAATAGTATGCATGTAGAATACTTGTGAAGTAATCCTCCAAAAGCAACGGCATGCTTTTTAAGTGCATAGTGTTTCTGTGTCGCTTTACTTTTGCAGCTTGATTTTATAACATACAAAGACCGATTAAGAATCGCCTGTCGAAGTACAATAGAACCCCCCCCCCCCCCCAAGAAAAAAAAAACACAAACAAACAAAAAACAAACAAAATAAAACAAAACAAAAAAAACCACAAAAACAAAACAAAACCAAAAAACAAAAACAAACAAAAAACCCCACAAAAAACAAAACAACCCCCCCCCCCCAAACAACTACAAGAATAACCAACCAAAGTGGGGTACCTGAAATATAAGTCGAGGTGGTATGGAGGACAGTAAGTTCAGCTGTGAATACCAGTCTATTTTTATGAACATGTATAGTATGCTTTTTATTTCTATTCTGAATACTGGTATGACAAAACTGGAAATAACAGTGTTAGTTTTGTTGTGGTTTATTTTTAAGGTCGACCTACATCTCTAGCTCTGTGTTAGCTTATAGGTCATGGCTGAGTTCAGTTTTCCTGGTGGTGTGACCAATGGCAAAATCTCCTCTATTTGTGTTCTGAAATCGCGTAAGCTGAAACTGCTTTCTGCGCGTCTGCACCACTTTGCTTCATTCCACAGTGTCCTTCAGCGAAACAAAGAAGACCCTGAGAAACAATTTAAGACTTCCCGAAGTTGGAATGCGGCTACCTAAATGATGATGATGATGATGGTGGTGTGTGTGTGTGTGTGGGGGGGGGGACCCGGCGGCATACGCATCAATCAATCAATCAATCAATCAATCAATCAATCAATCAATCAATCCAATCAATCAATCAATCAATCAATCTCACCATTGGTGAACCACGGAGCTCCAGCCGAAGAACGAAAGAAAAAACAAAATTCAAGAAAGCTATGGCTTCAGCTAGATACAACTGCGTAGATTACCACCTTTATAGAGTCCAAACAGGACACTGCCATTTCCCCTCCCATTTTTACTGCCTGAACAAAACCATATCCCATGCCGTTGTGGCACAGGACCCCTCCCCCCATCCCTCCCCCTCCTCCCTTATCTTGCATTCCTGCCCTGCCTGCAAGCATCACTGAGACCCAAGCAGACGTGGCCCAGCCCGGTAGAACACTAAGAGAAACTGTAGGGACCAGCCGGGTTGCTGCTTGCTGCAGAGTAAAGACTTCGCTATCTATCTACCACTTAGTCTGGTGACCGTGGGGGCACCCCCGAAGACTTGACAACCAGATCCCTCCATTCCTTTCTCTGTTCTGCCTTTCTCAAAGTTTTGTCGAGTTTTAGGCCTGTCCATTGGCTGGTGTTGTCCTCCCATCTCTTCCTTGGGTTGCCTCTTTTTCTCCCTTCTTGGACAGTGCCTTGCAGTATTGTTTTTGCAAATCCGTTTGATCTTGTGACATGCCCGTACCATTCAGTTTGGCTATGGAATGTAGAGGAAAAAGAATGCGAAGAAATGCGAAGGAGATGAATTGCGAAGAGAAAGAAGAAGAAATGCGAATAAGAAGAATTGCGAAGAGGAAGAAGGAGAAAAAGAAAAAGAATTGTGAGGAAGAAGAATAACAAAAAAGAAGAAGAAGAAGAAGAGGAGGAGGAGAAAGAGGAGGAGGAGAAAGAGGAAGAGGAGAAAGAGGAGGAGGATATATTTATATGTTTTAAAAAATTCTGAGATTCTCTAAGTTCATGTCTTTTGAAAGGGTGTATTCATTCATTTCGCTTGTTTGGAAAAAAAAAAGAATTCAAGTAACATTCTTGCATTTCTGATGGATTGTTCAAATGTGGAGCTTCCTTGTACGTACTCCCTCGGCACCACTACCGCCACCACCACCACCATCACCACCCAAACCATCACCACCACCACCGTTACCAAGGCCGTAATCAACACTGTTTCCACCACTAAAACAACTGACAACTCCCCTTACCCTGAAGAAGAAGAGTAACACACACACACACACACACACACACACACACACACACACACACACACACACACACACGCACGCAAACACACACATGCACACACACACACACACACACACACACACACACACACACACACACACACACACACACACACACACACACACAACACACACAAACACACACAAGCTATCCTTCCATGTATCTCCATGGCTCCATATATTATCACATCTATGTAGTCTTCCTATTATTTTATCGGAATAACTGTCTCCGAATCCTCAGATGCTGTGCCCAGAAGACGTAAGAGCAATGATCACCCGACCAAGAATAGACTTAGCAGCTAACAAGGCATTAACATGTTCAGACCCTGACAGTAATAACTGTGACGATAATGCGCGTTTAGTACATATCCCGAAGAGTAAGGAAAAGGTGTTGCCATAACCTGTGCCGTCGTTGGGGAGCGAGAGAGATGTCAGAGACCTCAGCTTCTTCTCTAGGGGCCGGCATGTTGAGGGCACGGCATCACCCATCTCTCTCTCTCAGTATCTCTGTCTGTCTGTCTGTCTGTCTGTCTGTCTGTCTGTCTCCACACACAGACACACACAGACACACACAGACACACACACACACGCACAAACACATACACATATACACACATACATACACACACAAACGCGCGCGCGCACATGCACACCCACGCACGCACGCACGCACGCACGCACGCACACATACACCCGCGCGCAAGCACACCACCCACCCACCCACCCTCATCTTTCAGGGGCAGTTGATTCCAGTCTTCCACCTCATCAGTGGTCTCTCAGGGGCAGTTAATTCCAGTCTTCCACCTCATCAGTGGTCTCTCAGGGGCAGTTAATTCTAGTCTTCCACCTTATCACTCATCTTTCAGGGGCAGTTAATTCCAGTCTTTCACCTTATCACTCATCTTTCAGGGGCAGTTAATTCCAGTCTTCCACCTCATCAGTGGTCTCTCAGGGGCAGTTAATTCCAGTCTTCCACCTTATCACTCATCTTTCAGGGGCAGTTAATTCCAGTCTTTCACCTTATCACTCATCTTTCAGGGGCAGTTAATTCCAGTCTTTCACCTCATCAGTGGTCTCTCAGGGGCAGTTAATTCCAGTCTTCCACCTCATCAGTGGTCTCTCAGGAGCAGTTAATTCCAGTCTTCCACCTCATCAGTGGTCTCTCAGGGGCAGTTAATTCCAGTCTTTCACCTCATCAGTGGTCTCTCAGGGGCAGTTAATTCCAGTCTTTCACCTCATCAGTGGTCTCTCAGGGGCAGTTAATTCCAGTCTTCCACCTTATCACTCATCTTTCAGGAGCAGTTAATTCCAGTCTTTCACCTTATCACTCATCTTTCAGGGGTAGTTAATTCCAGTCTTCCACCTCATCAGTGGTCTCTCAGGGGCAGTTAATTCCAATCCTTCACCTCATCACTCCTCTTTCAGGGGCAGTTTAAAAATGCATTTATATATTTTAAAATTATTATTTATTTATTTATTTACTTATTTAGTTAGTGACCTTTTTTTCTTTCAGATTCAGTTAGTTCAGGTCTTCCAGCTAATCAATCATCTTTCAGGAAGCTGACCAGGTGCACTTCCAGTTCTGGTTATCCCTCAGTTCATACTGGCGGTGATGTACACTGCTCATTAAAACGCAGACATGCAGATGGTCCACCGTGTACATGGTCATAGCTATTAGTAGAATCATAGGCTGGAAAACTGGTAGTACTCACGGGGAAAATGACAGGTCATCGTCTGCTGAAGAGAGAGAGAGAGAGAGAGAGAGAGAGAGAGAGAGAGAGAGAGAGGAGAGAGAGAGGAGAGAGAGAGAGAGAGAGAGAGAGAGAGAGAGAGGAGAGAGAGACAAGGCAAGGCAAGGCAAGGCAAGGCAAGGCAAGGCAAGGCAAGGCAAGGCAAGGCAAAATATTTTATTCGAGGATAATAGATAAGCACTTGTGTGCTTTTTTACATCCAGTCCCCGCCCTTTTCAGGGATACATCAAGTTGAAAAGATACTAAACAATAAAGCTTTATGCAAACCAAACAACACACAAGAATAAGGACACTATATATGATAAGGTAATAAAAATGCACTCGATCAGAAGACAAAAATCAGAAGTCACAATAAAAGATTTTGATAATGAAAGAATAGAAAAGTGTTAATAGGTAAAGAGCAAACAAGAGAAGAGAATAAACAACTGAAAACATCAATCCACCACCATCTGTCAAAAATTATACATGTGACATAAATCATACATTTGGATAAAAGGGGGAATTTTTTTTTTTTTTAAACTAATATCCTTATTGGAGGGGGGGGAGATACTGCCAATAAAAATATAAATAAAATCAACAATTATAATGATCCAAATACCAAAAGTAAGGAACCATACCAAGTATCAAACAACAGGCAAGAATTAACACAGAGATACAATATTAAGGTAATGTTATAAAGTCACTCATTCAGAAACGAAAATGAGAAGTAAGAATCAATGATGATTTTGAGTTGAATAAAGAAAGCAAGAAAAACAAAGAAAAAAACAAAAACAAAACAAAACAAAGAAAAGGCGCAATAATTAAGAGTAAACATGAAAATATGATGAGGTTAAATGACTGAAAACATCAATCTACCACCATCTAACATCAAATAAGTCCCATAAAAACAAGATTTTGATAAAGGGGAGAAAGAACAACAACAGGTAAGGAATACGACAGAGATACAATATTAAGGTAATGTTATAAAAAGGCACTCATTCAGAAACAAAATATGGAGTAAGAATCAATGATTATTTTGATTTGGATAATAAAACAAAAACAAAACAAACAAAAAATAAACAAACAAAAACAAAACAAAGCAAACAAACAAACAAACAAACAAACAAACAAACAAACAAACAAACAAACAAAAAAAAAGGCGCAATGATTAAAGAGCAAACATGAGAACATGATGAGGTTGAATGACTGAAAACATCAATCCACCACCATCTGTCATCAAAATAGTCCCATACAACATAAGTTTGATAAAAGGGGGGAAAGAACAACAACAACAAACCCAACTCACCACACACACAACACACACACACACACACACACACACACACACACAAACACACACACACACACACACACACACACACACACACACACACACACACACACACACACACACACACAAAAGGGCGCAATAATTAAAGAGCAAACAGAGAATATGATGAGGCTAATGACTGAAAACATCAATCCACCACCATCTAGCATCAAAATAGTCTCATAAAACATAAGTTTTGATAAAAGGGGAGAAGACAACAACAACAAAAAACCCAACTCACACACACACACACACACACACACACTCTCACACACACACACACTCTCTCTCTCTCTCTCTCTCTCTCTCTCTCTCTCTCTCTCTCTCTCTCTCTCTCTCTCTCTCACCACACACACACACACACACACACACACACACACACACACACACACACACACACACACACACACACACACACACACGCAAACACACACACACACACACACACACACACACACACACACACACACACACACACACACACACACACACGCAAACACACACACACACACACACACACACACACACACACACAACACACACACACACCACACACACACACACACACACACACACACGCACACAGAGGGAGGGAGGAGGAGAAGGGGGAGAAGGAGAAGGGGATATAATTGGTTTATTATTTTTGGTGCATCAAGTGGATTAGAAGGTGATTTTTGAAGGTTGTCAATGATTGATGCTCTTTAATTGAATCGGGAAGGGAGTTCCACAGCACAGGGCCTGAGTATAGTAAACTAGATTTAAACAAGTCTATTCTTGGGATTGGGACACTTGGCTTTTCAGTATTTCTGGAATGATTCATTGCCAACTTATCTCTTAAGGATGTGGGGACAGCTCCTGCCATTATCTTAAACATAAAAATGTCTTTGTTATATTTTAGTCTTTGTTGTAGGGGGAGAATATTTAACTGAGTATAATCCACTTCAAATAAAGTTGTTTTCTTCAGGAGGATAAGTTTGAGAGCACGTTTATACAGACTTAGTAACGGTTTCATAGTGTTTGCACTGGCAGAATCCCATAGGGTTGAGGCATAGTCTATTGAGGATTGTATGTAAGCTTGGAAGAATAATTTCCTTGAATTGTGGTCAAGGAAATGTTTAATTTTAGTCAACTGGTATACTTTTTGGGACAAATATTTGCATAGATGAGATATGTGGTAGAACCAGCTGAGATTTTCATCGATTGTTACTCCTAGAACTTTGTGATGAGAGGTTTGTTCAATTGCTTCCTTTCTTATATGGATTGGAAACTGTTTATGAGGTAAATTTTGTCGCTTTTGTCTGGTGGTGATAAGCATGCATTTTGTTTTTTGGGGGTGAATAGACATATGGTTCAGTTCTGTCCATTTGACAAGATCATTGCAGCTTTGTTGTAATATGGTTGCAAGAGAGTCAATGTCGTTATGGCTTGTATGTATGGTTGTATCATCAGCAAATAGTTCACATTTAGATTTGATAAGTAGAGGAAGGTCATTTATGTATAAGGAAAAGAGAATAGGTCCTAGTATAGATCCCTGTGGTACTCCATAATGAATGGGTTTTAGATTGGATGTGGATGTAGTTGTTGAGACACACTGTTGTCTGTTTTTAAGATAAGAAGCAAGTAGTTCTAGACTATCTGATGATAGATTGTACAGTTCTAGCTTTCTGATGAGGAGTGTGTGGTCAATTGTATCAAATGCTTTTTTGAAATCTACAAATAATACTCCACAAAATTTGTTTTCATTAATGTTTGATAGCCAATTGTCTATGAGACTAGTCAGTGCAGTATGACATGAGTGATTTTGTCTGAATCCTGATTGATTAGGGTGAAGAAGGTCGTTAGTGTCTATATGACGGACTAAGTGTTTATTTATATGTTTTTCCAGGGGTTTTGAAAGGAGGGATATAATAGAGATTGGCCTATAATTTGAGGGATCTGAAGTGTCACCAGATTTGTGGATGGGGATTACTTTAGTAGTTTTGAAGGTATTGGGGAAATAGTTCTTTTCAAGACATTGGTTATATACATATGTTAGGGTGTCTGTGATAACTGGAGCTGACAGTTTCAGAATTCTGCTGTCTATTCCATCAAGACCTCGTGTCCTTGATTGTTTGAGGTGAATTAAATAATTATAGACCTCAAAGACTGAAATGAATGGTATGTGAAGTTTTGACGGAATATGCTTGTCTTGGCAGTATTGTCTTAATGTGTTGAGGTTATTGGATTTGAATCATCATTGTTAACAACGTTAGTAGAGACGTTTATGAAATGATTGTTGAGTTGTTCAGCAGTAACATCTTTGATTACATTTGATTTGGAAGATGATTGTTTATTTGTTATTTGATTTATGGCCCTCCAAATAATTTTTGAGTTTTGTTTGGAAGACAGTAAATCTTGGAAATATTTCTTTTTTTCTTGACGTTTCTGTGAGTTTATGGCGTTTCGTAATCTATTTGACTCTTCATGATATTTATGTTTTTTTTAATAAATCTCTAAGATAACATGCTTCTTCTAGTTCTTTTGTAATCCAAGGCGGTTTGGGGACATGTTTGACCCTTATGGTTTTAAGTGGAGCATGTTTGTTGTAGATTTCAGTGAAGGTTTTTATCCAGAATTCAATGGCCCTGTCTGGATCAGTAATGTTTAATGTTTCTGAGAGCATAGAGTTACTTAGATCAAGAAGGAAAAGCTGTTCATTAAATTTTGCAAAAGAACGATATGTTATGGTTTTATGTCCAGGTTTGGGAATTTTTGCTCCTTTTTTTGACCATGTAGTACAGACTGGGTAGTGATCGCTGCAGTTATAGACAGGGACACATGTTTCTATGATGTTTTTGGGATTTGATACGTAGATGTGATCAATTATTGTGCTTGAATTTGGTGTGACTCTCGTGGGTAAACTAACTAGTTGGTGAAGGTTGAATGAATTAGTAATTTGCGTCCATATATTATTTACTTTTGTTAAATCAATATTAAAATCACCTAGTAGTATTACTTCCCTGGACTCTAATAGAACTACATTCATCATTTCGTCAAACTTGTCTATCCAATTTTTTCTTTCTGCTGGATTCCTATAGCAGAATCCCATTGCAATAGGTGGTGAACCTTTCATGGATATTTCAAACCAGACAGATTCGACATCACAATGTTCAAGATGAATGAGACGCTTGAATGTTATAGATTCACTAATGTATATGATGATTCCTGTTTCTTTTTGCCTTTGTGGATCCTTTCGTATGATTTTATATCCTGGGATATATAAATCAGTGTCTACTATGTGCTTCGAGAGTCTTGATTCAGATAGCCCTAGTATGTGAAATGGTTTGCCATGGTTTCTAATAAGTGTTGATATGTCTTCAATTTTATTGACTGCATGATTTATATTTAAGTGACAAATTCGTAGGCCTTCCTTAGAGGGCCACGTGTTGTGTCTTGAATGCATCAGTTGTGTTGGTTTTTGCTGGAGATGTGATAATGTGTCCTAAGACAGGAAAAGGTGAAAATCAATTAGAGATGAATAGGAATAAAGGGTAGTGGGCACTCAATAGGGGTAAGGATGAAAGTAAGAAAAAAAAGTGAAAAACTAGACTGATTTTAGTTGCTCGATGTGATAATGTGTGTAAAAACTGGAAGGTGACAATCAATGAGAGATAATTAGGAATAAAGGGGAGTGGGCACTCAATAGGGGGAAGGATGAAATGTAAGAAAGAAAGGGGGAAAAAGAAAAAAGACTGCTTTCAAGTTGCTCAAAAAAATACACCAACAGTGTATATAAATATAGATCTATAACCCAATCCAACCAACAACAATGTAATGTAGCAACAGGAAGGGTGAAAAATCTATTTTATATGGAATAAAGGGGATGGGAGTGGGGCACTCAATTAGGGGTATGATGTAATGTAAAAAAAAAAAAAAATTCAATAGTTACTCAGAGACACACAGACACAATCAAACTAACAACAATATAAAATGGCCAATATAAGAGACAAAAACAAACAAAACAAGACAAAAACAAAAAGAAAATGTATATGAGCTGTGGGTGGTCCAATAATACACACACTTCTGAAGGTGACTTATTCGTTTCACTGGTAATTTGGTGATAAATGTCACAAGATGTCGATTATCATGCACTCCACAGTTGGGTGAGTCACCGATGCCCAATCACCAAGTTGAACACGCTTTGTCCAGTGACTGTCAAGGTCCCTCAGCAACAATTAGGGAGAATTCCTCCCAGTGTTCACATTCACAATGTTTCTGCTTGCGTTGTTGCACCCGAATGAATGTCTTTGCAAGAATGAAGATAATTTGGAGCACTGGGAGAGTAATTCATACACAGGTGTGTATGCACACAAGTCTGTTCAATGTCACAACCTGGAAACAGCGATTGATCAGTAGTAACTGGCACAGCACACATAAACCAGACGGTCTGATCCCTCCTGGGATGGAGATTGCAATGTCCTTGACAGGCATCCTTCATTATAAGTCAAAAACAAAACAAAAAACCCCACATTAATCAATAGGCTAACATTAAATCAACTCTCAGTAGGAACACCCACCCACCCACACACACATACGCACACACTCAAGGGGAACAATTAGCTGAGCAGGGTTTTCACAAGAGGCCCAGATAACAGAGGAACAGAAATTTCACAAGAGGCCCAGATAAATAAAACAGTAACAAGACTTAACAGGATGTACAGTAAACCATACAACAATTTAAGGAGATACCACAAGACAAATAAAAGCAAGAGCCTTCCCCCCAGGAAAAAATTAAACAAACAAACAACAGCAAAAAAACTACTTAAGCAAGAAAAAACAGCAACAAACAAACAAAAACAAAAAACAACAACAAAGAAACAAAACAAAAGAAAAAACAAACACACACACACACACACACACACACACACACACACACACACACACACACACACACACACACACACACACACACACACACACACACAAATCAACCAACCAACCAAATAAACAAACAAAAAAACCCCCACACACAAACAAAACAAAAACAAAACAACAACAACAACAAACAAACAAACAAACAAACAAACAAACAAACAAAAACAACAACAAAAAACACACCCAAACCAACCAAACCAAACCAAAACGAAAACAAAACACACACACACACACACACACACACACACACACACACACACACACACACACACACACACACACACACACACACACACACACACAAATCAAGAAGCAAAAACACCCCCCCCCCCCAACAACAAAAAGTATAAAAACAAAAACAAAAACAAAAAAACAAAAAAACAAAAATCGCACAAGGACAACAACGCTCTAATAAATACAAAAAACAACAATCAAAAAATAAAATGAAATAAAAATAAATAAAGAAATAGAAACCCAACTCCCCCCAAAAAAACAACAAACAAACGAAACAAACAACAACAACAACAACACAAATCGCCCAACAACAACAAACAGAAAACAGAGAGAAAGCAATAATAACTAAACCAAACCAGAATAAAACGAACAAAGCAAAATGAAATTGAATGAAAATCAAAAAATCAGATTGGAAGAAGTCAACAAGAGGAATGAATACAATCCACACACACTTCCAAAGAGGCGACATGGTGAGAAGGGGTGTCAACAGCAATCTCTCTCTCTCTCTCTCTCTCTCTCTCTCTCTCTCTCTCTCTCTCTCCTCTCTCTCTCTCTCTCTCTCTCTCTCTCTCTCTCTTCTCTCTCTCTCTCTCTCTCTCTCTCACATATTCTCTTGTTTGATCTATAATCATTGCGCCTTTTTTGTGTTTTGTTTTTTGCTTGTTTGTTTTTGTTTTGTTTTGTTTTGTTGTTGTTGTTTGCTTTTTTTGTTTTTTTTTTTTGTTGTTGTTGTTGTTTTTGTTTGTTTGTTTGTTTGTTTGCTTGTTTATTATTCAAATCAAAATCATCATTGATTCTTACTTCTTATTTTCGTTTCTGAATGAGTGCCTTTTTATAACATTACCTTAATATTGTATCTCTGTCTTATTTCTTACCTGTTGTTTGATACTTGGTGTGGTTTGCTCTTGGTAATTGGATCATTATAATTGTTCTTGTTTTAGTTGAGGCTGTCTTTTTAGCTTGATGTTATCCCTGAAAGGGGCGGGGACTAGATGTAAAAAAGCACATGAGTGCTTATCTATTATCCTCCAATAAAAGAATTTTGCCTTGCCTTGCCTTGCCTTTGCCTTGCCTTGCCTTGCCTTGTCTCTCTCTCTCTCTCTCTCTCTCTCTCCTCTCTCTCTCTCTCTCTCTCTCTCTTGCTTCCTCGCTCCCTCGCTCTCTCTCGCTCTGCTGACTAGTTTGCTGGCAAGGGTTACAAAAGGGCCTGTTGGATAGTTGTCAGGAGGACCTCAAGGAGTTTTTGTTTGTCTTGTGACTGAGGGGTCCTGGAGTGCCCCCAGGCATTGTATTTAGGGGCAGAGGGAAGGGGTGGGAACTGCTTATCGTAGTCCCCGCTGTACTCAGGTTGGCTGTTAGGCAGGCCGTACCGCTTATTGTAGTCGCCGCGGCGTGGTCGGGCTTTGTTCTCTGGCAGGCTGTTCTGTAGTCCGAACTGCTTATTGTAGTCGTGGCGGCGGTGTGAAGAGGCGTCGTAGTCAGGTGCACCGTCGACGAGCCGAGGGGCTTTAGGTGTTGGGGGAGACCATGGGCCCTTGGCAGGATGGGGCTGTTCTTTGTTGTTGGGCACAGCTCTATGGATGGACTGTGAGCCCCAAGTCTTGTGCCTTTGGCTCGTGGAGTGGGCTGGAGTGGGGAGCAGAGGTTTTGATTTTGGTATGCGGTACAAGTTGTTGGTAAGGACCGCAATACCATAGGTACTTGGGTGGAAGGGGTCCTGGTACTTGTAGAGTGACTTCTTGGGTGCCCCACTTTCAGTCTGAAAAGAGGAGGTGTGGTTGATAAAACTCATCCCCTCTTCTGCACAGACTTTGGAGAGGCTGGCGTTGGAGTCCCTCACGGATTTGGTGGCATGGTGTCGGCCATATGGAGGGAGGATTGAAGAGGCTTTTATGCTGGCAAGGGGGAAAGCCTGGCGTAGTCCTCTGACTACACGTTGCCATGTCGCACACTCAACTGGGCCACTTTGTAAGCAGCTGTTGATGCCTACATGGAAAGTGACTCCTTTGACGTGTGGAGAAGGAGGAAGGGTGGATAGCCACTTCAGCAGGTGTTGGAGGGTCAGGCCTGGCACTGACAGGTTTCTTGCTGGTCCTCCATGGGGAAAAGTTCTGTCTCCAACTGCTCTTAAGACAGAGTCACCAATGAGTAACTCTTGGCTGGCAGTGGGGACAGTCTTTCTCAGTAGTGTCTCTAAAGGTGTTGGGAAAGGGGATGCTGGAGGGGGTGCCTTGGAGTGGACAGTGGGAACAGGACTTTTTTTACTTTTATCTTTTGGTTGTTGAGGAAGGGCTGGTGGAGGGGGTGGTTTGGGGCTGGGGTTTTGGTCAGGATCAAGGGGTGAAAACTTGTTATTAGTGGGGATCGTGGATATAATTTCTTCATCAATTGGGGTGTCTGATATATCAGAGAGGGAGTCACTTAAGAGAATTTTGGAAGTGTCTGTTAGTTTTTTGGTATGGGTCTTTGGAGTGGAAGTGACTGGATGGTTGTTGGAGTGGGATGGTAGGTATGATGTAGTAGTTGATGGTAGGGCTTTCTTTAATTGATTGATTTCTTTATTAATGTGCTTTTGCCAGTTGTCGAAGGCAGAGAGGCTTTTGGCTTGACTGTCAACTGTTTTCTGCAATTGATTGTTTTGCTGAGTAAGGTCAGCAATGGTTGACTTCAGTGTTTGTTCTGTGGCTTTCATGTGGTTTTTTGTTTGGACTGTGCTGTCTTTGCTGGTGCTGGCTGTTATCTCTATCTGTTGGTGTAAGTGTTTGTTCTCTGTCTGTAATGCATCGACCTGTGCTTTGAGGGCAGTGATGGTGGAGATGGCTGCAGACAGCTGGCAGTGAACTTGTGTGAGTAGTGCTGAAGTGGCCAAGCTGTGGAGGCTGGGTGGAGATTTTTTGTGGATATGTGATTTTGTCCCACATGGTTGTGAAGACAGGGGGAGGTGGTAAGAAGTAGATATAGAAAGGCTAGAGTCAGGGGAGGGGGTGGTGCTGGTACTGGATGGAGGGGGGGTGGTAGTGTTGAGGGAAAGAGGTTGGATCAAAGGGGCTTGTGGGTGAGAGGTGTCATTGTTCAGGGGGTGGGGTAGGGGGGTTGTGTCAATACACTGAGAGTCAGCTGGAGGGGCAGAGGAGAGCTGGGGTTGCTGGGGAGATGGTTCAGTAGAGATGGCATCAGCTGAACACTGAGGGAGCTGGCTTGGAGGTGGGGAGGAAGGAGGGGGAGGGGGAGGAGGTGGTGCAGGCAACTGATTGTCTCCTGGCAACATGGTGGGAGAACTGTCCATTGCTGGGGGCAGGGTAACAGTAGGCGAAGGTGCAGTGATGGCTAACAAAGTTCCAGGCACAGACAGATACACAGGGGAGGAAGAGGGATCAGTGGGGTTTCCCTCACTTGCACAATCACAAATACTATTCACTATCTTCTTCAAAATGTCAAATTCTTTCTCCAACCACTCCTGGCATGTATTTCCTTGAATCAATACGGTCCCTGTTGAATGAAATATTGTTATTGTTAGTAGTTTCGAACTGTCTAGGAAGAGCTGCAGGAATGTTTTGAAAAGTTGTGGTGGAAGTGCAGGTAGGTAAGTGTCTAGATTTGGTATGATTTCTTCTGATTGTGTCAAGTCCCGCCATGTGGTTGTTGCAGTGTCTGACTTAAGTGTGTCTATATATCTGTTGTGTAGTACTGTTCTCCATGTAGGTAGGTGTTTGTGAGCAGCTACGAATTTTACCTGACGACTATCTTTCGTGAACTGAATGTTTGCTAATGATAATGAATGTTTGGCACTTTCTGATCTAGTTGTTGGTCGCATTGTGGAAGGTATGTTGGAGGTAGAATCACATCACTAATTTCAGAAAAGAGAAGAGGAAAGTCACGGCAATACAAAAAAAAAAAAAAAAAAAAAAGAAA
>CM060316.1:40349379-40351879 GCA_030674155.1 Stramonita haemastoma
AAGGGAATAGATATGAAGTTTATAGAAAATTTAAAAGATGTCTTTTGCAAAGCAAGATATTTTACATGCGCACATGCATTGAGACAGTATGCTTTAGAGTCGCGTTTTCACATATCAGACTAGGTGTGTTACCAGTAAGCTGCAACATGTATAGGCACAGTGAAAATCTGATGAATAATGAATGCGCAGGTGGTTTTCAAGAAGAAAACAAACATTTCTTATTTGCTTGTCTATTATAATTACAACGACATAAGAGAAAAGTTTCATAAAGATTTTCTTAATTTATTTCTGGAGAGAGAGAGAGAGAGAGAGAGAGAGAGAGAGAGAGAGAGAGAGAGAGAGAGAGAGAGGAGAGAGAGAGAAGGTCAGGGAAATAAGGAAAAACTAAGTACTGAACGTGCCTTGGCCTGCTTTGTCCTGACAATGGGGTCAGTTCATTAAAACAGCAGTGCACATCACAGCACGTGGTAAGTCCTCCCTCGTCAACACAAACAATCTATCTTTGCCCTCCCCTCTGTCTGTCTGTCTGTCTGTCTGTCTGTCTGTCTCTCTCTCTCTCTCTCTCTCTCTCTCCTCTCTCTCTCTCTCTCTCTCTCTCTCTCTCTTCTCTCAAAAAGTCCTTCGGATGAGACTATAAACCGAGGCCCCGTGTGCGAACGCACGCAGAACATCTTGCGCACACGTTAAATCCTGTTCCGCTTTTCGTAAGAGTAGGCCATCGTGTGCCGGTGGGAACAGATGACATTTGCAAAACTGCATACACACGGGGACTGGATGAAAAAAAGCACAAGAGTGCTTATTCCATTATCCTCGATATAAAAGAATAAATCAAACCATCCATTATCCTCGATATAAAAGAATAAATCAAATCAATCAAATCTCTCTCTCTCTCTCTCTCTCTCTCTCTCTCTCTCTCTCTCTCTCTCTCTCTCTCTCTCTCTCTCTCTCTCTCTCTCTCTTCTCTCTCTCTCGGTGGGTGGTCACGAGAAGTGAAGCGGACAGGGCGTACATTTTCTGTGAGCAGCAGTAAAACTAGAAATTCATTAAAAAATGCCAGTTACTGGACTTCCAGCGGCTGTAGAGAGGACCTTAGGCGCCCTGCTGACTGACAATGCAGTTTCCAGCTGGAAAGTGGCAGGAGAAGGGGACAGCGTGGTTTTTGTCTTGCGACTGAAACCAGTGGATACAGCAGTGTCAACCAACATGGCGGATCCAACAGTGAATCGCAGCACAAAAGCACAGTACTACAGGAAGAAATCGTTATCTCAAAGACCACGAGATGTAGAGCGGAAAGCATAAACAGAAGCAGGCAAGTGTTGTGTGTGAAAGTGACTGTGTCCTCAGTGCCTCGAGTCTGCCTGACAGTGGAGTAGAACAGGGGAATACAGCATGTGTAGATACACATGGAATAGACCTACCAACAACACACACACAGGACATCAACACAAAAACATCAGTTAAGTTGCCATCATCGGTTGATTTAGATTCTCCCTGTATGTCTGATTGTTGTGACTGTGCTGATATGTGTGCTGATATGTGTGTTTTGCAGCCTGAGGTGAACGATGATAATATTGTTGGTGCATTCGACACAGGAAATGTCAAACAGTACGTGGCTACTCTAACTGATAGACCCGTACAGAAAAGGCTAAGAGACAGACAAAGAAATACACACTTTAGAAAATCTGTGCTACATCATTCAGACAGTGAAGATATTGTGACGTGCGAGTCAGACGACATTGTGATCCAGTACGCATGCCAACCAGACACTGAGCCAGTATGTGTGTACTGGTTTGTCAAACAGCAAGAGAAAAACATGTTAAAAGAGGAACGTGTCAAACTCGCCAGTTTGCCGAATGGGAAGCGAATCCAGAACACACTACACACGGAGACCCTATCGCCTGCTTCAAGGGACTTAGCGACACTTAGAGAACTACTACAAGGGTTTCTTGGCTAGCCTAGACCTAAGGGTGTGTAGTGTGACAAAGACTGGACGAAAGAAAGGCTCAGAATGCCGTAACATATCCGGACAGTAAAGTGTTTCGTGTCTCGATGTACATTACTAATCAATGCTGTGGTTTCCATGGCTTGGAGTAGCGTAGTGTGTCAGCTTAAAGCAATTTTCGTTATCGTTATTGGGCAACCCCTTTCATGTATGGGCCAATGGCCTTTTTTCATGAATAAATCTTTCGAGTTCGAGTTCGAGTTCGAGTTCTCCTCTCTCTCTCTCTCTCTCTCTCTCTCTCTCTCTCTCTCTCTCTCTCTCTCTCTCTCTCTCTCCTCTCCAGGATGGCCTGGTGGTTTGAGCGTTGCGCTAGCGACCTGACAGTCTGGGTTCCAGCCCTGGTTCAAGCCACAATCGAGATGCCTGTTCAAGGGGATTTCCCCCTGAAGTTAATGTCAGTGCTGACTCCTCTACCTCGAAAGTTCTTCAGATGAGACTATAAACCTGGGTCATGTGTGCAAATGCATGAAGAACATCTTGCGCACCAGGTCAAAACCT
>CM060316.1:40356879-40376879 GCA_030674155.1 Stramonita haemastoma
CACACACCATGTGGGTGAACTTGAACTTGACCGACCTGATACACTACTGTTTGTATTTGATTGTGTGTTTATTTTATTTGTTTTATTTATTTATTCTTTTATATAGAGGATAATGGAATAAGCACTCATGTGCTTTTTTACATTCAGCTCCCGTATGTATGCAGTTTTGTAAATCTTGTCATCTGTTCCCACCAGCACACAATGGCCTATTCTTACGAAACAGGATTTAATGTGGGTACAAGATGTTCTCTGTGCTTCTCACACGGGGCTTCCTGGGTTTATAATTTCACCAGAAAGACTTTTGGGGAGAGTGGAGTCAGCACTGATGTTAACTCCAGGGAAAAAATCCCCTCGAATGGGAATTGAATTCCAGTCGTTAAACTGCGAGCACAATGCTCTGACCACTAGGCTATCCCCTCTCCTCTGTGTGTGTGTGTGTGTGTGTGTGTGTGTGTGTGTGTGTGTGTGTGTGTGTGTGTGGTGTGTGTGTGTGTGTGCGCACGCTCACGTGCATGCATGCATGTGTGCCTGTGGTGTGTGTGTTTGTATGTGTATGTATAGGTGCCAGCATATCTGTGTGCATGTTTGTTTCTAGGTATGCATGTCTGGCATGAGTCTGTGCATTTTTGGGTGGAACTGTCTTCAGAAAAAACGACCCTGTAAGAAAGTCTTTGGTAAGAAGGAACAAAACCATTGACAGCAAAATGACCAAGGACTCAAACTGAAGTGTTCACTGAAGACAGAATTGGATCTCCTACAGTTTGTTTTTACAGCATTAAGTGGACTACAGATGAAGACAGATCTAAGTAATCTCAAGTAATTTGCAGAACAATGTGAAAGTCTTGTTTTCTGATAACATGAAGCAATGAAGGAATTGGTTTTTGCTGTACAAGTGGTATGTCTGAAGTCTAGAAAGCGGATTGCATGAGGCTGAATCCAACATGCTGTATACTTCTTTAACTTATGGACCAACATGTATTTTGTGTATGAGCATGAATCTGTGCGTGCATGCCAGCGTTGTGGGCATACCTGTGTGTATATGCCTATGAGTGTATATGGGGTGTGTGTGTGATGGGATTGAGGGTGGGGGCGTTGGGTGTGTATGTGTAAACTTCAACTTGACCAACATAATTAGTCACGCTATACACTGCGCAGTTTCTGCTGGTTTTAAGTGCCACTGTTAAATCGTGGTGTTCTACTGTTTGTAGGTGACTGCATGGTGTGTGTGTGTGTGTGTGTGTGTGTGTGTGTGTGGTGTGTGTGTGTGTGTGTGTGTGTGTGTGTGTGTGTGTGCGCGCGCCTGCGTGGGTGAACTTGAACTTGAACTTGACCAACATATCCACGTGATACACTACGGAGTTTCTATTGTATCTTAAGTGGCACTGTTAAATCATGGTCATGATACTGTTTGTATTTGTCTGTGTATGTTTGTGTGTGTGTGTTGTGTGTGTGTGTGTGTGTGTGTGTGTGTGTGTGTGTGTGTGTGTGTGTGTGTGTGTGTGGTGGAGAGAGAGAGAGAGAGAGAGAGAGAGAGAGAGAGAGAGAGAGAGAGAGAGAGAGAGAGAGAGAGAGAGAGAGAGAGAGAGGGTGTATGTGTCTGTGTGCATGCCTGCACGTGTGTGTTTGTATGTGTATGTATAAGTGTGCACGCATATGTGTGTATATGTTTGTCTATAGGTATGTATTCTCGCAGGAGTCTGTGGAAACACTCATGTGGATGCGATGCCATTGCAAATCTCTGTCTGTCTGTCTCTCTGTCTGTCTCTCTGTCTTTCTCTTGTGAACCACAGAATCCATGCAAGCCTACATAAAAAAGGAATATTTTCTTCTCATCCTTCCTCCTCCGTCTTTCATCTTCTGTGCCACGTGAGATAGCAGCAGCAGCAGCAGCAACAGCAGCAGCAGCAGCAGCAGCAGTAGCAGCAGTAGCAGCAGTAGCAGCAGGAGACTCTACTCCAGTGATGGACATATCCGTCAGGTATTCAAGGGATTAGGGTTTTAACCTGAATTCCCAAGACTGTAGTTGCTTTGATGACAATGCTTACCCTACATTCAAGAAAACAGATTCTGGACAGGCGGTCACATGGACATTTGACAAAGAACCTGGGTTTTCCGCCTTCGGTCAACGTACGCTATAATCCCCTGTCAGTATCTTTCTGTTCCTCTGTTCGTTTTGTGTCTGCGTATGTTTTGTTTATTATTATTTTTTCTAATCGGCTAGAGCTCCCAGGTTCTGCCAATGGTGAGATTTTGTATATGCGACTGTTTTTATCCACCCTTAAGGTAGCTTCATCCCGACTACTACACTACACTACACTACACTACACTACACTACACTACACTACACCATACACACTACACTACACTACACACTACACTACACTGCACTGCACTGCACGGCACTGCACTGCACTGCACTGCACTGCACTGCACTGCGTACGCTACGCTACGCTACGCTACGCTACACTACACTACACTACATCGCACTGCACACACTGCACTGCACTGCACTGCACTGCACTGCATTGCACTACACTACACTACACTACACTACACTACACTACTACACTACACTAGTGTACACTACATTAGTGTACACTACACTACACTACACTACACTACACTACACTACACTACACTACACTACACTACACTACACTACACGACATGGTGCGAAGCGAAGCAACACGATGCATCACGCGGACAGGAACCGTCACACTTTTGTACACTTTGTGGGTTGTTAGCGGCTTTCTTTCTTCTTTCTTTCTTTCTTTCTTCTCTCTCTCCTCCTCTTCTTCTTCTTCTTCTTCTTCTTCTTCTTCTTCTTCTTCTTCTTCTTCTTTTCTCTTCTTCATCATCATCATCATCATCATCATCATCATCATCATCATCATCATCATCATCATCTCTTCTTCTTCTTCTTCTTCTTCTTCTTCTTCTTCTTTTTCATCGAATGCTCAGCAACTATTGTTGTCTGTCATATGAGCGAAAATGCGTTGCGTTGCGCTGCCGTGAAGCGCCTGACAGGTCAGGCCCAGCTCATCCGACTTCCGCGTGTTGTGAAGAGAACTGGTCTCTTTGAAGCCTTTCTGGAAAACGGCAGAAGAATGGACCCAAAAGGCAGAGAAAATAGATCAGAAGGAGGTGACAGGAGGAACAGGAAAATCGTAGAAACAAAGAGAGCGATAAAAAAGAGGTAATTCCTAGCACAGCATTTCCAGGAGGTGGGGATGCTATTCATGCTGACACGTCCCTGGCATCCCCACGGGGGAATTTAGTGGCTTGATTGACTTGACTTCCCCGAAGATGGAATGCGGCTATCTAAATGACGGGTTAAAAACAGTCGCATACGCAACATCTCACCATGGGTGAACCTCGCAGCTGTAGCCGAGGAATTGGAAAAAAAACGCACCTTATCTTCACTTCTTTCCTAACTCCCGGAGGAGTCAGTGGGACAGTGTACACATCGTTCAGGCACTGTGTCGTGGGAGAGCTCAGCCTGGCCGACTGAGCGTGTTCCTGGCTCTTACAAGAATGCATGTGGCATGCTAGGTATCATCCACCCTGTCGATGTCCACCATAGCTGGCCTACTCTTCTACGAACGATGGATTAAAAAAAAAATTGTGTACGTACGCACAATGTTGTGTATTGTCAACGCAAGTGCAACAGCTTGTATACTCTATTAAGATGGTTTTGTTGCTGTTGTTGTTGTTGTTGTTTTGTTGTTGTTATTTTTCTTCTGATTGTGCTTGTCCTTGTTCTTCCTCCTCCTCCTCTCTCACCACCACCACCACCACCACCCTCCTCCTCCTCTTCATCATCATCCCTCAACGAAAAGTAGCCCCCCAAAATCGACACCAATACAAACATGCTGATCCTCTGCTCTGCATACACTGAATACGCAGTAGTAACAGGGGAGGAAGGGCAAGGTTACGCTACACACGTGGATAGTGGCTTGAAAATACGGCAGAAGAGAGTTAACGAGCAATTTACTGACATTAGGTTATTAAGCTTCACAACGTGACATCGGACCCACAAGAGTCGCCTTTTCATTTTCAGTTAATAACATCTTGATTAACGTGAGACAACAAAATTTTGTTGGGAACCAGCCGCCTTGGGGTACAGTGGTTAGCGCAATAGGCTACGAACTGGAAGGTCGCGGGTTCGATTCCTATAAGAGTCATAAGGATGCTACGGATTCCGGCTGGTCTCTACCCAGAGTGAGATGGCTATGGGTCATCGGGAATACAGGGACAACACAGTTGTGCTTCATCCTTTTTTACGGATGCAGTTTTGAAAGTGTTGCTCAAATTATCCGACCCATGCTCTCGGGCTCGGTTGATGCCGTGGTATATTATGAGAGTAAGGGTAGAGTACAGCCCCGTCACACAGTCTTATAGCGTATACACTTCCACAGCAGCATCACTGCATCATCCTCAGCGTCATTGGTTATCACGCAAGACAAGACAAGTCTCTGATTCTGTGGCCACGGTTGCTCTGGTTCCATGATGACCTCAGAGTCGGTTTGCCAATACACTTCTGTGCCTGAGGTGAGTTTTTATCAAAGCCTTCAGGGTTGGAGGTCATGGGAGAAGGTTGTTGGAGGGGCTTTGTGGGGCCGCCACCTGGGTGGGGGCCTCAATTAGTCTGATGGAGCAATAAATTCCTGTCGTCAGAAGGAGGCTTAGTAAGTGGTGTCCTGGGTAGGTTAGCTCAGAACAGGAACCATGGAACATCAGCAAAGTAATCCAGCAGCAGTTCAGAGCCCCTCTGGCTGGGGGCCCCACGACGGCCTGACATTGTCAAGTCAAAAACACTTTAATCATCCCTGAAGGGCAATTACCATCTCTGATGGGCTCCCTATGGACTTTTGGCCCCAAGATGTGGCATGATGAATCTTGGTTTGGTTGGGGTGGAGAGATTGTGATGAGCGAAGTGGAAACGGCAGAACCGAACAGTCACAGAAATTGAGACAGAAAGAAAAAAAAGCTGAAGCAAAAATGTCATATGGTCTCTGTGATTTGTATCTTTAAGAAACTTTGCTCCACAGAACAGAGTAACTCTGATGTCTTTGTTTTGAGTTTTGCTTTCTGAAAAAGTGTTCAACCTTTTTTAGACACGTACCAGAAAAAAGTAAACCTTTCAATCTTTTGGTGAGAGTTTTGTTGTTGTTGTTCTTGTGATTGTTGTTGCTTTCGATGTATGTTGAACAATTGGCTAATCCTTCTTTTGAAAGGCACCACAGGCAATCGTACTTAGTCCCATTCCATCAAGGCAGATGTAGCTATAATTCAAGACACATGCTGGAAAATCTTAACTGGACTTTCTCTGTTTTGAGATAATAAAGTATTTGAATGGAATTGAATATTTCTTCCCAAACCTGATATCTCTGCGTGAAACACAGAATCTGCTCTGATTTTTTTCATGTCTGCATAATTATCCTGTGTCCGTATTTGTCTGTGCCACCAAGTCTGTGTCGATGTCTATGTATTTTTGTGTGTGTCTCTCTAGCTTTGTTCTAGCGTTCACGAATTCCTAGCCGCCGCTGTAGTCTAGTGGTTAGGGCGTTGGACTCGTAATCTAAATGCTGCGAGTTCGATCCCAGCTTTGGCTATGGCGTTGTGCCCTTGGAAAAGGCACTTTACGGCTATTTTCTCACCCCACCCAGGTGTAAAAGGGGTACCAACCTTGTGTTGGGGGGTTAACCCTGCGATAGACTAGCGTCCTATCCAGGGGGGAGTCTATGACTCTCAGTCGCTTAACGCCACAGAAACCGGGATAAGCACCGGCCTGATGAGCCTTAGGCTCGGGACAGACTTTAACTTTAACTAACTCACGAATTCCTGCTTCTTGTTTGTATGCGCATCCATCCATATCCACGGGAAAAAAATGTGGCGACACACTCTCCTGGGAAAGAGCGGCCCAGATTTTACGCAGAGCAGTCAGCCATGACTGTAAAGTGTACAGAATACAACACACTGCAATGCAATACAAATGAATGCAATACAGAAACATGAAAGCACGAGAACAGATCGGAACAGTAACACAGTCACGGGGCACAGATAGAGAGGAAACAGCAGAGACAGAAATGAAAAAAATACATACCATTTTGGGGACGGAAAAAATTGAACCCAGAGTAAAAAAAAAACAAAAACACAAATATCTTAGGACACAAGGTTATTGCCAGGAAAACACGTGAATAAATCGCAAACATGCGAGAATTCGGTTAAGAAGGACACAAGAAGTGAGGAAATGAAATGTTAGGACACAATTAATGAACACAACGTAGAAATGAGAAGGTGAACGTGCAGGGACACAGAGAAACGAGAACAACAGAATACACAGAAACTGAAATACAGATATAATGGGACGTAGGAATAACAAAACAACTCAATGGAAACTTGAAAACAGTGACAGGAAAAGAATATAATAGGGACTTAGCTTTGACAGGTTACATGAAACTACACACTCTGTGAAATACAATACATTGAAACAACAATAAAGTTAAAGAAAAATACAGGAACCGTGGAACAGGAAAACACGGGAACAAGAGCATGGCTAAAATTACAAAAAAGCAAGAACACGGTAGAAAAAAACCCGACCTTTTCCCGTGAACCTCCAACCCCAAAGGCCCTAGTGCAGACTCACCACAAGCACAGAAGTGTATGGGGAAACCAAAACTAAGGTCACCATGAGACTAGAGCAACAGGGGCCACTGAATTAGAAACATTTTTTCCCTATTGCATGATCAATGACGATGAGGATGATGTAATGCTGCTGCTATGGAAGTGCATGTGCTTTGAGACTACTTGACAGAGCTGTACTCTATGCTTCCTTTCAAAATATATCCCAGTGTCAGGAGGTCATGGAATAGAGTGATGGCAGGTAGTAGTGAGAAAGTTATAAAAAGATTATTATCTGATCATTATCCGGCATCAGCTTTTTAACTTTGATTGGTATGAATTTAAACACATGGCGTCAGATTCTCTCTCATGCCGAAGTGGGATGTGTTGGTCCTGACTTGTCAGGTGCTGAACGACAGTGTAACACATTTTCGCTCATATGACAGAAAACAATAGTTGGTGTCTGAGTATTATTGGAAGACTGAGAAGTAAAAGAAGATTCTTAACTTTGATATAGATCTAAACACTTTTGCATTAGATTATAATTAATTTTCATGTTTTGAGTTAAGCAGAACAATATAGATCTAAGCCTTTCTGATAAATAGACAACACACACACACACACACACACACACACACACACACACACACGGTTAAGTGTTCACTTTTTCATGTTTTACTGACTTTTTGTCTAGTTAAAAGTTCTACAAGTAACATTATTTGTTTACATTTTGGGGTTTTCCTTTTTCTTTGGTCTAATATCACTTATGTGAACAGACATTAAACTGATGAACGACACACACTTCCTGACAATGTTTGTCACACAGGAGCACAGCAGGAGCTCTGTCACATGGCCCAGATCAAGGCTGCTCTCTTCCCCTCCTCCCACACACCGTACACTCAAGGCCAGGGTCAGTCACAGTGTGGGCAGGCCTCCATTGTTTGGTTCAGCAGTACTCATCAAGTCTTTCACTCACTGCCATATCTATTCTCAGCTTTTTGTCTGATCCCTGTGACAATGGTCTGTCTTTTCCCTTTTTGTCCCACTTAGTCATACCTTCCAGTCCCTGTTCATAAAGTAAAATACGATTTGTTACAAGTCAATAACTGGCTTTCCTGGTAAAGGAAAAAAGTGCGGGAAAGTTTTCTTTTTGTACATGTCTCTGGCTGGCCATGCGTTTGTGTGTCTGCTTGTTTGCTTGTTTGGCAGTGTCTCATTGTCTCTCTGCATAAGTGGCCGGTTCCTAACCTATGCACCTGTTTTCAGAACACATGTCTCCCTTGACTGTCTTCTTCTCCTTCAATTTCACAGATGTCCAGGACATTAGCAAGAAGCACTTTACTGCAGATTCCTTAACCTCCTGCTGCATGATCTTTTCACATTCTGAAGAGAAAAGGGCATTTTCTATCTGATATCCAAGTCCATGGGCCACTTTAAACATAGACACACACACACACACACACACACACACACACACACACACACACACACACACACACACACATTGTTTTACCCAACCACGATCACAGCTATTCTTGAGGCCTCAGATCTCAGTTATATTTCAAGTATGGTTTTGGATATCGCTTCTTGGTGACCGTCCAGGTTTGACCCTTACCATTTATTAAGTTGGCTCGGTTGATGAAACGGAGGAAAAGCTGTATAATTTGTGGTTGATGTTTTGGTGTTTGAATCTGCATGTACAACCATGCAGTTTTAAATGAATCTGAGCTTGAAGTGTAGATGGAGTGATAGGCAGCCCTGACATTGCCTCTTCGGTCTATAAATCAAGTGACTGGAATGGATTGGTCTGCAGTACATCTCAACTTAATTTGTTCGGTTATGATTTTGTTCCTTATATGTAATCCTTTATATCTCTAACGAGATGACAGGAAATAAATCTTTTGAATATGAATTTGCTACTTTATCCTGAAATCTGAACTGATGCTGTCTGCAACTTGAGGATGATCAAGATTAAAACCATGAGGCCCCACAATCTCTGGGCTATGGCGCCTGCTAGTTCCCTTCATGACATTGGCCTGTCTTTCTTCAGGTGCACATCTTGTTCTCCATTCTGTTTTTCAAAACTAAGAAAAGACCTGTACCATAATCATATTGCTGAATGACAATTTTGTTGTTAATAGACATTCTCCTGTGTATTGAGGTGGTGGACTGACGTCACAGGATTTCCTGTCATGCCTAGCTCACGCATATGCTCTCACCTTCAACCTCTTAATGGACACACAGCGGAAATCAAGACTTGTGAAGCCTGCTGCAGTTATAATCGATTTGATTCAGAGTTTATTGAATTCATTGCTGCGTTATGTTTTATGTATTAATGGTTTTATTGCTGTTATTGATCTGTACTATTATGAGAAGAACATAGACAATTGTGTTGACTGGCTTTAGTTTTATTTGTGTTTCCTTCGCTTACAAGCCCGCCTTGACAAAACTGCAACAACAACGATAACAACAACAGAACTGTTTTAAACAATCTGCGGTATCATCGGAAGATATGCTGAATAAATTTTGTAAGAAACGGTCTGCCTACAATTCTCTTTACCTACACCATCACCTATCCCATAGTCTTGTAGGCTGTTGGGGCACTACTGAAGATTTTACAACCTCCTTCCTCCACTCCTTGTGGCTTTCAGCTTTCAGTAGCAAGTCTCTTCACTCAAGGCCATATTCCCATTGTTTTATCTATCTGCCTCTCTTCGTCTCCCTTTGGCCAGTCCACATGTTCATGACTATTTCTCCACTGTTGGGGTCATTGGGGGGTCACCCTCTAAAACTTTCCATTACACTTAAACAAAATATGTTTGAACCATTTATCATCAATTAATACATTTCACATATATCAAGGAAACAGTGCGAGCAGAAACAAGACCCAGAATAGAAAATTATGTTTATGAGAGAGAAATTTCTGGCGAAAATGGCCTAAAAATGGCGACGAAAAACCGGAAGGCTTACCCCTACTGGCTTCTAAAGTTCACTACTGCAAAGATCGTAACCCCTAGTCAAAAATTCTTTCATAGAACTAAAGATTAAAGATGCATTGAAATACTCACGTAAAGAAGTGGTGTTTTTAAATAGTTTTCTTGACAAACAACGATTGTGAATTTCGGGTTTCGTAGGTTGCCAGCCACTGTGACCGACTTTTTGCTTTCAGCACCAAGTCAGCAGACGATAATTGCACAAAATTTGGTTACAAATCGATTATTTATCGAGCGAAACTTGATATCAAGCTGCAGTTTCATACTTGAAATCAAATGAGTAAATGTAGTCTAAAAAAATCCCCTTTGCGTCACAGATCAAATACACGTTACTGGCAGAATAAATGTGCTTAGCAAAATTGTATCACACAGGGCAGTCCACTGTTTGCTGTTTGCCTCGATGAACTGTGGAGTAGAACACACGTCTGTGACGTTTTTCTGCGAATTTGAGGGGAGAAAGTGACGTATTAGGTAAAAATGAGTCATGTGTCACACCTTCTCTCTGCTGGAAGTGCACCTTACTTGTGTGTGTGGAACAATAGTCTTGAGGACAAATCAGCAAAATAGTTATTTTTGGTAAGTGTACTTCTCTGAATTTGTAATGGATTAGGCAAATAATATGTTTATGCATGTTCTTGTGTCAGTATTCTTTGTTCTGTGAGTCTGTTGTGTTGATGTGGCTGATAAAAATGAGATGTGTGGAAATGTAAAAAGGAGTCACATAAAATGAAGGTTTGCTCTCATTTCATATTTCTTTACTGGCACCATCTGTTGAACTTTTCTTTACATTATCTTGCATGTTTTATCATATTCACCGGTTGTACATTGGCCAATAAACATAAGAAGAGAAACAAAATCAGTTTGAAGATTGTTCCGTAATGTTGCCTCCATTCAGTCTGTGACATCGGGAAAGAGCAAACAGTGACAGGAGCTGTCAACACTGGCGAAATGACCTGTTGAACCCTTCCTCCTTTCTCTACAGTCTACCATCCACGGCCACACTTCTCTTACTCCCCCTCCACTCCCCCCCAATTGTTACCTTGTTTTCGGCAGGTGCCTGTAAGTTGTCATGGTACCAGAGCTGTTAGCTTTTTCCAACCACCACTCCACCCATCTTTCTCTCTCTCTCTTCCCTCCTCCGCCCCCCCCCCCCCCCTTATGTCTCCACTCCCTCCCAACACACACACACAAAATTCTCTGTCTCCCTCTGTGTGTGTGTGTGTGTGTGTGTGTGTGGTGTGTGTGTGTGTGTGTGTGTGTGTGTGTCTCTCTCTCTCTCTCTCTCTGTATCAGTCTGTCTCTCTCTCTGCACACACACACACCACACACACACACACACACACACACACACACACACACACACACACACACACACACACACACACACATAAAGAAGAGTTTCTCTCTCTCTCTCTCTCTCTCTCTCTCTCTCTCTCTCTCTCTCACACACACACACACACACAAAATAATGGGAGATTTTTAAATAGTGGACAAAACTTAAGAAGTACTAACAGGAGTGCTCTTCATCAGCTTACATTGATTTATGCTTCTTGTACTGATGTTTGTGCCTTTCTGCTGTATTGTTTTGATGGAATACAATTTTTTTTATTTGTGTTACACATGATTTGTACAATTAAGACTTACTTTCTAGTCTGCTCACTGTGTTGTTGTTGTGTGTTCCCCAAGTGTAGCCTTCTGGGGGTCACCCAGAGAGTGCACTCTGACTCACTCATCCCACCTGGGAATCACTGTGAGATTGAAAGTGCACACTGAATGAGCAGTTTGCATGTATGACTGTTTCCAAGTACCTCACCATATAAGCAGCAATACTGCAACTTCAGAGGAATTTTTCTCCTTTAATTACAGGAGAGTGCATGTTGTTATTAAGAGCTTGTCATGGCTAAAGGCAATCTCAAAACAACATTTTACAACATTACAACATTCTAGTGTAGGCCTTGGCAATTAGCTGACATCAATACCCCACACAGCTTTTGGCCTGGGCCAAACTCACTGCCTTACTAAACATAAACAAATTAAATTGTCTTTATCGATTAAAAAAAATTCCAGTCAGTTAATCATCTTTTTATATCTGAACGACTTGTTGATTTGTCTTGATTTTATTGCTTTTGTATGATTCATGTCAGTTCACCATGTTTTATACATGAAGACAGGTTTTGTTTTCTTTCTTTATATTTCTTTGTTTTTCTGAACCATGTACACAAACAAATGAAAGTTTTTAAAAAATCATAATTCTTGTTAGTTACTGTTCATGACCATGTAATCATCAATTCTGTAATAAAAGTATTGTTGTACATCAACAGTTTGCTTTGTTTTTTATTCAAATGTCATAATTGGTGTCACTGTAATGTTACCACACAAACTTTAAAGGCCCATATCAGAGTTGTGTTTTGCACAATCTGTTTTCCATTCCATGGCTTTAATCTACATGCAATAACTAAGGTGTGAAGTAGACACAGCTATTAAGCAATTGAAGAAGGGGAAGTCCCGTGGAATCGATAACATCCCAGCTGAACTCATAAAAAATGGAGGGAATGAAACAGCAAGGCGATTCACAGATCTTTGTCAGAAGATCCACGACACCAAAGAATGGCCAAAAGAATGGACACAGTCTCTTGTAATACCCCTGCCAAAGAAAGGAAACCTCAAGCAATGTCAGAACTACAGAACCATCAGTCTCATAAGCCATCCTAGCAAGATCATGCTGCAGGTAGTCCTCAACAGACTGAAAAACCAAGCAGAAAAACTCCTGGCAGAAGAACAAGCGGGCTTTAGACCAAAACGCAGCACAATGGAACAAATTTTCAATCTGAGAATTCTGATAGAGAAGCATCTCCAACACCAAAAAGACCTGTACCACAATTTTATAGACTTCAAAAAGGCCTTTGACAGGGTATGGCATGACGGCCTCTGGCAAGTACTCAGGCACTTCAACATTGACAACTGCCTAATTGAAGTCATCAAGGCTCTGTACGAGAATGCAAGAAGTGCAGTTTTCATGAACAATCACGTGGGCGAGTTCTTCAAGACCACGGTTGGAGTCCGCCAGGGCTGCCTTCTCTCACCTGTACTCTTCAACCTCTTCCTCGAAAACATCATGACAGAGACACTGCAAAACCACCACACTTCCATCTCCATTGGTGGAAGACCCCTTTGCAACCTCAGATTTGCAGATGACATTGACCTCATGGGCAGCAGCAAACAAGAACTGCAAATCCTCACAGACAGTCTAACAGAGCGAGCGAGCGCATACGGCATGGAGGTCAGTACAGAGAAATCGAAGATCATGGTCAACAGCGCGAGTAATGACAGCACGGAAATAAAGATGAATGGAGAAATATTGCAAGAGGTGAGCCAATTCAAATACTTAGGCTCCATCCTAACAAAAGATGGCACATCAAACAATGAGGTGAAAGCTCGCATTGCAACAGCAACATCTGCTCTAGTCAGACTCCAGAGGATCATCAGAAGCAACAACATCAGCTTCTGCACCAAATACCACCTTTACAAATCCCTCGTGATATCTATCCTCCTATATGGCTGTGAATCATGGACTCTGACAGTAGAGTTAGAGAGAAGAATCCAAGCATTCGAGAACAAGTGCCACAGAAGACTCCTCAAAATATCATACAAAGAACACAAGACCAATAACTATGTGAAAGAAGAAATCAAAAAGCGTGTGGGCCCCCAAGAGCCTTTGCTCTCCACCATAAAGAGGAGAAAGCTGATGTGGTTTGGTCACACCACAAGACACAACACCCTAGCAAAAACCATCTTGCAAGGAACAGTCGAGGGCAAGAGAAGAAGAGGCCGCCAAAAGAAATCATGGGTTGACAACATCAAAGACTGGACTGCCCAACCCCTGCAACGCCTCCTACTAGCCACACAGGATCGTGAAGCATGGAAAAAGATCTCCGTTGCGTCTTCTCTCATGTCCCCCCTACGTCCTTTGGGACATGGGACTGAGTGAGTGAGTGAGAATAACTAATGATGCTGAGGTATTCATTGAATACTGGTCCAGAATGTCTTGGCAGTGTGATATTGTCATGACCCCCTGGTAACATACATTACAGTCACACTTATTGCCGGTACCTACTCCCATAATTAAAAAAATGTTTTTGGTTTCTTTGTGTCTAATGGTTGGTACTAAGTAGTAACTTCACTTCTGAATACTGTTTGTTGTAAATACATGTTTTCATTTAAAGTTATAGGCACAACAGTGTCACAGTGAAATGCTGTTACATTTTTTGGAACACGTGACTTCATTTGCATATATCTGAAGACACGAACCACCTGCTGCTGTCTTGATAATTGCTACAAAATCTTTAACCATTTGGCTTTTCAAAATTAACAGAATAAAGCCTTTATCACAATATTTAGAAATTGAGCCATTTTCCTGTTTTTGTTGCCAACAGTGGAGAAATAGTCTCATGTGACGTACCGCACCACTTCAGTTTGCGTTTTTTCCACTGAAGTCAGGAATTCTTCATAGGGTCTGATGGCGTTTTAAAACCTGTCACTTCCTTGTTAGTGATATGATGTTTGTATGAGAAACAAAAAGAGAATTAGGAAAACACATGAAAAACTAAAATAACAAACAGTTATACAATTCCTACGTAAAAAACATGGATTCATTAGAGCCCCATTCTTAACATACTAGCTCATGACGTATATAACTACGTCATTTCCTTATTTTAAAAAAAGTAAAAATACAAACTGTCAGAAATTCTATCACCTTTACCTACGTATGGATCTATATAAAACTAGTTTTTTCACATGTTTATAGTACCATTCCAACACAGGTGCACAATATACATTCTTTACAACGCTAAAAGAACTACACACCATTAAATACCTTTCTTATGAACCCGAACTAAAGATTTTGCCTTTTAATTTTTTTGAAGATTGGTTGAGTGCGCTTTAATTTTACAACAATGAACAAAACTAGATAATTATCATCTCATGCTCTACCCTCTGCTAGGTATGTGAGGCATATACATTTATGACACAAGTGGTGGAAAACAAGTGCAAGTAACCAGTTATAATCTCTTCATAATCATTGAAAGAATTGATCAAAGATTCGGAAAAGACCCACAACGTGATAAACTGTATCAAAGACAGCATTTTTAGAAATTACGGGGGATGTCTTTGGCCTAACCTGACTGGAGTTTTGGTTTCTGGCTAAGCTATTTTCAGATATTCCGGCTGTTGTTGTGATTGTGAATTACCCATTGTGGTCTAGTACAGAGCACTCAGTTTCTCCATAGTAAGGTTGAAAAGCAGCGTTGAGCATGAATACTAAGTGGATGGATGCACACCTTGGCTCTAGTGCTGTCGGACTGTTCATCCAGTTGTAAATGGGTACCTGCCCTCTTTTGTGACAGAGAAGGTTAAGCAGCGAGGGAGAGGAGATGGGGGCCGCCCTCAAAATGGTCACCCCCTAGAGAAGCTGAGGTCTCTGAGATCTCAGTCCTCAACAACTGCATAGGCTATGGGAGCACCTTTATACCTTGTAACACTTCCATAATTCAAATTCGTATTGACAATGAGGAATACATAACATTATAGCCTACTAAGGCTGCCTTGAAAAGATAAAATAGAAAGACAAAGAAAATGATTATTATGTTAAAATAATTGTGAAAAATTCTCGACTAAGAAGAAGTTGAACGACTAGTAAATATTTGTGCCTTACTTTTGGGGGTCCTTTTGAAAGGATGCACGGGAGGTCATAGGGTGTGAACCTGGCCAAGTGGTCAGTCTTTAGCTGGATAATGATAATAGCCCAAGCATTGCCAGACACGTTGAGTGCTGATACAGTCAAGAAGAGTTATCTATCTATCTATCTATCTATCTATCTATCTATCTATCTATCTATCTATCTATCTATCTATCTATCTATCTATCTATCTATCTATCTATCTATCTATCTCTCTCTCTCTCTCTATCTATCTATCTATCTATCTATCTATCTATCTATCTATCTATCTATCTATCTGTATCTGTCTGTATCTATGTGCTGACAGAAACAAGATAGGTTATCTATTATAGATATGCATGCATGTGTGAGTGTATGTGTGAAGAGTAGATTAATGTACACTGTGTACTATAATTGTCATTCTTGGTGCTGCTATTTACATTTGTTATTTCTTCTTCCTCTCCTATGTCTTCGTGAATATGTTTTGAAGGAGATTGTACGGCAAAGCCTGGCTTGAGAAGTGGATATATTTGATCTGCCCTCTATACAACTTCTCGATGTCAACAACACTCTGCTGCCTTTATAGAGAAGCTGCATAGATACTACATATTTACCCATTCCGCAAAGTGTATGCAACTAGACGTTTAAACCACCACCCAAGGAAACAGCGACACACACTTATTTTTATTTTATTTTATTTTTAAATTTTTTTTTATACCACTTTATGTCACAGCAGATTTCTCTGCGTGAAATTCGGGCTGCTCTCCCCGGGGAGAGCGCGTCGCCACAAGTGCAGCGCCTACCCATTATTTCCCCCCCCCCCCCCCTCAGGGATGGTGTCTAAACACGACACCTGTGTGCATGCTGGTTTTATTATTATTATTTTTTAAAATTTTGTCATCCGCTCCTACCGGCACACGATGGCCTGCTCTTCCGAAAGGCGGAACGGGATTTTAACGTGTGCGCAAGATGTTCTGCGTGCGTTCGCACACGGGACCTCGGTTTATAGTCTCATCCGAATGACTTTGACATTCAGTTCGATTTTTTCGTCAAACTGGAAAGAAAGGGCGAGCTGGGTACGAACCCAGAAACTCGCGGTTTACATATTGGCAGGCGAACGTCTTAACCATCCTGCCACCGTCCTTCCTTCGCAGATGTGTCCCGATTTAGAATCACCACACTGCAACAGGGCCCTGATGGCATGGGAGATAATCTAGTTACCGCCCCATCACATCCACCACTGCAAACTTGTCCTGTGTCCCGAGGTGCACAAGTGTGCTCACTGCCCAGCATATTGGATGCTGAAGCCAGTAACCCCAAGTTCTTTTCCATCCTGCCGGCAACGCCAGCTTGTAACAGAGCGGAGGTATCTGACCTGCTGCAACTTTAAACAACTTCGGAGCTACAACAGCACCGGCAGATAGTGAGGATGTGGCCTCTTTGAAGAGGCTGCATATTATGTCGTATTAACGACATTTTCCTGCGTGGGCAAAGTGTATATATCAACAACAACAATAATAATAATACATGGAATTTGTATAGAGGTGTTTTTTTAAAGCACTACCCAACGAAACAGAGCGTCACACACTTTGCAGGTGTGTCCCGATTTAGGAACACACTACTTTGGGACAGGGCCCTGATGACATGGGAGATAATCTAGTTACCGCCCCATCACATGAAAGATCATTCCTTTCTTCCTTCATTCATCTCCTCCAATACTCCTCTCCGTAACTGTCTGTATCTGTAACTGTTTGCCCCACTATTTTGTGTTTGTTTTAGATTAATTGATAATGATTATTATTGACATTTTCCCCCAACAATACTTGAATCATTAATTTGCGACTTACTGACATATCAACGCATTTTATTTTCTGACTAACAGCTGAATGTAAAAAAAGCGACTATTGTGTTCATTCTTTTGTTTCAAGACAAATGTGCATTCACCCATTCTGTCTGTCTTTCTGCCTCTGTCTTTCTGTCTATTTGCTTCTCTCGGTCTGTCTGTCTGTCTGTCTGTCTATCTGTCTGTCTTCTGTCTGTCTGTCTCTCTCTCTCTCTCTCTCTCTCTCCTCTCTCTCTCTCTCTCTCTCTCTCTCTCTCTCTCTCTCTCTCTCTCTCTCTCTCTCTCTCTCCTCTCCCTCTCTCTCCCTCTCTCTCTCCTTGTATCTGAACATATCAAATTCGTTTATATAAAACAGGCATATTTTTCTTAACTTTGCTCTGCCACTAGTAATTGTCTTTTTTTTTTTTTTTTTTTTGTTGTAAACTGACAGTATCATAGCAGCTTTGATATCACATACTAGCCGTCAGCATAAAAAAAGCACCACACTATAATCCATGTTTTTTTTCTTCTTTTGGAAATGAGTCGAAATAGGCACACAATAACACCTAATCATTTTTACTTTAAATGAAAAGAATTATTAATATTCATACTGTACACGCGCTTAAATTTTATTGTCGCAAAAAAAAACTATATTCATTAGCGATCATAGTACACTTTGTTAATTAGGCAGCGAATACAAGGTTGCTCGAGAAGACGTCTCACGTGCGTCTTGTCCACGTTAGTAGTAAAGTGAAAACCCAAGGCCACAGCCACTTTGTGTGTGCTAGGCTGCTGCTACGCTAAAACGCAAGGGGGTAAAAAGACTCGTACGTTTTCTTGACGTCATTAGCTTTCGAGGCAATTAACCATTGCGCCGTGGGTGTGCCTCCTAATGCGAATTAAAAAAAAAAAGAAAAAAGAAAAGAAAAGGCGGCGGTATTGGTTGCTGTTTCTTTTAAGCTGCCCAATTGAACACCAGACTGATTGGATTCAAGGCTCCTGGGTGGAGGAACTGTGTGGCAGGTGTATGTCTGTCTGCTGTGGTGGTTTCTGGCTGAAGCTGATCTGGCTGTCTTGTTTGCATGCTGTTGTATTGTATTCATCGTGTCGAATATTGGAGAGTTTGTCATGACAGAAACCAGTTACAGTATATCTTTGCCTCCCTGTAATCCCACCCTGTTCTGTCTCTGGGTGTCCATCTCTGTCTTTGTCTCTGTCTTGTCTTTCTACCGCCTGTCTGCAATCTGTATCTGTCTTCAGTCTGTATCTTCTCTGTCTAATGCCCCCCCCCCCCCCCCCCCCCCCCACCCACACACCACACAAAAGGAAAACAGTGAGACGTGTGACAGAGAATGCACGTTGCAATCAACAAATACTGATAAGGCCAATAGCCTACACTCGCTTACAGAGGCGGCCACTAAACAAAAAACAACAAAAAAGAAAGAGAGAAAAAAAGAAACCATCCCCCCAAATGACTCCCCAACCAAGAAATCCTAGTGGTAGTAGCAGTGACCTTGACTGACAAGCATTGCGGGGAAATTAACGTGTAGTCGCAGACACTAACTAATCCTGCTAATTGGTTGATTGTTCTCGAAATTGTTGCTGGTTTCTTCCTTATCTGCCCAGGATTGATCGATGTTCATGATTTGAGTCTGATAATAAGGAATGCGGGGTTGATATCTTAGGTAGAAGTAGGACTGTGTGTGTGTGTGTGTGGGGGGGGGGGGGGTGTGTGTGGTGTGGGTGTGGTGTGGTGTGGGTGGGGTGGGGTGGGGTGTGGTGTTTGTGTGTGTGTTGTGTTGTGGTGTGTGTGTGTGTGTGTGTTGTGTTGGTGTGTTGGGGTGTGGGTGGGTGTTGTGTTGTGTTGTGTTGTGTTTGTGTTGTGTTGTGTGTGTGTGTGTGTGTGTGTGTGTGTGTGTGTGTGTGTGTGTGTGTGTGTGTGTGTGTGTGTGTGTGTGGTGTGTGTTGTGTGTGTGTGTGTGTGTGTGTGTGTGTGTGTGTGTGTGTGTGTGTGTGTGTGTGTGTTGTGTTGTGTTGTGTGTGTGTGGTGTGTGTGTGTGTGTGTGTGTGTGTGTGTGTGTGTGTGTGTGTGTGTATACACGTGCTTATGTATTCACGCGCCCCTGGGTGGCTGCCTGTCTGGTAGGCAAAAAAGGTTGCATATGTAAAACAATCTCACCAAGGGTTAACCTCGGAGCTCTAGCCCAGGAAAAAGATTAAAAAGAAAACACAACACTGATTTTGTTCTATTAGTTTCATTTGTACGACTTGTTTGTTTTGTTCATAATAATATATATATATATATATATATATATATAATATATATATATATATATATATATATATATATAATATAATATATATATATATATATATATATATATAATATATATCTGTGTGTGTGTGTGTGTGTGTGTGTGTGTGTGTGTGTGAAATGATATGATTTTGTTTTAGATGGATGGCTTGATATGAAAAAAAGCAGTTGCACTGCTTATTTAATGTAACATCTGTAAATAAAATTTTGACTTGACCCTACACACACACACACACACACACACACACACACACACACACACACACACACACACACACACACACACACACACACACACACTCCCCCCCACACATCCCTCCCCCCCAAAAAAAAAAAGAAGAAAAAAACGAATCAAACCCTCACCCCTCCCTTTGAGACCACCGACCCACCCTCCGTAGATAGAAGCATGCAATATACATCTATCTTAAAAAAAAAGTAAAGGGTAAAGGTGCCCCACAACCTAGGTGGTCGTAGGGGGAGAGCGAGGTATCAGAGACCACAGGCTCTCGAAGGGCCAACATATTGCGGGCGGCG
>CM060316.1:40384379-40391879 GCA_030674155.1 Stramonita haemastoma
CACACACGTTCGCACAAGCATAAACATACCAACAAAAATACACACACACAAACATAAACAAACATAAACACACACAAACACACATGGTCAGCACACGCGTGTTTCGCGCCCACAAATCTACAAACACACGCACACAAGCGTACTTCCACGTGCTTGTGCGCGCGCGCGCGCCACACACACATACACACACACACGCACGCACGCACGCGCGCATACACACATGCATATATATATATATATATATATATATCTCTCTCTCTTCTCTCTATATATATATATATACACCGTAAAATCCCTAGCATAAGCCCACCATCTAGCAAACGCCCACCCCCACTTTGGGCCAAAAGTTGTGCACAGGGGTAACTACCTAGCAAACGCCCAGCCTGCTTTTTTCAAAGAAACTATGCTCACTTTCACTAGGATTTGTGCAGACTGTTCTTAAAGTCCTTTGACGAAGCTTCCTGATGGCCCGAAGTTGGTTTTGAATCTCTCTGTGCCATTTTTGCAAAATGCCAAAGCGACAGTCTTACACTGTATCTTTCAAATTGGAAGCTCTCCACTATCTGGAAAAAGAAGCAGGTGGGAATGTTTCGGGGTGTGCCCGTGAATTTTCTGTGGATAGGAAGAGGATCAGGGTATGGAGTGAAAACAGAGATAGACTTGAACAACAGTACGGTAAAGACGAACAAAAACGGAAACTGTCAAAAGGACCAGCAGTTAGATCTAACATGTCGACCAAGGTGTGCTGCATTATCTGGAAGATGAAAGATCTGAAGGCAGGGTATTGCGAAACAAGGACCTACAACGGAAAGCGATGGAACTCGTTGGCCTTCTTTGCCTCAAAATCCTTTTTTTTCCTATTTTCCCTTCACTTATACTCACACGACCTAACTTACATGCTTTCGGGGTTTGTATTCACTAATTACACAGTTGAGCACAAAAATTATTTTGTGCAAAGGGTCTATCCCTAGCAAACGCCCCCCCCCAATTTTGCCCTAAATCAGTGCACAGGGGGGGTGGGGGGGGGCGTATGCTAGGGATTTTACGGTGTGTATATACTATATATTATATATATAAAAAAATTAGATAGATAATTATAATAGTAATATATAGAAAAGATGAATGAGTAGAATAGATAATAATACATACATCATCATGCATGCATGCATGCATCATGCATGCATACATACATACATACATACATACATACATACATACATACATACAACATACATACATACATACAGACATACATACAGACATACAACATAATACATACATACATCCACGTGTATGTGCCCGCCTACACTTCTGTATTTGTGATTTCAATTGAAATAATATTAGATCCCCTGTGTGTGTGTGTGTGTGTGTGTGTGTGTGTGTGTGTGTGTGTGTGTGTGTGTGTGTGTGTGTGTGTGTGTGTGTGTGTGTGTGTGTGTGTGTAAGAGAGAGAGAGAAGAGACAGAGAGCAGAGAGAGACAGAAAAGAACAGAGAGACAGAGACAGAGAGAGACAGAGAGAGACGAAGATTTAGTATGTAAACTGAAAGTTGATTTGTTTCTTTGTTTTGTTTTGTTTGTTTGCTATTAATTTGTTGTCTTTGTTGCTGTCAGATTTTGTCGGGTCTTTTCCCGTTACACGCTTTCTCTTTTTAATTTCAAATGCAGATGGCATAATTTTGGTTTTGGGAGCAAGTTTATTTGAACGCTGTCTTCCTTTGAAGCTGATGATACTCGTTTCTGACCTGAAGAGAGAAAAGAGGAGAGAGAGAGAAGAGAGAGAGGAGAGAGAGAGAGAGAGAGAGAGGGGGGGGGGGGGGGGGGGTAACGATAGCGAAATTCTATTTTCTGATGGTAATAGAATAAGTACCAGACTGTTTATATTTGTTTTTTTTTTTTTACATCCAGCCCTCGGAAAAAAGTCAACACACCAAACAGAAAAGTAATTAATAGTTCTCTTTAAAAAGGTAAAGTAAATTTTTATTATTTATTTATTTATTCTTTTATATCGAGAGAACAGAATAAGCAATCATGTGCTTTTTTTCATCCGGTCCCCGTGTGTATGCAGTTTTTGTAAATATTGTCATCTGTTCCCACCGGCACACGATGGCCTACTCTTACGAAAAGCGGAACAGGATTTAACGTGTGCGCAAGATGTTCTGCGTGCGTTCGCACACGGGGCCTCGGTTTAAAGTCTCATCCGAAGGACTTTTGGGGAGAGTGAAGTCAGCACTGATGTTAACTCCAGGAGAAAAATTTCCTCGACCGGACTCGAACCCGGGTCGTCAAATTGCGAGCGCAATGTTCTGACCACTAGTTATCGTCCCCAATGAGAAAATAAATTCAATAACAGAAACTACTTTAAACACGCACACACAATATAAAAGTGTATAAGAATAGAACAAGAGGACAGTGCGAAAAACAAATAAGACAAATGAAAAAAAATGAGAGAGAGAGGCAGAGACAGAGAAACAGAAGAGACAGGCAGACAGGCAGACAGACAGTGCCAGAGAGAGAGAGAGAGAGAGAGAGAGAGAGGAGAGAGGAGAGAGAGAGAGAGAGAGAGAGAGAGAGAGAGAGAGAGAGAGAGAGAGAGAGCAGACAGACAGCGACAGACAGACAGACAGACAGACAGACAGACAGACAGACAGACAGACAGAGACAACAGACAGAGAGTAGGTGCAGTCAAAGCCTTTTTGGAGCTCCGCAGCTCGCCTCTGTGTTGAAGAGAAGGAAGCAAGCCTGCACAGTGCTTCCTGGGCCACACAGTTTGCCCTCAGTAATGGACTCACTAACGTATGCCCAAACAGCCGCCCAGGTCGATACTATTATGTAAATGTGTGAGGAAAAAGTGGCCTCGATCTTGCCCCTTAACCCCTACCCCCCAACTCCACTGTTTTTTGTTGTTGTTTTTTTTATAATGATTTTTGTTGTTGTTGTTGTTGTAAGTCTGTGGTCTAGAGGAAACGCACCTTCCCAGAAAGCGAAAAGTCCGCGTTCACAATGTGTGGTGGTTCGATCCCTGTTTGTGCCTGAAACTTTACACCTCCCCTCCTTCTCCGCTAGACTTTTGAGTGGTGGTCTGGATGCTAGTCTTTTGGATGAGGCGATAAACTGAGGTCCCTTGTGTACCACGCATTTAGCACTCGTCAAAGAACCCACAGCAACAAGAGTTATTCCTGGCAAAAAAAAAAGTAGAAAAAGACATTCTGATAAAGAAATAAAGAAAAAAAAAAACTACACACGCAGAGAGAAGAAAAAGAAGAGAATAGAATGGGTGGCACTGCTCTTGTGGCGACGCGCTCTCCCGGGGAGAGCTGCACACATAAATCTGGTGTGACTTTAAAGCAGTATAGAAGAAAGTGTGACCTCACTGACAGAGCTAACGTATGTTCAAATTACCCAGGCAAACATCATTATGGAAATGTGTGACGAAACAAAGACCTCGGTCATTGCCCCCTCCCCCCCTCTCCCCTTCTATATTTTGGTTTGTAGTTTTTTGTGTGTGGTCATCGTTGTTTTCTTTTTGCTATGGTTTCACTAAGGGGTGCGTACAGCAAAATTAACCTCGTCCGTTTTTCTTTTTAAATCATACATGGGACAGCTCGTTCCTGTTTTTGAACCGTTCTGGTTTAAGCTTCAAACATCTTTTTCTCGCCCCCCCCTCCCCCCCCCCTTCCTCAGAAGTCATCCTCGCCTCTCTGGCTTTTTTCTGAAGACCTCAAAACTCTTATGTCTGTCCGCTAGTCTGTCTGTGTACTCGTGTTTCCATTTTTTCTTTGTCTGTTTCGGTGTCTTTTTTATCATATTTTTTTCTGTTTGTCAGTCTGTCTCCACTACTTTTCTCTCCTGTAGGACACAACCACACACACACACACACACACCCACACCCCCCCCCCCTCTCTCTCTCTCTTCCGCGGCGCACCCGTACATACGCATATGTGTATGTGCGCGCACGCACCGTACATACGATGTATGTGGTATGTGTCGGTGCTGTCTGTGTGGGCAGAATGGATTGTCTGCTGTCTGTGTCGCTGATCGCTGTTTTGTGTGTGTGTGTGTGTGTGTTCAGAATGGAGTCTCTTCTTCGCTAATTCCGCTGTCAATTGGGTAGAAATGCTATTAGCGGCAAAGGGAACATGTTCCAAGATGGAGGGATCTCTCTCTCTCTTCTGTCTCGTCTTCTTTTTCGTGTCTGTCTGTCTGTCTGTCTCTCTTGTCTGTCTCTCTCTCTTCTCTCTCTCTCTCTCCTCTCTCCTCTCTCTCTCTCTCTCTCTCTTCTCCGACGCAGCTGTAATTCATTTTTCCATCTTTCATTCAAACATCTATTACGCTCCCCATTGTGTTCGATGCATGGAGTGAGGCACAGAAATTGTCCTTTAAAAAGGGTTTTCTCTCTTTTGTGAATCGCACATGTTAATATTTCCTTGATTTGTTGTTGCTTGTTGTTGCTTAGGTGTTGTTATTTACTCTCTTCTTTTTCTTCACCATTTAAGAATCGTAGGAAAAAAAAAAGTCTCCAGTACATGTTATTATCTCCCTGAATTATGAGGTTTTGATGTTTTTGAGTTTTGTGTGTTGTTTTGTTTTTGTTGCTTTGCTTTTTAATCATTTTTGATAATCATAGAAATCCGTATTATTTTTGGGTTGTTTTGTTTTGTACATGTTCTCATCTGTTTGAATTACAAGATTTTTTATTTTTTAGTTTTGAGGTGTTGGTTTGTTGTTGTCACTCATGGTTTTCTTCTGGTTTTTCCACGAAAATCACAGATTTTTTTTTTTTTTTAGAACTTTTTCTTTCTACAATGTTGTGATTACTCCCTTGATTTAGATCTATATCTTGTGTGTGTGTGTGTGTGTGTGTGTGTGTGTGTGTGTGTTGTGTGTGTGTGTGGTGTGTGTGTGTGTTGTTGTGTGTGTGTGTGTGTGTGTGTGTGTGTGTTCACTTTTTTGTGTGTGTTTTAAATACTTTTTCACCGTTATCGCTGTGGGATTTTGACTCTTTTCCCTTTTTTCTTTCTTGTTTAGATGGGTTTTCCCATCCCATCCACGTTTAGTTTTCCCAAGAGATAAGCTTTGAGTGCACGTAGAAACGAGAAAACAATATACTTTTTTTTGCGTTTTTTCATGTGGTTTTAATTTGGGTCAGTTCTTTATATCTGTACTTTTAATCGGTGTTTCTGTGTGTTGGGTTTTCCCAAGAAGGTTAAAAAAATGAGTATTAATTTTTATGCGAGTGTCATACCACCAGCCTCTTGTCATACACCTTACGAACTGTATTCTTATTTCTTCTTCTTCGTCGTCGTCGTCGAACACTCAGACAGTAGCCATTGTTGTCTGTCATAATGAGCAAAAATGCGTTGCTCTGCCGTTATTAAGCGCCTGACAAGTCAGGCCCTGCGCATCCGACCGGTGTAGGAGAGTATTGTTCTTTTAGGTCTCTCTGAAGAAAAAGAAAGGCAGGGGAATGGACCAAGAAGGCAGAAAATAAACAAGAAGGAGGCGACAGGAAGAAAAGGAACAAGGCAGAAACAAAGACAAAGATACAAAAAGAGAGCGAATTCTTTGCACATTATTTTCCAGAAGGTGGGGATGCTATTTTATACCAACAGGCCCACAAACATCCCCACGGGGGACTACTTACTGTGTAAAATATACCTTAGCGCGATGGTGAAGCCTTGGGTGCATTTTTTTTTTTAATTTCAAAAGGGGGTGGCACTGCACTAGTGGCGACACGCTTTCTTCGTGGAGAGCAGAACAAATTTCACGGAAGATGAAATGTGCTGTGAGAGTCAAGTTTGATAAAATATTCGTCATCCATACCATTGACCGTAACTGTTATACCATTTGTAAGTATAAAAAAAGATGAATAGGCTTTAACATGCTGTGTGTGTGTGTTGTGTGTGTGTGTGTGTGTGTGTGTGTGTGTGTGTGTGTGTGTGTGTGTGTGTGTGTTGTGTGTGTGTGTGTGTGTGTTTCGTGTTTTATTGGGAGCAAATTCATGTATTTATCTCTTTTGTTGGGCATCTCTCTCTCTCTCTCTCTCTCTCTCTCTCTCTCTCTCTCTCTCTCTCTCTCTCTCTCTCTCTCTCTCTCTCTCTCTTCTAATATTATATATAGGATAGAGAGATGATTGAGAGATATGAGAATGAGAGAGAGAGGGAGAGGAGAGAGAGAGAGTGAGAGAGAGAGAGAGAGAGAGGAGGAGAGAGAGAGAGAGAGAGGAGAGAGAGACGAGAGAAAAAGAATAGAGAGATAGAGAGAGAGAGAGAGAGAGAGAGAGAGAGGAGAGAACAGAAAAAAAGATATTTAAAATAAAGAAAATAACATTAGATGACACTATCTACTTTTCAATGACCATTCATGAAATGAGATAAATATGAGGTGAATACTTTCCAGTGACCATTCATTCATAACAAACGTGTTTAGAAATTACCACTGTGCACATTTTCACTCCCTTGTTTTGTCCGGTGCTTCTGACGTAAACTGATGACTTTAGGTCAATGCCATGCCGCAAGTTAAAACTCTTTCCCCATCCTGCTCCCCCTCCCCCTTCCCCCCCCCCCTCTCTCTCTCTTACGTGCTGTTTGTCTGCCCTGCAGTCACTCGTTTGAGCACCTAGTTTTTGACCCAGGTAAAGCAGAACACTGGAGTGCACGTCATGACGACAGCTAACGAGGACATTATGGATTCAACAATCGTTAGGCCGCACAGTCCTGAGTGTCTGGCTAAATTTGGCGAAGAGAAACGACAATGGCCCTTAAATTAATTTACGGAGAGTCTGTTCAGCCATTGGCTTTATATATAACAACAGTTGTATTCATTGCTTAATAAGTTTATATACGCATGTTGTGCCATAAAGTGTTTGTTCGTTGTAAAGTGGACGGGCTCAATGGAGTTAAAGATGAGACTATATAATTATGAACCGAGACCCCGTGTGCGAACGCAGGCAGAACATCCTGCACACACGTTAAATCCTGTCCAACTTTTCGTAAGAGTAGCCATTGTGTGCCCGTGGGAACAGATGAAAGATTTACAAAACTGCATACACACGGGGACTGGATGTAAAAAAAAGGCACATGAATGATGATTCTAATATCCTCGATATAACAGAATAAATACATGAATAAATAAGACCTCATCTTCTGGTCTGGAAGCTTCCTGTGGAACCTGACTTTCTCCTTTCCTTCACCAGGTGGGCTGCCAATGTTGGCACAGACTGCAAATCTCAAGACGAACGATTTCAGGTCTGACTGACCATTCCTATTGTATTGATGAGCGTGCGAGCGAATCGGGTAAAGGAACCGTAGTTCCCTGGGAAAATAAGGGAGTACTCATTTTACGTTCGCAGTCTCGACTCAATTTTTTTTCATTGATATATATATATATATATATATATATATATATATATATATATATATATATATTATATATATATATATTTCATTGATATATATATATATATATTTTTGATAATGCCATTATTTTGGGTTGCGTTTTC
>CM060316.1:40396879-40401879 GCA_030674155.1 Stramonita haemastoma
TACAAAATTGATGGATAGGGTTGGAAAACTAGAAAAGAAATCTGATGATTTAGAAGGAAGGTCCAGACGAAACAACGTCATTTTTCATGGTTTAGATAAAAGAGCTGATGAGACTGGAGCTGACTGTGAGAGGATTGTAAAAAGTCTTCTCTCAGAAAAAATGGATATAGCAGATGTGAAATTCGATAGAGTGCATAGGATAAACTCTAAACCCAGCTCTCCCATTATTGCTAGGTGTTGTTTTTATCAAGATAAGCTTAGCATACTGAAGGCAAAGACTCGGCTAAAGGGCTCAAAGATTTTTGTAGACGAAGATTTTTCCCAAGCTGTTAGAGATATTAGACGCAAACTGACCCCATTTTTGAAGAGTGCCCGAGCAGAAGAAAGAATGTGAGAATGACTTTGATCATTTGATCATTGATGGTGAAAGGTGACCTCATGATCTCGAAAGAAACAAATAGCTTGTTGCCGGCCCATACACATCTGTCTGTAGTAGGTAATTCACAGGGGGTAGGAAAAGTAACTTAACCGGCGTAAAGTCTCAGTTGATAGGACTAGACTAGAAAGCTGGAGACATCGGCAGCAAAACCAAAACTCCTCTTCAAGAGCTTGGTACTCTCAGTACTTCTGTATGGATGTGAAACCTGGAGCTCACAAGGAGAGAGAAAAACTGGACACCTTCCACCAAATGCCTACGGAAGATTCTTAGATTAGATGGCAACAGCACATCTCCAACAAGCAACCTTCAGTGGCAGGGCAGGGAAGTAGTACAGAAATAGAAGAAAGAGATGGAATTGGATTGGCATGTCCTAAGAAAGATCAGAGAATGACTGTGCTGTGGCCCTCGGTGGACACCAGAGGAGAAGGAAGGAGGCCGCCCAAAGACAACTGGCGAGAATGGTGGAGGTGGAGCGGAATGCTGCTGGATGGAGCTCTTGGAGCGCAGCACGCAGCGCAGCTACAGATCGAACAGTGGAGAAATGTGTCAAGCCTTTGTGCCTTCTGGCACGGAGAGAATTAGGTTAGGTAAAGACCTAGACTACTTCAGTAAAGGGGCTTTGTGCTGTAACAGCAAGACTGGCTTTGTGCTGTAACCAGCAAGACAGGACCTGGCTTTGCCGGGCGAGGAGACAAAAACAAAGACCGCAGTACGCTAGCCCTAGACCTAACCCTACATAGGCCTAATGATTTGTCATCTGGCTTTAGACCATGTTTAAATAAAGAGTCCTCTTTAAATAATGATTTTGGTACAGTTGATAGTATTAATTTGATGTCTTGTCATATTAATGGAAGTAGTGAAAATGTGAGTTTAGATGATGTAGTAGATCAACCAGAGTGTAGCAATACAAATCAAGCAAATAAAACTTTTTCATTTTTGTCCTGGAACGTAAATGGATTATTTTCAAAACTGGCCGATGGAGATTTTGTATCTTATGTGCGTAGCTTTGATTTTATTTGTCTGACAGAAACGTTTTTGGAAAATATCCAGCCAGATGTTTTTAGTGGCTATAAAGCCTTCTGTAAGGCGGCAACTAAAGTTAGCCATCAAGGGAGACGATCAGGGGGAGTAGTTTGTTTAATTAAGAATGAGTTATCTGCTCTTGTAAAATATTTAGATGTTCCATACCCTAACATTTGTACTTTTCTCTGTGACAAATCTTTATTGTGTACCTCAAGAAATGTTTTGCTTGTATGTGTGTATATCCCACCTGAAGGCTCTCCTTTTTATAACATGTTTGATAATGATAGTGGGATTGCTATGATGGAAGAATATTTAGCCGATTGTGTGGTTGCTTTGGATGAAGTTGATATAATATTGTGTGGAGACTTAAACAGTAGGACATCAAACTTTTCTTGCCATCATGTGGCAGATGATTTTATTTCAGAGTTTCAAAGTAAAAGCATGTCTCTTAGTGGTAATCGTTATTCTGAAGATTCTGTTATAAATAATTATGGTAAATTATTATTGAATGTGTGTACTACATTTAGTTTACAAATTCATATGGATGAGAACAGGCTACCTTTTAAGTCTTACAAGATGCTTTATGATCTAGACCTCAAAGGGAAAAACAACTGGGCTACACAAATACGCACCTGTTTATGTGAACTCGGTTTTGGATTTGTTTGGCTTAATCAAGGTGTTGGAAATTGTAGAGAATTTATAAACGCTTTCAGGCAAAGACTGATTGACTGCCGATGGCAGCAATGGAATGACCATATACAAACCAGTGAAAGATATCAAATGTATAGTCAATTTATAAGTACTCATGATATCAAACCTTATCTCAAGCTTGATATGGACATTCATTTGAAAAGAATTATGTCTAAATTTAGACTTGGTGTATCAGATATAAATGTTCATAAATTCAGATACAGAGGATATGATGTTGATGACCCTAGGTTACTATGCCCATTATGTAAGCAAACACCTGAAGATGAAGTACATTTTGTGTTATGCTGTCCAGTGTTAGAGGCTGTTAGGCAGAGTTACATCCCTGTAAAATATAGTAGGCAGGCTAATTCTTTCAGACTCTGTTTACTCATGGCGTCAAGTCAACCTGAAGTTGTGCGCAGCCTCACTTTATATTTGTGTAAAGCTTTCAGAATAAGAGATATTTTATTATCGTAAGTCATATCTTTGTAACTGATGTTGCTGCTGTATAATAATTCCTTTTGTTGTTATTACTGTTGTCTTAATCCAACAACAAAATACCAAAGCAGTTTGGCAACCCCCTTCATGTATGGGCCAATGGCCTTTTTGTGAATAAAGTTTTCGAGTTCGAGTTCGAGTTCGAGTTCTCTCTCTCTCTCTCTCTCTCTCTCTCTCTCTCTCTCTCTCTCTCTCTCTCTCTCTCTCTCTCTCTTCTCTGTGCGCGCGCGCGCGTGTGTGTGTGTGTGCTTGTGCGTGTGGTTTCTTACTTTTAAAGCACTGTAGCTCTGCTGTACATACTCACAACTTTACGTCTGCTTCATTGCTTAGTGTTTTTGCTTATATGAAGCCAATTCTAAAAGAAAGTAATACCACGGACCTGACTACAATACAACACAATTCGAGGCAGCACAATACCATAGCCCTTTGTTGAATCAGACAAAGGAGAAAAATATATAGAGAAAAAATATATCTATGCTGATACAAATCCTAGTGAAGACTGTGATTTATTTCTGCTATTAAGATTCCACAAACATGCACTGCAGTCTTCGACCTTCTTGTTGACTTGAGCTGCAATGCCGTCATCAGGAAGCGGAATGACGTCAACAAAACCTTACTGTTGACGTGAGGTACTATACCGTCATCGGAAACAGAATGACGTCAACAGGAAGTGGAAGTTTATTGTTTTTTTTTTGTTTTTTTTTTTGAAGTTGAGTGCTAGCATGGGAATGTTGTTTGTGGGCGATGACAGAATCACAGGAAACCCTGGGTTCTGACAAAACACAAAGAGCCAAGGCATTGGCCACACTACTGTCTTTCCTTTTTCTTTTCTTCAATGAGTATCACTTCTCAAAAACCGCACTTTTTAATTTATTGAATGGTGATCAATGACAATGAGGATGACGTAATGATGATGCTGATGAAGTGCATATGTTTTGAGACTACCAGACAGGGTTATGCTCTGCGCTTACTTTAACCGGGCCCCGAGAGGTTCAGACACCTACAATGTTAGTCAGGCAATCTGAGCAGCAGTCAAAATTTAGGGAAAAAGACATACGTCATAATTTAGTTCCCTGGGGGGCGTAGCAGTTGGGTTTGCAACATCGTGTTGTGCAGTACGTAAAAAGCCGTGGGTTAATTAAAATATTTTTTTATATCGAGGATAATGGAATAAGCACTCTTGTGCTTTTTTTTTTTTTTTTTTTTTACATTGGGTTAGGCTGCTTTTCTGGAGTAGAGCACGTTTCTGTAGTGGCGTACCGAGACCCACTTTTTCCTGTCTCTGTGCATTGTGTTAAAAAAACAAAAACAACAGGTGGATTTTTCTACATATTCCTGCCAAGAATAACTCATGTTTCCATGGAATCTTCCCCGTGCCATACAGACACGCAGTCATGGAATTCAGAGGCTAACCCCCGCACCCACAGAAAGTAAAGTTTAAGATCAGTACACTGTCCTCAATGTCTCCACAAAGTAGCACCTTCCTACCTTTGTGGATGTCTTCACCTGTACACTCCTCGTTCCCTCCGCTCTGCTGTAGATACCCTGTGCTTAAGAATACTTAGATTCAACCAGCTCACCTTTGATCGTGGCTCTTTCTCTAATTTTAGTCTGTCAGTCTGGAATGACCTCCCTCTCTCCCATATAGTAGCCACCGCTGTAGTCTAGTGGTTAGGGCGTTGGACTCGTAATCTAAAGGTTGCGGGTTCGATCCCAGCTTTCGGCTATGGCGTTGTGCCCTTGGAAAAGGCACTTTACGGCTATTTTCTCACCCCACCCAGGTGTAAAAGGGGTACCAACCTTGTGTTGGGGGTTAACCCTGCGATAGACTGGCGTCCTATCCAGGGGGGAGTCTATGACTCTCAGTCGCTTAACGCCACAGAAACCGGGTTAAGCACCGGCCTGATGATCCTTAGGCTCGGGACAGACTTTAACTTTAACTTCTCCCATATAGTCGTGTGGATTCGAATCTTGGCGGCATCTGGTGGATTAAGGGTGGATAATTTTTTTTTTTTTTACGATATCCATGGTCAACTCCAAGTGCAGACTTGCCAGCACCTCAATTCTCTTTGTATATATATATATATACACATGCAGAAGATCAATTATGCATATTAAAGATTCCACATACTCATGCCAGGGTTCGGTGGGTTACGGAAACACGAACACACCCAGCATGCATCCGCGAAGTTAGAATACGGCTACCTTCATGGTGGTAAAAAAAAAAACCGGTCGCATGCGCAAATTCTCACCATTGGTGAACCAATGAGCGCTAGCCAAGGAACAGGACCCTAACCCCATGACCCGAAGTCCCGTGTTCGGGTTGTGCATGAAGAACATCTTGCGCACA
>CM060316.1:40406879-40416879 GCA_030674155.1 Stramonita haemastoma
GAATGGTTAAAACCATTCGACTTCAATCTTGAGGATCTATGAAGTCGTGGATTCGAATCTCGGAAACGGCATCTGGTAAAATAAGGGTGGATATATATATATATATATATATATATATATATATATATATATATATATATATATATATATATATATGTATATATATATATTTTTTTTTTAATTATCTCCTGGATCAACTTAAATTTACAGATCTGCCAGTGCATTTATTCATTTTGTGAATATATACACATGCAGAGCATCAAGTTTAATGTGCTAGTTAAAGATCCCATGATCCATATCAGCGTTCTGTGGACTAAGGAAATACGAAAATAACTAGCATGCATCTTGTAAAAAATTGGACTGCTCTGAAGTCGGAATGCGTGGGCTGAGGCCAGCAGACAGGTGCCCTGCAGAGTGACAAGCACAGGAGAAAAGCACACAGGTACTATGAACCCACACAACGAATAGGGGAATTCAGGGAAAAGAGAGCAGAGGAAACCAGCCCCTTACTCTTTCCATCCCTGGAAAGATCTTCATTCAGAGAAGTGTGGATATGCTGGTCTAGATGTAACTCACCTGCCTAGAAAGCCAAATGTAAGGGTTCGATTTCTCTTTCATCCCGAATCCCCCCCCCCCCCTCCCCAATCTGCTACAACTTGAGTGGTGGTCTGGGTGTTAGTCTTTCGGATGAGAAAATATACGGAGTTCCCGTGTGCGACACGCATTCACCCAACGCTTATTAAAAAGATTCACGGTCACAAGAACTCTCCCTTATAAAATTATGTAGAAAGAACCCTCTGATAGGGAAACAAATATACACATAGCTAGCAAAACGGGTAGGGCTGCTCTTGTGGCAAAATGCTCTCCTCAGGGACAGCATCCTGAATTTCATGCAGAGAAATACGTACAAAACATCACAATACAATACGGAAGAAGAGAGCATAAAAGCATATCACTCATACAATACAACACAACACATTACAATGCAACATATTACAATACATTGCAATACCACACAATGCAATGAACACTCAAGAAAGCATAAAAAGCATAATACCACCTACAGGTAAAAAAAATTCACTCTAATCTCTCTCGACTCAGGCGCTTACCCTGTAAGTTTACTCAAAAAGGGTTCTTACTGTTACATGGGCGTTGCATGACGTCAACAGGAAGCGGAAAACAGTGATGACGAAGAGCCACTTCCGCTGACGTTGAACGACGCAGATGTGTGGCCTCCACGGCTGAATTAGAAACAAAATGCCGAAATAGCACCTGAACAGGGAAAGTCAACATGTTTGAGCGCCTCCAAAGTAGGCGTAATAGTTACTGTTGTGTGTATTGTCGCCAAATTTAGGGGAAGTTATTTTTAGACCGACTCTCTCTGTGTCTCTGCCTGTCTCTCTCCCACACACGCACGTACACACATTTACACACACACACACACGCACACACACACACACGCGTGCGCGCGCGCGCGCGCACACACACACACACCACACAGAGGAGTGCATATCATCTTCTTACCAATAATAGTTATACTACCCAGTAGTTGTTACACAGGTAAAAAAGACCACACCCACCCACCCACCCACCCACCCACACACACACATACACACACACAGGCACACACACATACACACACACAAAACACACACACACACACACACACACACACACACACACACATATATATGTTAGAGAGAGAGAGGGATATATATATATATATATATATATATATATATATATATAGAGAGAGAGAGAGAGAGAGAGAGAGAGAGAGAGAGAGAGAGAGAGAGAGAGAGAGAGAGGTGTGTGTGTGTGTGTGTGTGTGTGTGTGTGTGTGTGTGTGTGTGTGTGTGTGTGTGTGTGTGTGTGTGTACAAAACTCTTGAGAAAATCCAGAAGCCCCAACATAGCATAGCCATCAATTACACAGCAAATGTGAACTTTCCTCTGTATGCAGAATGATATAGGGACAAAAAACAAGTGACCAAAAAAAAAGTGTAGGATAAAAAGAACACCAAACAAACAATAGAATAGAGGAGGAGGAGTTGGGGAAGACAAAGAAGAAGAAAGAAGAAGAAGAAGAAGAAGAAGAAGAAGAAGAAGAAGAAGGGAAGTTCCACTGTGCTCAATTATTCTGCAGACCGTATTATTATTCAAAGAAAATGTGAAAATAATAATCCTACCCACAATATTATGCATTTCTATCATAACCGATGTTTAGCAAATCGTGACTATTAACAAGCACGACAAAATGCAGAAAAGTGGATCTGTGGTCGAGAGAAACGATAAGTCTAGAAAACGATTAGTCGCTGGTTCGATTCCTGTTTGAACCTGAAGCCTCCTCCCCCAATCCATTAAACCTTGAGTGGTTGCCTGGGTGCTAGTCTTTGGAAATGATAAACCGAAGTTCCATATATTATGTAGTAAACAAACCTTTCTGATAGGAAAACAAACACACACAAACATTAAAAAGTAGTGCTGCTATAATGGCGACATGATCTCTTGGGGGAAAAAAAGCAACCCGGATTTAAGGAAGAAAACTCTGATGTGACTGAGAGCGGTACACAAAACAAAACGAAACAGTTCAATACAATGCCAGACAGTACAATACTATAACAAAATCACAGACACGTGCACAAAACCCTTTGAATATCCAGAAACCCACGCAACCCCCCGCCCCCTCCCCCTCTCCCCTCACGGCATCAGTTGCAGAACAGACATGAAATCGTGTATATTATGGAGAATGATACTCACCCAGAAAACAATAAGAAGCGAAAGGCTACAGAGAAAATCCACAAAACAAAGAAGAAGAAGAAGAAGGAGGAGGAGGACGACGAGGAGCAGGAGGAGAAAATGAAGTAAGAAAAAAGCAGCTGCACAGTGCTTGTCTTTCAATTGCAGATTTTTTGGCAACCATGGCAATTCAAATGTACACAGACACAGACACGTAAACAGACAATATGAATATTCAAAAGGCTACACGAAAAAGACAGCCATTAATCGCAGATAATTTGAAATCGTGTATGTATGCAGACTGACATCTTCACAAAAAATTTATGGTAAGGAGAGAAAGAAGAATGGAAAAACCAAACCCACCTAACAGGCGTAGAAACAGGAGAAAGGGAGAAGAAGAAGAAGAAGAGGAGAAGAAGAAGAAGAAGAAGAAGAAGAAGAAGAAGAAGAAAGAAGAAGAAGAAGAAGAAGAAGAAGAAGAAGAAGAAGAAGGAGGAGGAGGAGGAGGGGATGAGGAGAAGCAGAGAAGGAAGATAAGGAGGAGAAAAGGTGGCAAAAGGAGGAGAAGGAGGAGAAGAAGAAGAAGAAGAACAACAACAACAACAAAAGAATAAGAACAAGAACAGGAACAAGAACAAGAGCAATAAGATGAAACAGGAGAAGAGTAAGGATGTGGAGGAGGAGGGGGTAGGAGGAAGAGGAGGAAAATGAAACAAAAGACACGGGGTATTTTGGCCAAAGAAGCCAGTTGAAAACCTGAAAAGTGCTGGGTTGACTATAGCTGGGCTGTCATTAAAAAGAAAGAGGAGGAGGAGGAGGAGGAAGAGAAATAACAAAAAAGGAAAACAAAACAAAAAAGAAGAGGGACGAACATAGAATTTGCGCAGTCTGCAATGTTTTGCACTGGCAGTTAAAAAAACAAAAAGAAACCCCAAAAAACGCAAGCAAAAAAACCACAAACAAACCAAAAACAAACGGAGACAGGGTGACAGAAGGTGATTGGCAGGTTATTCTAGCAGATAGGACATGAAAAAGAAGAACCTCTCTGTCTCTGTCTCTGTCTCTGTCTGTTTCTGTCTCTCTCTCCCTCTCTCCTCCTCCCTCTCTCTCCCCCCTCTTTCTCCCCCCCTCTCTCTCCCTCCCTCCCTCTCCCCCCTCTATCTCCCTCCTCCCTCCCTCCCCCCCCCCCTCTCTCTCTGTCTGTCTAGACTGCGGGGTTCTGGCAGAAAATGGCCAGGGTAAATAAAAGAAAAATCTTGTTTACACAAGATCGGAGTTGGAAAGATAGTGTAGGCTACTTTATGGAGAAGCTGGCAGACGTTCAGTATTGGTCACAAACATGTATAAAATCTCGAAAATGAGATATGCATTTACTGGTCTTTTAATCGATGAATGAACGTACATACAAACAAAAATAAATATGAATGGACAACGATGTGCACGTTTAACTCAAACATGATTTTTTAAAATACATACGTGAAGAAAAGATGTGTCCAAATTTAACTCAAACATGAAATTTATCAATATATGTGAAAAAAAGGTATGTGAAAGTTTCAATCAAACATAAAATTTATGTACATAATGTGAAAAAGACAATGGTAACACAGCCTACTATTTGAACTATCGATTTTGCTCATGTCACACACATGTGAAAAAAAAAAGGAAGAAAAGAGCCACAAAGCTCAACGATGAACTTTCTGTAACGTGAGTTTTCAAGGAGTCTGCAAAATTCATGATCTGGTTTTAAGATTCTTATTCTTTCATTATTTTTTTTTGGTTTTGTTTCCAGATTTCTGGCATTGGATATCACCCAGTTTATCAGAGTAATCACGAAGGTAATGATAATGACCCCCCTTCCCCTTTGAATAGGACATGATTCGCTAACAGACATTCTCCTAAAGGACAACCCCCCAAAAAAGAAGAACAACCCCACATGAATCCCCCCAAACCGTAAATTCTCCACAAACTGCACTCCCTTTCTGTTGCATTCACGCCTAGCTACGCCAGAATCTAAAACTTTCTGCCGTTTGAAGGTGATCTTTACAGACAGGTTCTATCAAAGGGGGGGGAATGGCGCGGAAAGAGAGAGAAACGGTTTTCTGTCTTTTCATTCGTTAGCCTTTCAGGGCCGGTAACTGTCATCAACGCTTCCTGTTACACGACACAGCGCCCTCTTGTGCCTGCATGCAACAGGGACACCCCATTTCCAAGTGTCCTCAGCCATTCTGTTTGCTTCGAGTGATCGGCTTTTTGTTTAGGGCTGTAAAGGATTAGTGGAGTCAAAACTGTGCACTTTGTAAGGATGGAAATGGACACACCACACAACACAGACAGACAGAAACAGACCACCCCTTCTCCTACACACACACCACACACACACACACACACACACACACACACACACACACACACACACACACACACAAAGAAGAGAGAGAAGAAGAGAGAAGGGGTTTAAGTACAAACTTTCAAGTCATCAACAAAGACAGGGAAAGGACCAGAACAAACACATATCTAACAAAACACACTAAAACAATTCACAACAGCCCAAAGCCATCATACAATGATTCTCCCACCCCACCACACAAAGACAAACACTCACACAACAGACACAAAAAACACGACACAGAAACAGAGAAGAAACAACAGATAGACAGAGAGAGAGACAGACAGACAGAGACTGAAGAGAGACAGAGAGAGAGAGAGAGACAGACAGACAGACAGCTTTGGCATCCCTCATGTCCAACAATGGCACCCATGTGCTCTCCCCATTCATGACTGTATATGTACTGACGTCTGCAGTTAGGAGGAGAGTGTTGTTTGCTTCTCTGAGCACAGCAGCAGCTGCTTCCCCTTTCCTCTCTCCCACCTCTGTGATGCCACCCTTTTCCATACAGTTCATGGTTTGCATTGGTAGAGCACACCAGCTAGCCAAACAACAAACAAACAAACAACAAAACAACACAACAACAACAACAACAACAACAAGGGGGGAGACAGTGTGGCGTGACGGAAGGTAAATGACAGGTCATTCCAGCAGACGGACATGAACAGAGAAGGACCCCCTCTCTTCTTCTGTCTCTGTCTGTCTCTGTCTGTCTGTCTTCTGTCTTCCTCTCCTCTCTCTCTCTCTCTCTCTCTCTCTCTCTCTCCTCTCTCTCTCTCTCTCTCTCTCTCTCTCTTCCCTCTCTCTCTCTCTCTCGTGTTCAGACTGTCCTGCTGTGTTGAAAAATGGCTGCAAGGAATCCCTTTTATCCTGGGCGCTTTCTCCCCAATCACTCTGGCCACTGCTTTTCTTGACATCTCACGTTCAACAGGTTCCATACTCCCTTCTGCTGGTTTCTGAAAGACTGGTGCAGAGCAGAGCGCCTGCACGAAGAGCAGACGATGTATGGAGGAGGGTGTTGAAGTGCTTCCCTCCATCTGCTTCACACGACAGCCTTCCTCCTCCTCAGTCGTGTCTTGTTGCTGTCAGGAAGGGGAGGACAATGCTAGAACTGAATGGTCTGCCCTTTGCTGTAAGAGAGCTGGAGACAGAAAAATAACACACAAATCAACTCCATTCTTTGAGATTGTAAGTTAATATATATATATAATAATATATTTTACCTGCAAGGATGATAAAAACGTTCATTAACATTCTCTACTAAAATAGAGACCATTCTTTGAAAATGTCTATTCGATGTCTAAGCTTATATGTTAAGAAATTGCTTCAAGCTTGTTATATCATCAAGGATTTTGTTTTAAGTTTCTGCTGGGTCATATTGCTTGAAGTTTGATTTCTCTCCATCAGTTCAGAAAACAAGCAGGGGTTTGAAACAATTTCAGTGATGTGTTGCATACTTAAAGAAGTCAGTTTACTTTGCAGGTATAGCAAGCAGACTTGACAAACTCATCCCCAGGTTCTCAATGCACTGCCAGACAAGAGATAGAGAGCAAACAGTCAAAATGAAAACTCTGTATACTGCACAGGATACTACATTTGTCAAGTGTTACTTCTAGAAGTAAAAAAAAAGCATCACTAAATAAGTTTGAATGCTAAGCTTCAGAAATGAAATTAAGATCAACTTACATATTTGGCAGTTTTTTTTTAAATGTTGATTTTTAGAAATGAAAATACAATTAACAAAAAAAAATTAACAATCTTTCAACTGTTGAACCTAGAAATGAAAATAAGATTACTAAGTAAATTTGGCAGTTTTGCAACTATTGGTTTAGAAATGAAAATAAGATCACCCAACATATTCGGATTAATTTTTTTCGAATTAATTTTTAGAAATGAAAATAAGATTAACAAATAAATCTAACAATCTTTCATCTGTTGAATCTAGAAATAAAAAATAAGATTACTGTGTAAATTTGGTCAGTTTTGCAACTGTTGGTTTGAAAACGAAAATAAGATCACCAGACAAATCTGGCGGTATCAAAACTTGGAAGTAGCTGAATCGTGTTAGCCCTACGCTCTCCGTTGCCCCAGTAACCCAGTCTCTTGGGGCCTGTCTCTTTCCTCTCTTCAAGGGCCTCGTTTCCGACCCAAAACCTCGGACTTGGAGTCGAAAGGAGACAGTTGACACCCCTCCCCCCCTCCCTTCTTCCCCTAGACCTCCTCATGTATCCCCTTCTTTACCTCTTTTGCCTCTATATATTCGCGTCTGTCTGTCTGTCTGTCTGTCTGTCTGTCTGTCTGTCTGTCTCTGTCTGTCTTTCGCAGAACATCTTGCGCACACGTTAAATCCTGTTCCGCTTTTCGTAAGAGTAGGCCATCGTGTGCCGGTGGGAACAGATAACATTTACAAAAACTGCATACACACGGGGACTGGATGTAAAAAAAGCGCAAGAGTGCTCATTCCATTATCCTCGATATAAAAGAATAAATCAATCAAATCAATCAATCAATCTCTCTCTCTCTCTCTCTCTCTCTCTCTCTCTCTCTCTCTCTCTCTCTCTCCTCTCTCTCTCTCTCTCTCTCTCTCCTCTCTCTCTTCTCTCTCTCTCTCTCTGGCGGGATGAAAAAAAACTTGTGAATGCTTATTTGTAACCCTTGAAAATAACGGTCGTTCATTCATTTATTCATTCATTCATTCATTCAATCATTCATTCATTCATTCATTCTCTCTCTGTGCTTGTCACTGGTCTGTCTCTATCTCTGTGTCTTTGACCACACACACACACACACTCTCTCTCTCTCTCTCTCTCTCTCTCTCTCTCTCTCTCTCCTCTCTCTCTCTCTCTCTCTCTCTCTCTCTCTCTCTCTCTCTCTCTCTCTCTCTGGCTGTGACTCTATGTCTGTCCGTCTGGCCGGCTATTTGTCTTTTTCTATCTGTCTGCCTTCATTTGTCCATCTGTGTGTTGTTGTGTGTGTGTGTGTGTGTGTGTGTGTGGTGTGTGTGTGTGTGTGTGTGTGTGTGTGTGTGTGTGCACGCGATGTGTTTATTAGTCTTGCTTTCGTGACTGTGTAATCTCCAATTGGTTGGCACGGTTATGACCTCATAGTCCCTATTATCACTGATTAGTCGGGCACTGGCCTTGTAAACGTTTTTAATTATCGCTTCCAAAGCAATCAGGGCAGGTAGGTAGGCCTGGATGACCGACCTGACAACCACTTGAGTGATTAATTAAAACCCTGAACCCCCAGTCACGTGTACAAACAGGGAGAAGTGGCAGGCAGCAATCAGCTGTGGAGGCACCCTGTGGAGGACCAGTCTCGTGTTGCCCTCCTGCCTGCTGTCCATTCACATGACTTTGATGAAAACGTTCAGTTAGGAAAGCTGCCAGATCCTCATCCTTCTTCTTTTTCGTCTTTTTCCTCATCCTTTTTCTTCTCCTCCTCCTCTTCTTCTCCTCCTTCAACAACAACAACATCAACATCATCATCATCATCATCAGCATCATCAACAACAACAACAACAACAACACACCAATGAGAGAGAGAGAGAGAGAGAGAGAGAGAGAGAGAGAGAGAGAGAGAGAGAGAGAGAGAGAGAGAGAGAGAGAGAGAGATGTTAATCCTATGACTATAGTTTGAAAGCTGTCCTTACTTTCAAAGGCCTACTAACAACGGATTTGCAAACATTAAATGTATTTATTGCTGTAACAAAAAACAACATACATTTTGTTGTATGATCAGCTAACACCATTATTTTCTAAGCACATTTTAATGAAACTCAAGTTAAAAGCAAAACCAAAAAGTAAGCAAATCGTAAAAAAAGTATGTTTAATTAAATAGATAACTCCTTTATGTGTCAGCATTGCCAGAAACAAATAAGTGGTTTGTTTTGTTGTTGTTCTCGTTTTTACATTTTTATACTTTTACAGCTGGGGGGTTTCGAGTTAAGTCACTATTTTAAGGTAAAAGCAATAGGGTTTTTTGTGCTGTTGTTGGTAATTTTGTTAATGAATGCTTTCTTCCGCCTGGATGAATTTAAGTGTAAATCGCCATGTTTAAGGGAGATAAACTGTTCTCTGTAGTTTTACACTCAGTGCTTGTGAAGAAATGTTGAATTCAAGTGCTGGTAAACTCTCTCTCTCTCTCTCTCTCTCTCTCTCTCTCTCTCTCTCTCTCTCTCTCTCTCTCTCTCTCTCTCTCTCTCTCTCTCTCCTCTCTCTCTCTCTCTGTGAAGTCCTTTGGATGAGACTATAAACCGAGGTCCTGTGTGCGAACGCACGCAGAACATCTTGCGCACACGTCGAAACGTGTTCTACTTTTCGTAAGAGTAGACCATTGTGTGCCGGTGGAATATATGACAAAACTGCATACACACGGGGACAGAATATAAAAAAAGCACACGAGTGCTTATTAAATGATCCTCGATATAAAAGAATAATTAAATAATAATTAAATAGTAATGAAATCTCTGTCTCTGTCTCTGTCTCTTCTTCTTCTTCTGTCTGTCTGTCTGTCTGTCTGTCTGTCTGTCTGTCTGTCTGTCTGTCTGTCTGTCTGTCTGTCTCGTCTGTCTTCTCTCTCTCTCTCTCTCTCTCTCTCTCTCTCTCTCTCTCTCTCTCTCTCTCTCTTCCTCTCTCTCTCTCTCTCCTCTCTCTCTCTCTCTCATTCCCCTTCCTCACCTCCTGCACCCCCTCCCCCTCATTTTCCACACCCTCCTCTCAACTGTTCGTACTGTTTATTCCCCCCCTCCCTCCCTCTCCTCACCCAATGTTTTTCAAATCTGCACCATTACCTCATGATGCCAAGCTAGGCCCGCTACCTCGAATCACAGGCAAAGTGATTCCAATGCTGATAGCCACTTTGTGACCTTTAACAA
>CM060316.1:40421879-40429379 GCA_030674155.1 Stramonita haemastoma
ACAAACATCAACAACAACGACAACAACAACGACAACAACAACGACAATAACAAAGTGAGCGCTGCCGTACACTGCGGGCAGAAACAAACTTCCAATTATGATCCGCAGCCGAAAATGAAGAGAAATATTATAGTGGGACGGGAAAGGCCACTAATGATGCTGAAGAAGTTTGGACTTCACCCAAAAAAAAGCATGAAACAGATTCTATAGAACCATGTGAAGACACTACACTCAAACAAGAAAGAGGAGGAAAGAGGAAAAGGAGAAGAAAGAGGAAAAGGAAGAAGAGAAGAGGAAGGAGGAGAAGAAAAAGAGGAAGAAGAAGAAGGGAAAGGGGAAGGAGGAGGAGGAGGAGGAGGAGGAGGAGGAGGAGGAGGAGGAGGAGGAGGAGGAGGAGAAGATGAAGAACATCATCGATAACAGCAACAACAATCCTAACAACATCAATTCAATAGCACCAACAGCAAAACACAAACATCTTTAAAAAATCGAAATTTCAATACCCCCCCAAAACAACAACAACAACAACAACAACATCAAATTCGGCCTCAAAACGTAAAATCTTCCTCAATCTTATCACGACCAAAAATACTATAAACTATACTCCACCCATGGCTAAGAACTTCAAGCAGAAAAAAATAAAAGAGAAATAAAATGAGAACACCCAAAATAACACAATCTGAAGCATTTAAAGGGCGGGAGGTACCAGTAAAGCGGATCTGGATCCCCGAGTTAATGATGCCCCTGTAATGATGTGCAATCAACACACCCATGCAGAAACACACCTGCTTATAAATCAAGATTTTAGTCATCAGAATAACAATAAGCTGCACGGCTTAAATTAAATGCATGTATTAAAAAAAATTTCAATCAATAGAAACGAAGTCAAGTCTTAGTCTTTTTTTAAAATTTTTTTTTAAGCCCCCTTAATCTTCTTAGACAGTAAATAATAGGATTAGAAAAAAACACATGTTCATGATTATGGTCATAATCTCCATCAGTATTATCCGTATCAGTATCATCATCATCATCATCATCATCATCATCATCATCATCATCATCATCATCATTCATCATCATCATCATCATCATCGTTATCAACAGCAGTACCAGCAATACCTCTGGTAATCACCAATGTCCAATACAGGCGTTCGTTCACATAAGATTATTCATACACCTTTTTTGGGGGATTGCCCGTTAAATTGAGTCGTTAAATTCACAATCTGGTATTACAGATTGGAAAAGGGATTCTGTTAAAATACTCACTCGTAGACCAGATATTGTTGATACTTGCAGCGCAGGGTTATGTGATGGTTTTCAGATTATAATATTTTGCATTTGATTGCTTTTACTCATCGTGTTTGTTTGTTCGTTTGTTTGGTTGGTTGGTTTTTTAATTTTTAATTTCATTTCAGTTCTTGTTTTCAGTCTAAAATCACGAAGAGTGAACGGATTTTCAATTAAAAAAAAAAGCCGCACGGTGCATCTCCTTATTTGTTAGATCTTGAGTGAAAGTCTACATGCGAGTCTTTGAGGTGAGATAATAAATCGGGGGTCCCATATGCAACATGTATTAAGCACATATCAAAAACCTAAGAAAACAAGCGAGTTGTCTCTGGTAAAAAATCTGCCGATAAAAGGCACTGCCATGGGGAAGCAACACCCTTAGAGCTGGAAAATCTATAAACAGCGTGGAGTTGCTCTCGTGGGGACGCACTCTTCTTCCTAGGGAGAGTATTGCCAATTTCTTGTGGAGATAAGTTTTGTGACTGAAAGTGGTTTACAACACAATACAATATGATACAAAACACTAAGAATACGACATAATGAGAAAACAATACAAAAGAATACAATTTGATACAAACACAATACAATATGATAAAATACAATAAGAATACAACACAACACAACACAATACAATACCATACAATGCAATAGCTTACAATAAATACCATGCAATACCATAAAATATCATACCATACAATACAATAAAAAATAAAACACAATACATCCTTCTTAGCAAAAGCTGAAAAAAGAAACGGTTTACACTTGGATGACGTTGGGTGAGCATGACGTCACTTGCATTACCCACATTTGCACTATCCACGGGAAAAAACCACACACACACACATCAAAAACTAGCAACTTCGCAGGTGAAAATGTAGAATTCATGCATGACATCTTTCCCACTGGATGGAGGAAAAGGTTTATTCATTTTCCCATGAATTTCAGACACACACACACACACACACACTCTCTTCTCTCTCTCTCTCTCTCTCTCTCTCTCTCTCTCTCTCTCTCTCTCTCTCTCTCTCTCTCTCTCTCTCTCTCTCTCTCTCTCTCGATATATCTTAATCGAGGTTGTTGAAAAACAATATTGGTGAAATGTTTATTTTTCTATTTTTTTCCCTTGATAGATAAAAAAAAGCAAATCAATGCTTATTCAATGTACCATCTGGAAATAAAAAAAATTGACTTGACTTGACTTCACACACACTCACACAGACACACAGACACACACACACAAACACACACTCCCCTTGGTGACGTCACAAGGTTTGGACTTCAGAGGAGTAAAGATAGGCTGACAGACACAGACACAGTGCCGGAAAGGATGATCACAGAATAAACATGGTCTGTCTCAAACCACGGGAAGTCAGAAACGGGTGTTCGGTATGTATTACCTCCCTTTTACTGCACAGCGCACAATCTTCACAATTTTCTCTGAGTCAGTAGGAATAATAAACTATGGTGATTTGAAAAAAAAAGGGTCATCTTCACGCGCACGTACACACACACACACACACACACACACACACACACACACACACACACACACACACACACACACATATATATATATATATATATATATATATATGAATATCATGTAAACATATATTATCTTATCTATCTAAACTATCTATCTATCTATCTATCTATCTATCTATCTATCTATCTATCTATCTATCTATCTATCTATCTATCTATTACTAAAACAATTACACACATACGAAAGCACGTACACACAAACAAATACATCAAATCAATCACACATATAACGCACGCAAGCACGCGCGCGTACGCACACAAACACACCAAAATAATGTGTGTGTGTGTGTGTGTGTGTGTGTGTGTGTGTGTGTGTGTGTGTGTGTGTGTGTGTGTGTGTCTGTCTATATATCCCTGTCTGTGTGTTTGTCTGTGTGTGTGTGTGTGTGTGTGTGTGTGTGTTGGGTTGGGGGGGGGGGTCTCTGTCTGTCTGTCCCCCCCTCTCTCTGTGTCTCTGAGGGCGGGATGCATAAAAAAAGAGTATTTTGTGCCCAGTTCTCCACCCTCATGAAAAAAATCGTTTTTGTTTTTGTTCACCACCCTCTCTTCCTGTCGCTGTGTCCTCTCTCTGTCTCTGTCTTCCTGTCTGTCTGAAGTCTGTCTTTGTCTCTGCCTGTCTGATGTTGTTGTGTCTGTTGCCCGTCTCGTCTGTCTACAGTGTGACTGTAGAGCTTCTTGTCTCGGCCTGTCTGATTGTCAGTCTTTGTTTTAGTCTCTGCGTCTACGTCTGATGTGACTGTAGGAAGTCTGTCTTTGTCTCGGCCTGTCTGATTGTCAGTCTGTCTGTTTTAGTGTCTGTCTGACGGTCTGACGGTCTGTCAGTCTGACGGGTCTAACTGTCGGTATGAAGATCTGCCCCTTTCTGCCTGTCTGATTGTCTGTCCGTCTGACTATTTTTCTGTCGGTTGGTCAGTCTCTCTGTCTAACAGTGAGTCAGACCCAAGAATAGCACTTTTAGGAAATAAGATCAGCAGCCATGGTGCAAGCAAATGAGACACTGAAGAAAGACGAGCTCTTTCTCCTTGTTACTATCTAGATGCCCGCAGGCACTGTATGAATCATACGATGTGTGGCTTTTTTCTTTTCTGCCCTCGGCAAGAGTTCCAAGGGACACCACACGGTGATATTGTTTCGTATGCGACTGTTTTTCGCCCACCATGAGGGTAGTCACATTCCGACTTTAGAGATGATATTCAACAACACATATGCACTACATGTATGCATACTTAAAAAAATGTATAATATTATATTATATTATTGTTTGTGTTTTGTGTCATCTGCTCTTTCAGGCACGATGGTTTAACCATCCCGAAAGGCAGAACGGATTTTAACGTGTGGGAAAGATGTTATGCGTGTCTTTGCGCACAAGGGCTTGCAGGGGAGAAGACTCATGGGGATGTTAACTCTAGGGGGAAATTATCCCCTTGAACGGGTGCCTCGGTTGTGTTTCAAACTCGGGCCATTAATTTGGGAGTTCAACGCTCCAACCATGAGGCTATCCCCCCACCCCATCTCTTCCTAGAATGTGTTTGCTGTTGTTATTGTTGGTTTAGTTGCTGATGTTCTCAGTCTATGTTATTGTAGTTTATTTTAATGTTATTATTATCTTTGTTGTTGTTGGTATTATTTTTGTCATTGTCAGTTCTTTTTTTTAAGGATGGTAATGGTGGTGATGTTGAGATGATGACGACGACGTAAGTGATATGGCGATTATCATTATCTCATGTTTGTCCCCCATTCCGGAATCGTTGAGATAAAATCATGTTTTGTCGTCATCTTGATCAAATGTTTTCTGTTTCACCTCTCGATTCTTCGTTTCCTTACATCACTTTTATCAACAACTCTGTTTCTTTTTTTTTTTTTTTCTTTTTTTTTTTTAAAGTGTTTTACTCACAATTGTTCATAAGCGTGAGGTAAGCTATTCCACTTTGCCATAATTATCATACATGTTTATTGTTTGTGGTTGTATTGCATTGCATTGCATTGCATTGCATGTATTCAGTCAAGGCACATTTGTCTGGCATAAAAAAAAATACATTAAAAAAAACCAGTCGAGATCGGTGAACGTTAAACAATACTCCCTAATTTCCCCCCGGGGAAAATCTGTTGTTTTACCCGGTTCGCGCGCTGATAAAGAAAATTAGAATGGTCAGGTTTGAAATTGTTTGTTTGAGATTTGCAGTCTGTGCATTGGCAGCCCACCTGGTGAAGGAAAGGAGAAGGCTTTTTTCCTCCAAGGAAGTTTCCAGACCCCGGGAGGAGATCTTATTTCCGTTGAGTCTGTCCACTCTACGACACCACACTCGTGAGCAAGATAAACCTAGCAGAGCCGTTCCCTCTCCGGAATAAAAGGGGTTAAATACATCATTTCTTTTGACGCAGTAACTTGCAACGTGAAACCGATCATTTTGAATGAAAAAAAACATCCTTACCCTTTTTGATAAGTAATATGACCGCTTTGAATCATAATAAATTCTTCATATTGAATTTTCTGTTTCAAATTCTTAAAAACAAATGATACTATATAACTTAATGTTTTTGCTTTTTTTTTTTTCTCCACTGAAGCCGTTTTTGCCAAGGCATGTGTGTATTGACACGGGAAGAGAAGGATGCGCAACCTTACACCCTAATGGAAGTGGCTGGGGGCTAGGACAAGAATACCTCACATCTATCAGCTTGGACCCCCCCCCCCACCACCACCACACACACTCACCTAACCAAACCTTCGGTTTGTACGTAAGACTCTATCAAGAATATCACCATCTCTCTCTGTTGTCTGTCACACTGTTTCTTTCCATGAGTTTCTCTCTGTCTGTCTGTCTGCCTGTTTCTCTCTGTGAGTTTCTCTCTGTGTCTGTCTCTGTCTGTACACACACACACACACACACACACACACACACACACACACACACACACACACACACACACACACACACTCAACAACACGCCTAATACATGCTTGCTCGTACACGCTTTCATACACGCTGCTACACATAGATATGCACACTCTTAGATTGGTACATGCACATAGGTTTTCCTTTTTCTTTTATGTAAACAGACATAAAATTGAAGACCAACACACACACACACACACACACACACACACACACACACACACACACACACACAACCATCTAAAAATGATGACAGAGAAACACACACACACACACACAAACACACACATTGCATGTCCTCCCCAACCCCTACCCCAGCATACACACAAAGCGATGAAACAATGTATATCATTAAAGATGGAGAAACCTTGCTGTGCCCAGCTGTGTGTACAGAGAGGATGCTGATCTGACAAAGACAGTGCAGCCAAGGAAAGGTCTACTGGCCAGGGACTGAGGACAGACAGCAGAAGGGAGAGGTGGAGGGAAGGAAAAACACTATCTTCTCTCCTCTCTCTCTTCACTCCTCCAAAAGAGTCGTTGGGGCACTGCGCTTCATTTTTCAGGCTTTGTCTCCTGGGCAAGTTGAACCTGGCGGAGTCCATCCCATTCCAGGTACAGGGTGAATGCTGGGTATGTTTGTGCTTCCATAATCCACCGAACGCTGACACAGATTGCGGCCCATTTTAGGTTACTGCAACTTGAGCCGAGATATCCTTAAAAAAACACCTCATCCTGAACTCAACACAAGCTCCTTCCGGGATCCGAACCCACGACTTCATAGACCCACAGGAGTAGATTGCGGTCAAAACACTCTACCTATGTCGGCTGCAGCATATGTCCGAATAATTGAATGGATCCCTCCAATGTTTTTCTTCCTCTCCTGTCCTGTAGCCAGGTGTGCATGTCTAAACGGGCCAGAAAGGAGGACTTGTGAGCTGACAGGCGCCAGCGTAGTAAACACTTCAGCTGTATTTATGCAAATGCAGAGAACGTTTTTGTATTTTTTGTGGGGGGGGGGGGGGGGGAGGAGATGGTAGTGGTGGCTGGTACAAGCATGGCCTTGCCCGAGCTCGTAGTTCCCAGTAACTTTCCATGATGTGTTCAGTAACAAGGCATAATCAGCTTTAGAAAAAAAGGAGAGGAAGAAAGAAACAAACAGATAAACCAACCGATCAAACACCCAATCAACCGAATTGGATAAAAAGAAATATATGGGTACCCACGGATGTTTGTTTCTTATTTCTAAACAGTTATTAAAAAAAACCCCAAAGATATAGATAAAAATCTATCTGACCAACAAACCCAAAATTGAAAAAAAAAACAACCCCTAAACAAAACCCCCATATCAACAGAAATCACCCCCCCCAAAAAAAAAAAAATCAACAACTCTTTCATCATCGATCAGCACCAACCAAAAATCTCGGTCACGGCCATGATCGTAACATTTGCTACTTGCTATTTACTAACCCCCACCCGCCTTTTCCCCTCTCCCCCCATCCCCCCAAAATCAAAGGACAACATTGCAACAGGTCACACGACACACACACACACACACACACACACACACACACACACAACACACAGCTACACACACACACACACACACACAGAGCTACACAAAACACACACACACACACACACACACACACACACACACACACACACAACACACACACACACACACACCACACACACACACACACACACACACACACACATGCTTATGCCAGACAGTCCAAGTCAAGGAGGTTACAACGTAGTTTATCCCCTCATT
>CM060316.1:40434379-40441879 GCA_030674155.1 Stramonita haemastoma
CTCGAGAAGATCATCAGAAGCAACAACATCAGCTTCGGCACCAAATACCACCTTTACAAATCCCTCGTGATATCTATCCTCCTATATGGCTGTGAATCATGGACTCTGACAGCAGAGTTAGAGAGGAGAATCCAAGCATTCGAGAACAAGTGCCACAGAAGACTTCTCAAAATATCATACAAAGAACACAAGACCAATAACTATGTGAAAGAAGAAATCAAAAAGCGTGTGGCCCCCAAGAGCCTTTGCTCTCCACCATAAAGAGGAGAAAGCTGATGTGGTTTGGTCACACCACATGACACAACACCCTAGCAAAAACCATCCTGCAAGGAACAGTCGAGGGCAAGAGAAGAAGAGGCCGCCAAAAGAAATCATGGGTTGACAACATCAAAGACTGGACCGCCCAACCCCTACAACACCTCCTACTAGCCACACAGGATCGTGAAGCATGGAAAAAGATCTCTGTTGCGTCTTCTCTCATGTCCCCCCTACGTCCTTTGGGACATGGGACTGAGTGAGTGAGTGAATCTGTGGAGGAATGACCTCACCCTAACAACTAAGAGCTTTACATTTTACACAGGGTTGGAATAGTGACCAGTAAATACTGATTATTATTAATATTAATTCCTCACAAAATAAGGCAGCCACAAATGATGAGCTATTTTGCAGTTTGATTAATGAATTGTGAAAGGAATATTTAGCGCGGCCTACGTCAGTTTAAACTGAAATCCCTGGCTGTTTACACACACTTAGCAATAACAGGCATGTTCCACGAGGCAAAACGACAAAACTGGTACGTTGGTATGCCACTGCGGCCACTCCCCTACCTCTTACAGAAAACGTCACATTTTGCTTAATGACACTGGTCAAATTTAAGGACTTTTTGTCACCTCGCAGAAAAATTCATTATTGAGGAAAACGTAGTGGAGGAAAAACAAGTGCAGGTAACAACTTCTCAAATCATTTTGAAAATGACTACCCAAAGATTCACAGAGAAATTCATGTGGGTTAAAATCCTTCTATAAAAAAAGATAACTAGGAAAAATATTTGTCACAAAAATATAACACAATATACGGACATCACTTCGCAAATATTACAAGATAATTCCTATTCCAATAACGACACCAGCACTTTATCATATCAACTCTGGTGTGCTTCTCAATGTTTTGTTCTTACTCTTATCCACGAGTGTATCATTTTCAGAGCCAAATAAATTTCAGTCATCATTGTGTCACCTTTAATGCTTTTATTATTCTTTTATTTCGAGGATAATGAAATAAGCACTCATGTGCTTTTTTACATCCAGTCCCCGAGTGTATGCAGTTTTGTGAATTTTGTCATCCATTCCCCGCACACAATGGCCTACTCTTCCGAAAAGTGGGGACAGGTTTAATATTAAACGTGTACGCAAGCCATCCAGTAGACTTGAATCGTGGAGTCTGGGTGCTAGACTTTCGGATAAAACAAATAAACCGAGACCCTCTCTGTATCATGTGCATTCACTCCCTATGGGAGTAGCTGTTTTGTGTAAGAATTTTGTCAGGGACAATTCTCCTCGTTGCCGTGGGTTCTTCCAAGTGCGCTGAATATGCATTGCATACAGGGCCTCAGTTGATAGTCTCGTTCAAAAGACATAACACTCAACACACCACTTCAGGTGTAAGTGAATGGGGGCAAAGTTGGGGTTCAAACGGCGGGTCGAACTTGCAACATTTCAGATTTTTATAAAGACAATAGTTAAGCAGCGTCGAGTGTGGTTACCACCAGTTGGATGGGTGACCGTTTGCGCGCCTTGGCTTCAGTACAGTCCTCCCAGTTCACCCAGCTGTCAGGGAAGGTAAAGCAGCGAGGAAGAGGAGAAGCTGAGGTCTCTGATGCCTCGATCCCCTACGACGCCTAGGCTATGCGACACCTTTACCTTATCAAGCAAGTAAGGCTACAGCACCTCTCGACCACCTGCGCTCCTGAGGAAAAAAAGGGAAAGTGGAGGCAGTGGTGGTAAAGGGCGGGAACAGCACTTGACCCAGCAACTTGCAGACTTGACACAGAGGAGGAAAGCCAGTCCCCAAAGTGACAGATAATGGACAGACTGGCACTACAGACAGCCACCACCACTTCTGCTAAAAGGACATGTCGCGTGTCCATCAGGCCAAATGTTCTCCTGGAATCACAGACAACAAGCATTGAATTGACGTCATGACAGCACCGACACGACAGAGAGAGAGAGAGAGAGAGAGAGAGAGAGAGAGAGAGAGAGAGAGAGAGAGAGAGAGAGAGAGAGAGAGAGAGAGACAGAGACAGAGACAGAGACAGACAGACAGACAGACAGACAGACAGACAGACAGACAGACAGACGGACAGACAAAGACAAAGTCAGAGGCAGAACTCGAACTCGAACTCGAATGGTTGATTAAAGAGGAAAAAGGTCATCAGTCTATACAGAGAGAGAGAGAGAGAGAGAGAGAGAGAGAGAGAGAGAGAGAGAGAGAGAGAGAGAGAGAGACAGAGGGGAGAACAGAGACAGAGACAGAGACAGAGTCAGGAGTTGACATAGAAGTCAAGTTAGAGGACCGTTGGAGTGGTCTGCCATTATGCTAATGATGTAATTTTATGTCGGCTAAGTTTGTTGTCCTGGTAAAACCTCAGAACACTTTGGCTGGTTTTTAACCTCATCTAATCCTTGTCTTGTGTTTTTAAAATAGTCTTTGCAGAGATGTTCTGCTTGCCATAGTTATATATATATATATATATATATATATATATATATATATATATATATATATATATATATATATGTAAACCCTCACAGGGAAAAACCAAACAAACCCCGGAACAGGTGTCTTGGTGGTGGTGGTTTGAACCCGGGCTGTTAAATCGCGAGTGCAACGCTCTAATCACTAGGCTGTGTGGTGTGTGTGTGTGTGTGTGTGTGTGTGTGTGTGTGTGTGTGTGTGTGTGTGTGTGTGTGTAGTGTGTGTGTGTGTACGTGTGTGTGTGTACGTGTGTGTGTGAGCGTGCGCGCAAGTGTGTGTTAGTGTGTGTGTGTGTGCGTGTGTGTGTGTGAGCGTGCGCGCAAGTGTGTGTTAGTGTGTGTAGGTGTGTGTGCACGCGCGTGCGTGCGTGTGCACATGCGCGTGAGTTTGTGTGTGTGCATCCTAGCGTTAGTGCACACCTCTTCTACCATGCATTTCCTCGCATAAGTGCATGCGCCAGCGTGGTTCCGCATTCACAGGCACGTAATTATATGTACCGATATTTGATAAAAAGAAGGTGACACTGAACTAGTTTGATCATTAACGCCCAAGATGAAGGACAATTAGGAAATGAAATATTCCATCAACAGGATTCCATATAGTTACAGATTCAGGTCATTTATATAAGTTAGGCCTAGACGGTCACCTCGCTTATAATTATAACGACCTTTGTAATCACAGTCAGGGTCAGCTCTCGTCTCAAACTGACCAATTGCCAGCCTTCCTTGCTGGCGTTAACCTGGTCAGTTCAGATCATTTATTGGGTTTTTTTTTGGTAGTGTTGTTATTGGAAGATTTGGAGTAATCTATGGCCTGAAACTGAACTCTAATTGTGTATTGAAGACTGAGAAGCAGAGGATAATCTGATGTCAGCTTTTTTTTCTCGTTGTTTGTGTTGTGTTGTTGTGTGTTGTGTGTGTGTGTGTGTGTGTGTGTGTGTGTGTGTGTGTGTGTGTGTGTGTGTGTGTGTGTGTGTGTGTGTGTGTGTGTGTGTGGTGTGAGTAGAGAGAGTGAGATGAGAGATGAGAGATGAGAGAGAGAGAGAGAGAGAGAGAGAGAGAGAAGAGAGAGAGAGAGAGAGAGAGAGAGAGAGAAGAGACAGAGAGACAGAGAGAGAGAGAGTGTATATGTGTGTATAATATCTATGTGTGTGTGTGTTTGCGCGCGCTCGTGTACACGCCTGCGTGCCTGGCTTGTGTGGGTAGGGATGGAGATGCTCTATTTTGCGATTGCTGTGCTTCTCCTTGTTGAAGGGGTGGGAGAGGGGTGGAGAGGACATGGGAGCCCATAGAGGAGGGGGGAGGGGCGGCATGGTACTTCCTTACCTACTGTGAAGTCCCAAATCCCCTTTCTCCAAGAAGTTCAACCCGATCTCACAAACTAGTGCACGCGTGTAGAAACTTAAAAGTGGATTCGATTTCGTCTGGATTTGCTTTTCTCCTCTGGAGCATGAGCACTGGCGATCAAAGTGTGGTGTATCGGGAGTCAAGAGGTTACCAACGCACTTGCCTAGAAAGTGGGAAATCCTAAGTTTGATCCCCGTTTAAACCCAATTTTGTCCTCCATCCACTAAATCTTGAATGGTGCTCTGTATGTTCAGACTTTTCGATGAGATGACAAGTCGAGGTCCGGTGTAAATTTCATGCAGTGAACGTAAAAAGCCTTCAAAATAACAAATTTATGGGGGAGTGAAATGTGAACATTTCTTCTCATGCATTCCCTGCCTATGCTAAAGTCTCAGTTTGGTCTGGATGGTGAAGTCTGCAATCTGTCGAAGAGACCCGCCAGTCCCCACTGTATTTCCTGGAGCTGTACAGGGCTGGGTCACGTCTTGTGTCTCAAGACTCAAGACGATTTTGATGTCTCAATTTGAATTAAAAAATTATGCGCGGCATTTAAAAATTACACGTTATGCATCATTAAGAGTGTTGAAGGAACAATTGAGAAAATAATGGGGGACATTTTAAAATGATACAGTACATGCATTATCAAGACTGTTGAAGGAATGAATGGAGAGAATAAGAGGGATATTCTAAAATTACACAGCATGCATTAATAATAATAATGATGATGATATTAATGACATTAATATTAACAATAATGATTTAAATAAAAATGATGAAAACGACAGAAAAAAAACTAATGATGATGATAATGACACTACTACTAACTACTACTACTACACTACTACTACTACTACTACTACTACTACTACTACTACTACTACTACTAACTACTACTACTACTACTACTACTACTACTACTACTACTACTACTACTACTACTACTACTACTACACTACTACTACTACTACTACTACTACTACTACTACTACTACTACTACTACTACTACTACTACTACTACTACTACTACTACTACTACTACTAAATTCATACAGCTCTGAATCTTGAATTGTAATTAAGAGTGTTCAAGGAATGGCAGGACTGCAGGCTGTGGAAATAAGGGGTTTGTGGGTCTGTGCTACAATGGCACTGGGCTGTGTGGGCAGTGTGGGAATAAGCGTATGGGCGGGACGAGGGAAACCTGCCCTCCCCGGAGAGAACTGCTAACATTCAAGTTTTGATAGGGGAATCTGCCGTGACTGTTCAGAGATGAAGTGGATCGGTGGTCTAGGAGGTAACGCGCCCGCATAGAAAGCGAAAAGTCCGGATCGGCAGTTTGCGGTGGTTCAATCCTCGTTTGAGCTGAAAACTTTTCCCCCCATCTATTAGGCCATCGGTGGTGGTCTGGGTGCTAGTCTTTCGGATGAGACGATAAACCAAGGTTCTGTGTGTTACACAAAATTATTTAGCGCACGTAAAAGAACCATCGGTAAGAAGAGTTGTCCCTGGTAAAATTCTATAGAAAACAGCCACTCTGATAGGGGAAACAAACACAGTTGCAGGAAGGAAGAGAAAAAAAAAGGGTGCGCTGCTCTTGTGGCGATGTGCTCTCCCCCGGGGAGAGTAGCCCGAATTTCTCGCAGAGAAATCTGCCATGACTTCAAGTGGCATAAATTTGTTTTTAAAGTCTTATGTTACGTCTTCTTCTTCTTCTGCGTTCTTCAAAAACCTGATACTACAACCCCCCCCCCCCCCAGAAAGAACAACTTTAATAATTAATTAATCAGTCCTAGCATCCCTGCCTCTCTCCTTGTTGGGCTGTTAGAGAAAGAGTAAAAAAAAAAAAAATTAAAAAAGGCCGCCGTGAGGTCGCCTGCCTGTTACTGTCTGAGTCTGTCTAGCATGCTGTTGGCTTGCTTGTTTGTCCTATCTTTGTCTTTCCGCCTGTTCTCCTCTCTTTTCTCTGCTTGTCTTTCTACTTTTCTTCCTCTGTCTTGCTTGCCTGTTTGCTTCACTGGTGTTTGTTTTTTCTCCCCTATTCATTAGTCTTCTCTTCACCTTCGTTTACTGCGCGCACGCACGCACGCACGCACGCACACACGCACGCTCTATCTATCTATCTATCTATCTATCTATCTATCTATCTATCTATCTATCTATCTATCTATCTATCTATCTATCTATCTATCTATCTATCTATCTATCTATCTATCTATCTACTCTATCTATCTATCTATCTATATCATACATACATACATACATACATACATATATATATATAATAATAATATATATAATACATACATACATACATACATACATACATATTATACATATTATATATATATATATATATATATATATATATATATATATATATATATATATATATATATATATATATATATATATAATATTGTGTGTGTGTGTGTTTGTGTGTTGTGTGTGTGTGTGTGTGTGTGTTGTGTGTGTGTTGTGTGTGTTTTGTGTGTGTGTGTGTGTTGTGTTGTGTTGTGTTTTGTGTGTGTGTGTGTGTGTGTGTGTGTGTGTGTGTGTGTGTGTGTGGTGTGTGTGTGTGTGTGTGTGCGTGTGGTGTGTGTTGTGTGTGTGTGTGTGTGTTGTTGTGTGTGTGGTGTGTGTGTGGTGTTGGTGTGTGTGTGTGGTGTGTGTGTGGTGTGGTGTGTGTGTGTGTGTGTGTGTGTGTGTGTGTGTGTGTTGTTGTGTGTTCTGTGTGTGTGTTGTGTTGTCTGTGTGTCTGTGTGGATGTGAAGGATACCTAAGCATTGATAAGTAGCTAATGCTTGTCCTTGATGAAAATAACAATGAACTTTTTTGGTTCTGCTCTTTTCCGTTCTTGTTTTTTTATGTCATATTGTTGGTTTTGCTGTTGATGTTGTTGTTGCTAATGACTATTTTTGAGGACAAAGTTCTGTTGCTACATGAATTGACATTAAAGCAATCAGAAAATCTCCCAAGGTAGCAAGCAGAGACTCAATCAAGAGAACAAGGAAAAGAGCAAGAATGTTTCTTCCTTGTCCTGCGATTGGCTTTTTCAAAAGCCAGTATTTATAAAGCAACACGTGAGATCTAGGAAGTTACCGCCTTATCTTCGCTACACTGAGGGGGAACAAATAATCTCTCTCTGTCTCCGTCTCTCTATGTCTCTCTCTGTATATGTCTCTGTCTGTCTGTCTGTATGTCTCTCTGTCTGTCTGTATGTCTCTCTCTCTCTGTCCTCTCTCTCTCAGTGTATCTGTCTCTCTCTGTATCTGTCTCTGTCTGTCTGTCCTCTCTCTCTCTCTGTCTCTGTCTCTCTCCAACAAAATCTCATTTATCTGGCGAGAAACCAATAATGTTTGCTCTCAGACATGCCAATTTGACCCCCCTCTCTCTGTCTGCCTG
>CM060316.1:40449379-40456879 GCA_030674155.1 Stramonita haemastoma
GAAGGCTCTCTGTTTTTCGTCTGAAGAGGACGGATGGTCTTGAAGCTACCCATCTCCTTTCCCTGTAATCTGCGAGGTGTCATTATTTGGGGTAAAAGGCACGGGTAGCCTTACCATTATGGCACCAGGCAAACTGGATTTTGAAAGAGTTCTCTCTGACCAAACTAGAACTGCTGACAGAGAGGGAAACACAGCTATTTAAGTATACACACACAGAATAAACAGCAACAACATACACACAAACCAACAGGTAGCATGAGTGCTCGCGCAGGCGCACGCACACCCACGCACGCACGCACCATGCATGCACAGATACTCTCTCTCATAGAACACACACACACACAGACCCCCCCCCCCCCCCCACACGCACGTACACACAACAACAACAACAACAAGAACAAAAAACCACACGAGTTAGTGCTACACACACACACACACACACACACACACACACACACACACACACACACACACACAACACACACACACACACACACACATACACACACACACAACACAACACAACAAACACAACACAAACAACACAACACAAAACACACTCTCCACACAACAACAACACACACACACGAGTTTAGAGCTATATGTATATACCGTGAGGTGAAGGCATAGCAGTGCAATAGACCACTTGCTGGTGGCCTCATGGCCAGTTGTCTGACATAGATGGTTCCCTCAGGGTCTGCTAGTTGAGAAAATCTGACCGTGACCGGTCAAGGGTAGGCGACTGTGAATGCTGGACCTGGAGTGATTGTGTGTGGTGGTTGGTGGTGAGTGTGTGTGTGTGTGTGTTGGTTGTGTGTGTGTGTGTGTGTGTGTGTGTGTGTGTGTGTGTTGGGGGTGGGGGGAGGGGTTAGGGCTCAGCCAACTGTGCACATCAAATAATGTCATGCAGGAAACCACTACCCCCACTAAAAGCCTACTCCAAACTTAGATCAACAGAAGACATCACACAGTGGCCCTTGAATGGGTATATTAATACACACCCTCCTGCTCTCTTCCACCTAGAAGTAGAAGAAAAAAGAAGAAACACGGCTCAGATCTTATTTACTACTTTTTATGATTGTTATGTTTGTATAAATAATATACAAAGTAAATTTACATATAAAATAACAATGACACATAATATTATGTGGATATACTCAGAGTATTGATATACAATTTAAATCAAACTCCATGCAAGTAAACCAACTGAAAACAAAACAGACCATAAGAATGGGAAAGTGCACAGATGTACATTTGAGAATATCCAGAGAGAATGCTCAATTGCCTTGCAAAAGAAACAGTGTAGTCACAGTCTGTCTTGTACTCATTAACAAATATATGATTTCAAGTAGCCTTGTCTTCAAAAACTCTTTAGCCATCAATCAGTAGTTTGTAATTGAGCTATTTAGCTACAAAGACACTATAGCTCATGTTTATTTCGGCAACACATTCTTCAGTTTGAAATTGTATTGTCAAATATTTTCTGATGCAGATGTTCAATTTCTTGTGTTCTGGATCTGTGTACAAAAAACTTGTAGTAATTAATATTTAATCAAATGTTTCATCACTTTTAAATAAAAAACCAAATCCTAATAACATCTGTTCCTTTGACAGCACTAGATGATGTGTATTGGCACAGTTTTCAGTAAAAGAAAAAGCTTAGTAAATTATTCCAAAAACTGAGAATTTTTGCTGCAAGAATAGAACAGGTGATCAACAGTTTCTTCCTGGAATCATTCAGTTTTGATCTCTTTTATTTTATGTACCTTGTCCAAATATTTCTCCAGTTCAGGTCACCTGGTATCGCATTGTTCCACTTACAACGGCTGTTTGGTGACTGTAACCATAGTGTCATAATAGGGCGGGTTCCTTTTTTAACAGGTGAAAGTAAGTATAAAGGCCTTTTGAAGGTTATTCAATCTACCACTGTCTAGATTATTACCTGTTGTGACAATGTGATTTTTTTTTATCAGCTTGAACACAGCCTAGATGTGTCATCAAGATGGCCATGATATTTTTCTTCCTTTTAAAAGTTTATATGTTATATGATTTCCACTTTCGTGGACTTAATCTGTAATGCAATATATATATATATATATTATATATATATATATATATATATATATATATATATATATATATATATATATATATAACACATGTATGAACGTTCATATTAACAAAGATGGTTTCAGCCATGAGATTTTTAGAATCATCAATCTGGACTTTCCTGCTAAACATTTTGCATACGTAGAATGTGTCAATCCTGAAATCGATTGAACCTTTCCTCTTAACGGGTATACACAAACTGTAAAATCATAATTACTATACAGATCTTTGACAACAGTTTATGATTCTTTAGGTCAAGTTATCTTATACACTTAAGTCTTAATCCCATTGTAAACTGTTTTCGACATATTATTTCCAAGGCTATGTTTGATAGGTGTGATTGTTTCTCGATAGTTTCTCCTGTTTATTTCTACACACAAACTCAAATCATAACTTCTGAAACTTGAACCCGAAATCGAGAGAAAAATACCACACATAGCTAGGATCTTGAACTTAACTATCACATCACGCAGAAACCCTCATCCACCCCTTACTCCCTGTAAAAGTTGCTCAAAACATTTATCAGAGAAAATATCACCCAGTGGACTTTGGAAGGTGTCCTGTTTCTGCTACGACCAGTTCTCAGTTTTCGGGGCGGGGGTGGGGGTGGGGATGGGGGCTGGGAATTGGGGAGGAGGGAGGACAGAGTGACAGAGTACCTTAGTGGTTAAAAGAGATTTGAGCACGTGATCTGAAGGTCACGGGTTTGAGACACATGAGCCGTTTTGTGTGTGTGTGTGTGTGTGTGTGTGTGTGTGTGTGTGTGTGTGTGTGTGGTGTGTGTGTGTGTGTGTGTGTGTGTGCAATGGAGGGAATTTTTCCCCAGAGCTAACATTATTCTCTCTCCATTACCGTACACATTTTCCCGAGGAGACTGTGCCGGCCTTGGCATGTCTGTCTGCTGTAGAGGACCGGAGACAGACCGGCCTGCAGAAAAGTGTCGACAATTGCATCCCTCCTGTCTCCACCACGGCCATGTTGGTGAAGAAACTGATGATAATGGAGATGATGATGATGATGATGACGACGACGACGATGATGACGACGACGACAACGACGATGACGACCACGACGACAACAACGACGATGATGATGGAGATTGTGATGATGATATGAGATGATGATGATGATGTGATGATGATGATGATGATGATGATGATGCAGCGAGACACGACGATGATGACACGCGACGATGATGAGATGAGATGATGATGCGACGACACGCAAATCGACGACGATATATAATAATTATACGATGCTGATGATGCAATGTATATTGCGCACATGCCAAAACCTCATTCTTCTTTTGTGAAAGAGTAGTTTTTGTTGTATTTCTTCTTCTTCTTTTTTCTTTTCTTTTCTTTTTTTTTTTTTTTACATTATGAAAGGTTGCAAATCTTTTTAATGGTTTACACTCACTTTGCAGCTCGAACAACCGTCATGTTCATATTCATTTTCAGTGTTCAATTGAGGACAGGTTAACTACAAGCTTGTTGTTGCTATGACTGTTATTCTGCGATAATTGTTTTCTTTCCTATCTACTTTTTTATGTATGGCTTTGTTCCGCAAATGAATTTCTCTATTTGTGAGATAATAAATCTTTGAATTGTGAATTTGTGACTGGAAAATGAGTTTGTTTTCAAGGTCTGTTCCCATTTATGAATTGAAACAAACTTTTTAAACCAAAGAGCAGACCAGTTTTGGGTCGATGGTATGGATGACACAAAAAAGCCAGCAGGCACCAAACTTCACTATCCCACTGGGTTCTGGTGTTGATGCACTAGCAACCATGTAGCCGTATAGTACATCTGGACTTTTTATCCTTTAAGGGAGGAAACATTAAAAAAAAAGTGCTGAAGACGTGAGCATTCGGAAGTAAAAAAAAAAAAAAGAGGAAAAGAAAATAAAAAGAATGAAAGAAGAAAAAAAAACCCAACAAAACATAGTTCAAAGTTCTCTAAAGTGCACAGGAGGTACACCATACCATGTAGCACAGAACGGATATCCGTGCCCATCCCTTGACAAAGCTGTGGGAAGTAAGCAGTTCGTTCAGACGATGCACGAAAAATATGGCTGATTTGACAAAAACTGCAGAGAAATAGACAAGACAAATAGAAAAACCACCACAAAAAAGGTGACACCATCACCACCACCACCACCACCACCTCCACCACCACCACCACCATCACCACCACCACCACCATCCAAAACAAGTAGACAAAGATATAGACAGAAAAAAAAGAAAATTTCATCCACAAAACATGAAAAAATAATAAAAGTAATATTTATGTGTACTGAGTAAGTACAAGCATCTTCACATATGAGAAAACAACTGGGGAGGATGGGGTTGGGAGGTTAGAAAACTTCTATGATATGGAGCTGTACGAAACATGATAGGGCTGGACCCTCTCTTACAATTCCACAGCATAATTCCTGTTTGAACCAGGTCTAAAAGATACAGTCATATGTAGGGGCTGCAATCAGAGCAGAAAATAATAACCAGCCTGGCAGCAGCTTTGAAAAACATGGTTCTTTTTGTGTAATTGCAGTTTTTGTCCCCATAGTACCCACCCGCGCTGATCATCACCAAGCTGGGGTTAGATAGATATCAGTTTTCCAAGGGGATGGTACAGCGTCCCCAGAGCTCCACATTCGCTATTTCCCATCAGCCAAGACTTTCCCTTCTCAGATGTTGGAAAAACTGCATACTCCGTGCACAAGTGAAGTCTGGAGTACTTCATGTACGATATTTTTGTGTTTGAAATATAGGATCTTTTACACGCGCGAGTGCTTTTGTATCAAAGTTGATTTAAACAAGGAAGTAAGACAGGAGCTTTTCTACATCTATTTTGATCCATAAATTGGCCAAATATCCCCTTCTTCATTTTCCAGGACTTGCCGAGACTGCTACTCACAAACTGACTTCAGAACAATATCAAAAGGTCAGACAAAACAACAACAAACCCAGATGAAAGCATTCTTGGTGAAATTCCACAGCAAAGACAAACGTTTGCTGAATTTGATAAAAGCAGATCGAGATAATTATGGCGGTCATGCAAACAGAAACACACAAACAAATCTGATGACGACAGTTCTCCAAGGCAAGGTTTGAGGGCAGAAGAAAAGACACAGACCACCAACATCCTACATTGCCAACAACACTCAGGTCAGTGGTCTGGGAGGGCTACAGGAGATCGTAGAACCCAGCAGCAATACAGAAAGATGGCGAATCCTGGTGGCGATACGTGGAGTTCCTATTATGGACAGTGGGGAGGCAGACAAGTGAAAAGGTGGCTGAAGCACCGACATACCCAGCATGCACCCTGTGCCTGGAGAGGCGTAGGATCCGCCATGTTACACCCGTCCAAAAGACACAGTTTGAACAACTCTGTACAACTTCCCACCGACTCTTCAAAAAGTGAAAAGAGAGAAAAGACGACGAGAACCGAACCCTTACTGCCAGTGGACATTTTGTAGCACCAACAACGAAGCCACAGCCACTCTCTGAACTGTATTATTTTCTTTATCTTTCTGTAGAATACAGGCTTAGCCATATTTTTGCCATACTTTCTTAGCTGGCTGGCTTCAAAGGGAGAAGGGCTGTTTTTGCTTGTTTATTTCATATTATTGAAACATTTTTCTTCGGGTGTTTGTGCTTTTCTTTCTTTATGTTCTTCTTTGTTTGTGCTTTTCTTTGTTTGTGCCTTTCTTTGCTTGTGCTTATCTTTGTGGTTTTCTTTCTTCACGCTTTTCTTTGTGGTTTTCTTTGTGTTTATCTTTGTGCTTTTCTTTATGCTCTTCTCTGTGCTTTTCTTTGTGTCTGCTTTTCTTTGTTTGTGCTTTTCTTTGTTTGTGCTTTTCTTTGTTTGTGCTTTTCTTTGTGTCTGTTTTTCTTTGTTTGTGCTTTTCTTTGTTTCTGCTTTTTGTGCTTTTCTTTGTTTGTGCTTTTCTTTGTTTGTGCTTTTCTTTGTTTCTGCTTTTTTGTTTTTTTCTTTGTGCTTTTCTTTGTTTGTGCTTTTCTTTGTTTGTGCTTTTCTTTGTGCTTTTCTTTGTGCTTTTCTTTGTTTGTGCTTCTTGTGCTTTTCTGTTTGTGCTTTTTTTTCTTTCTTTGTGTGCTTTCTTTGTGCTTTTCTTTGTTTGTGCTTTTTCTTTTTTGTGCTTTTCTTTGTGTTTTTTTTTGTGCTTTTCTTTGTTTGTGCTTTTTTTGTGCTTTTCTTTGTTGTGCTTTTTTTTTTGTGCTTTTTTTTTTGTTTTCTTTTCTTTTGTTTCTTTGTTTTGTGCTTTCTTTGTGCTTTTTTGTTTTGCTTTTCTTTGTTTGTTTTTTTTGTTTGTGCTTTTCTTTTTGTGCTTTTTTTTGTTGCTTTTCTTTGTTTAGCTTTCTTTGTTTTTGCTTTTTTGTGCTTTTTGTGTTTTACTTGTACTTTTGCTTCTTTGTTCGGGCTACCGTGAGATCGGATTCTGTAGAATACTTTTGTTTGTTTGTTTGTTTTGTTTGTGTTTTTCTTTCTGTGTGCTTTTCTCTGTTGCACTTTTCTTTGTTTACGCTATTCTTTGGGGGTTTTTTGTTCTTTTTTTTTTTGGTGAGCCTTTAGAGCTGTACAAGGCTGTCTGCTATAAAAGCATGGCTGACTAACATGCGGGCTGGAACCGTGAAGATCAAAGGAAGACGAAAATAGACAAGACTTCAATGGAGGAACAGAGAGAGCCTGCTGAGTTCTCCGCTTGCTTTTTTTGTCATCCTCTCTCGTTACTTTTCTTCTTGTGTGTGTGTGTGTGTGTGTGTGTGTGTGTGTGTGTGTGTGTGTGTGTGTGTGTTGAGAGAGAGAGAGAGAGAGAGAGGGGGGGAAGAGAGAGAGAGAGAGGGGGGGGGGAGAGGGTAAGCAAGCAGGCTGACAGACAGACGGACACCAAATAGGGGATGAGATTGGAGAGCTCAGAGGAAGGGGAAAAAAGGAGATTCTTGTAGAACACACACACACACACACACACACACACACACACACACACACACACACACACAACACACAACACACACACACACAACACATACACACACAACACACACACACACACACACACACACACACACACACACACACACAACACACACACACACACACACACACACAACACACACACACACACACACACACACACACACACACACACCACACATACACGCACATATACACACACACATACACACACACGCACACATACTACTATTACTACTGAGCTCACACGGGTACATAAAAGCAGGATGAGCACACACACACACACACACACACACACACACACACACACACACACACACACACACACACACACACACACACACACACACAGATCCGATGAAGGGATACAGAAGCACCATGCCAGCAGAACACAGGT
>CM060316.1:40461879-40471879 GCA_030674155.1 Stramonita haemastoma
TGAATCGCCTTGCTGTTTCATTCCCTCCATTTTTTTATGAGTTCAGCTGGGATGTTATCGATTCCAGGGGACTTCCCCTTCTTCAATTGTTTAATAGCTGCATCTACTTCACAGAACAGAACAAAGAAACAACCCTGGGTGACAAATGAGGTTCTTGACCTCTGCGACAAAAGAAGAGAAATTAAGAAACAAAAGTTCACAAGTCAAGAAGCTTACAAGAAGTACATGGATAGCCACAGAGAAGTGAGGAAAAAGATGACAGAAGCCAAAGAAGGGTGGATAGAAGAACAATGCAACAACATCGAAGCTGGAATGACCAAGGGAAACAGCAAAACAGCTTACGACACTTTGAAAGCACTAACGAAAACCACACAGCCTAAAGCCTCTGTTATTGAAGACAAAGAAGGAAATCTTTTAACGGAAAACAATGCCATCCTCCAACGCTGGACAGAATACTGTGAGGGATTGTACAACTACCCACTACGCCCAGATACCAACATAGTTTCTGACAAACCCCCTGAACACCAAGATAAAGACCCACCAATACTAAGGTGTGAAGTAGATGCAGCTATTAAACAAAAAAAAATCTTTAGCTACTTGAGGTGTTTAGGCTAGGCTTGCCACACCCCAGCACAGGTAACAGCAGGGCTTAACTCTGGGCTTGCCACTTCCTTTGACATCACCCCCACTGGCCCCTCAACATTGACAGGAGGAAATGCCAGCTGCCTCATCTCTAAGTGATGGGTTAGAATGGGACCTAGGTATACCTAGGTGATGTGTTAAAAGGCTGTGTCAAATTAGCAGTTGAATCAACTCTGTGATGGAGAGAAACTAACAAGAAAACAGTAATCCCTCTTTAAAACCTCTGACCTAAGCAACTTACACTGTTCAGCCAAGTGGAACATTTCCTTTCGATAATTATGCACAGGCACACACACACGCGCGCGCACGCACGCAAGAACACACACAAGAACACACACACATTATTTCATATTCTTTTTTTATGTCTTAAATAATGGTATTGGTGACATTGTAACAGATAATTATAAGCTGTTTATTTCACACTATATGATTTTTAAAAAAAACTTTAAATGTGTGCATGCGCGTAGGTGCATACGTGCTTTGAGGACGAGCGCGCGCGCGCGCGTGCGTGCGTGCGTGCGTGCGTGCGTGCGTGTGTGTGCTTGTGTGGCGTCTTTTGAGTGGTTTTTTTATATGGTTGTTTTTGTTGTTATTGCTGTTGCTTGTATTATCTATAGGCGTATTTTATTTTTAAGGCTGATGAAATCATGTTAGTTAATGTTGGTGAATTGTTTTGGGGGTTTCTCTTTTTTTTCTTCTTCTTCTTTGGTTTGTTAGGGGTTTTTGTTTGTTTTTTTCTTTTAGATAGATGGCTTGATGAAAAAAAGCAAATCAAAGCTTATTCAATGTACCATCTGGAAATAAAAATTCGATTTGATTTGATTTGACACACACATACAGTCGAATTGTATAGAAACAGAAAAAAGCGATCACAAAACAGATTTTTTTCAAATGCAGTGCTTTTGTTTACTCAAATGCGCTTTGTCCTTTAAACAAATAAAGAAACAACCGCCATCATTACTCACACACATTAACAGTCTGGCTAACCAACATCCCAGACAGAGCTAAATGCTTATCTCTCACACACACACACACACACACACACACACACACACACACACACACACACACACAAACACACACACACACACACACACACACACACACACACACACACACACACACACACACACACACACACACACAGATAGCCTAAATGTTAGAACATTGCGCTCGCAATCTTTCAAACCGGGTTCGAATCCCGTTCGAGGGGATTTTTCCCCTGGAGTTAACATCAGTGCTGACTCCACTCTCTCCTTCTGATGAGACTAGAAACCAAGGCCCCCTGTGCGAGCGCACACAGAGCATCTTGCGTACACTTTAAATCCTGTTCCGCTTTTCGAAAAAGTAGGTCTTTGCGTGGGGGGGTGGGGGGACAGATGAGAAAATTGAAAAAACTGCATACACACGACGGAGACGGAATGTAAAAAAGGCACACGAGTTTATTCCATTATCCTTGTATAAAAGAATAAATAAATGAATTAATAAACACGCTTCCTTCCTTCTGAAGTCCTGTGTGCGAACGCACGTAGAAGGTTGTTGCTCACTTGTTGAAACCCGTTCCTCTTTCGGAAGAGTAGGCCATTGTGTGCCCATGGGAACGGATGACATTTACAAAACTGCATACACATGAGAACTGGATGTAAAAATTGCCAGAGTGTTTATTTCTTGATCCTTGAAATAAAAGAATTTTTGAAAATTCGCACGCTATCTTTATGCTTTAGAGGAAAACCCAACCAACCAACCAAACAAAAGTAAAAAATAAATAAATAATAGAAAAAAACCGACAAAAAACCCAGCCTCATGTTAAAAGGTAATACCGTTATTATCATATAAGTGCAACTAAAAATAAGCCATACCATATTTTCATTCTACTGAGATCAATCATGATCACATAATAAAATTAATCTAGATAGAGGGAATCAAAATTGTAGGTAGCATTGGGGCCAGATTACTTCTTAACATACTTTGTAAGATTTTTTAAAAAATCACAAGGGAAGAAAAACCTAATTCACAAAAAACCCCAATAAAACAACAAAATAAAAAATTAAATGACAAAGTAATTTTCTGTCAACATTACTGGCCATACATCAATACCAAAATAGTTTCTCCATAGATCACTTAAATAATCCAGTTTTCAAAAGAATAAATGATAATACACACACACACAATATATATATATATATATATATATATATATATATATATATATATATATATATATATAATATATATATATATATATATATATATATATATATATATATATATCCGCCGCTGTAGTCTAGTGGTTAAGGCGTCGGACTCGTAATCTAAAGGTTGCGGGTTCGATCCCAGCTTTCGGCTATGGCGTTGTGCCCTTGGAAAAGGCACTTTACGGCTATTTTCTCACCCTACCCAGGTGTAAAAGGGGTACCAACCTTGTGTTGGGGGTTAACCCTGGGATAGACTGGCGTCCTATCCAGGGGGGAGTCTATGACTCTCAGTCGCTTAACGCCACAGAAACCGGGATAAGCACCGGCCTGATGAGCCTTAGGCTCGGGAAGACTTTAACTATATATATATATATATATATATATATATATATTTTTTTTTTTTTTAAAGGCCTCAGTTGCATGCAGATCGTGGAGCACCATCTTTTTTTTTATTTTTATATTTCTTTGTTCTCTTGTATGTGGGTGCTCTACACGTCTTTCTTCATTGGCAAAAAACAAAAAAAAAACCAACAAAAATACCCTAAATAATTTTCAATCTTTGTAACATTACACACTGTCATAGCAAGACAAAATTGTTTCTTGAGCACATCAGTCAATCCAGCTTTACACAAAAATATATAACAAAGCACACACAAATATTACATATGAAACCCCAACAAATTAATCGCAAAATAACATATTTTAGTTTTAACATTACTGGCCATCACAGCAATACCAAAATTTTCTTTAATAAATCAATGAATCCACCTTTAAGAAAATAACACACACACACACACACACACACACACACACACACACACACACACACACACACACACACACACACACACACGGGGTGCTTGGGATGAGACTATAAACCGAGGTCACGTGTGTGAACGCACGCAGAACATCTTCCGCACACATTTAAACCCGTTCTGCTTTTCGGAAGAATAGGCCATTGTGTGTCAGTGGGAGCAGATGACAAAAATTTTCGAAACTGCATAAACACGGGGGGCTGGATGCAAAAAAGCACACGAGTGCTTATTTCATTATCTTCGAAATAAAAGCCACACACACACACCACACACACACACACACACACACACACACACACACACACACACACACACACTCATATATATATTTTTTATTATTTATTTTTATTTTTATTTTTATTTTTAAGGCCTCAGTTGCATGCAGAATCATGGAGCACCATCTTTTTCTATCTTTTTGGTGGGCGCTTCACACGTCTCTCTTCATTGCTGTGTGTATGTGTGTGTGTGCATTGACTTCCTTAAAATTTTAATTGTTGTTGGCTGCATGCACAAGAATTGGTTGAATGCAAGCCTTTGATTTGTTTTTGCAAGATATAGCGCTATATAAATTCCATTTATTTATTATTATTATTATTATTATTATTATTATTATTACTGGCAATTTTTTTTTAAAAAAGCAACAACAAAAAAGGAAAAATGTGCCCCTTTCCCTTCCCTTCTTTTCCCTGTCATCCATGAACCTGAGTCAGCACTTCTCTTACCTACCTACGTCCAGAGCACTAACTGCCCCAGTGTGAATTGCTGCCTGTGTCTATTCATGTTCAGCGGCAGTGAACAGTCGGCTGGGTTTATTGTTGCTCTAGTGTGTGCTGCTGCTGCATGCGTTTCTACACGTGTAAACGAGTGATATACATTTGTCTGGGTTTATGTTTGCTCTAGTGTGTTTGTGGTAGTGTTAAGTTTTTATCCTTTAATTCTTTTTTTCTGGCTTTTGCTGCATGCTTTCCTGACAATTTTGTGCCTTTGTTTTTCCTGAGCCTAGTTTTTTTTCGGGGGGGGGGGGGGGGGGGGGGGGGGGGGGGGGCAATCACACTTGTATTCATTTCACAACCTTCTGCTCTCGAAATTTATTCAGCGGGTATTGCAGCGTGGTCACTACAAATAAAGATAACTATTTCCTGACCTAACATCAGTTGTGACAGGACTATACCAGACTTCATTTTTAAACAGATCATCTGAATGCATTCAGGGAAAATAGAGCTAGAGATGACCTGATAACAGGGACTGTATATAACAAGGTTCACAATGGGACTATGAATTAAATGCATATGGACAAATACTTCATTTGAATTCACAAAAACAGCGCCAAAAAAAGCCCTCTGGAGTTTTGCAAACACTAAAAAAAAATCATTTCAAAGCCATTATCCAATCAGAAAATTGGGGAAACAAGCCCTCAAATAATCTCTAGCCCAGCTTATATCAAACCATCTAAGGATTTAAAAAAATATACAGCTTTATAGTCATACCACCAGAATAAAACGAGAGGAAACTCGTAATTTATAACTAATAAACCTAACAAAACTATCAGGGCACCCATAGCACTTTTCAACGGATTGATGAAATAGAAAAAAGGAAAACTTTTTATTTTATTATTTTTTTTTAGCAATGATCATTTATAGGATTATGAAAACTTTTGGAATTGAAAAAAGAAATCTGTTTATATCAATAATTATTACAAGAATATCTTTAATATTTTTTCAACACCTTTATAAGAAAAAAATCTTGAAAGAAACCTATGTATACACAAAGTCAATAGAAAATTTTGGAACATTACATGGTGATCAACTCTTCAGTATAAAGGGAGGAACCTTATTTCATGACACCAACTCAATAGGAATGAAAGTTAATACTTCATACCAACTAGTTCAATAGGAAGGGAAAAGCTTCATACAACACCAACTTACTACACAGGGAAGAACTGTAAACCTTGAAAAGAACTAGATTAATCTGAATCAAAATCTACACGTGGAAAGTGACACAGATGAAACAGGGCATGGACTCTATACACTACAGCAGGCCCTTTTCCCCAGTACTACAACTGTCAAGAGTTAGCTTTAGCTTTAAACTAACATTTTGTCTAAAAAAAATAATAACAAAAAAAACAACAACAACGAAACAAGAAACATTCGTCTGCATGTCTTTTCTCTTGTTCCAAGCAATGCAATCAATGTGAAGGTAACTAGGTTGGCAACAACTCAATATGAAGGAAGAGTTTTATACCTAATAACACCTGGCTCAATAACAACTACCTAATAACTAGAATAAAAGAAATAACTTCTTTGATATCAACCAACACATTCCAAGGAACAATTTTACTTTTTTTGACACCAACCCATATTAAGAAAATAACCTTTTACACGTGTACCAGCGAACTCAACCTGAAGAAAAGAACTTTTTGCTTTGATAGAACTAACTCAATATAAAGGGAAGAGCCTGCTAACACCAACTAAATGAATATGGAGGGGAAAACTTTATACTCCGATACAAAAAACAAAGAAATATGAAAGGGGGAGCTCTATACTTTTGTAATAACTGAACCTGAAGAAAAAAGTTTACAGTTTGATAACTATCTTGATACCAAGCTTGGAACTTTATTCTTTGAGCCAACTTGTTCAATAGCAAGGGAATAATTCTATTCTATGACACCAACTTATTTCATGGAATGAAAAAAACAACAACCCAAACTTAGTGACAACTCAAGAGGAAGGAAAGAGATCTACACTAACCAACCAAGTGACTTAATGTAAAAGAAAAAACAAACACCTTATACTTGATAACCAGTAGAATTTCAAGTCAAAATTACTGTCAAGATATTGAGGTAAAACCTGTAACTCTCATACATTAAGCACTTTTTCAGTATTGCCGTTATTTTCAAAGGTTATCAGAACACTGTTTTTTTCTGTTGTTATATAGCTCCAGCGAAGATATCCGATTTATGGACTGTGGTCGCAAGCCATCCTACTTTGGTCCTGCAGAAAACTAAAAATAGAACAATTCTTGAAGCATCAGTGCTATGCGAGCATAAGGATGCTATAATCTTATTTATTTTTCTGCATATCATCTCTTTTGCAAATCATGTCTCTATCACGGTATTCTCCGGAATAAAATATTTCCAAGCGGTCAGTACCCCAAACCCCTCTTCCCCTGTGCTGCTGTTCCCTTATACAGCTGTTTCCCCATACCGCAGAACTGAGTCAGAGTTAAGGAATCCGTGTCAAAGAGTTAATAGTTAAGATCAAACTGGTGAAGTGTTAGGGTTTGCGGCATGGGGCATGAACTAGGGTTAGAGTGGAGTGTTAACAGCTCCAGGGAACAGCACTACAGGGAAAAAGAGTATCGGGAAAAGTACTGCTCTTTCTTCAAACATCCTGCACTCAGCTTGTGCATAGTTTTCTCTCTTAAGCTGATCCAACAAAGTCGAGGTAAAATGATTTGTTTCTGTGAAATAGGCCATGCTATACCAGTAATAGTGACTATGGCAAAGATTTGCATCACAAGAAATGTCTGAAGCCGAGTGTACATTTCCAGGAGTTTTCATTTCGTCTCTGTTTTGTACAAGTACTTCTGATCCGAAATCATATTTAGAATTTTGAGCATTTTTGGCGCCAAAACAAAACGACGTTGTAAGCCAGTAAAAGCTTTACAATATTCTTTCAAAGCATTCAATAGAAAATGGCGTCGCGCCGTGTTGTGTGTTTGTGTGTGGTGTGTGTGTGGTGTCGTGTTGTGTGATAGGTGTGTGTGTGGTTGTGTGGTGTTTTAAGGTTGTGTTTTGTGGTGTGTGTGTGTGTGGTAGTGTAGTGTTGTGTGTGTGTGTGATGGTGTTTTGTGGGTGGTGTGTTGTTTGGTTGTGTGTTGTGTGTGGTGTGTGTGTGTTGATGTTTTTGTGCTGTGATTGAGTGGTGCTGGTGTGTGTGTGTTGTGTGTTGTGTGTGTGTGTGTGTGTGTGTGTGTGTGTTGTGGTGTGTGTGTGTGTGTGTGTGTGTGTGTGTGTGTGTTGTGTGTGTGTGTTGTGTGTGTGTTTGGTGTGTGTGTGTGTGTGTGTGTGTGTGTGTGTGTGTGTGTGTGTGTGTGTGTGTGTGTGTGTGTGTGAGTGCCTATTGTGTTTGGGATCTAATCCTCGCCCTATCTCAGTATAGGAAAAACGTCCTCATATTACCACAAGCTGGGATATGAAGAAAATGACCTTTTACTTTGGAACCGAAAAATTAAATAGAAAGAAAAATATTATAATACATGTAGTAGCAAAATATTCAAGAAAGAAAATACTTAGGAACTATTTCAACATGGAGGAAGATCTTTATACTTCGACACCTTTGGTAACAACTAAAAAGGTAAAGAAAAAACTTTATACTTTGATAGCAATAAGTCAATACAAAATTTTTTTCCCCTAATTTTGACACGAACTAATTCAATATACAAGAAAGAATGTTATAAATTGATACCAGCTAACTTATTATGAACGAAAGAAACTTTATGCTTGGACACGAAATAACTCCTCCAAAAAACTTACTTTATGATTTGATGCTAACAATCACTATGAAGGGGAGACTATCATACTTTTACACAAACTGAATAGGAAGGGGAAAAACACAAAATTTAAAACTACCTCAATATAAAAGAAAAGGCTTTGGATTTTGATGCCAAGTTAATAATACAAATGAAGGAATTTTATACTCCCATACCAAATAACTCAACATGTAGAAAAATATTCAATGAAAAGAAAACTTGGATACAAAATAAATGTGAAAGACAGATGTTTATACTTTGACACCAACTACTCAAATGTAAGCTAAATAAAAGTTTTATGAAAAATGATGGAACAAAAATAAAAGACCTTCATGCATATGGTAAGCAGCTAACTGGATATTGGGGAAAGAGCTTTACACCTTGATATCACTAACTAGACAAGGAGTAAGGAACTCTACACTCTGACAGTAATAAAACAATGTGAAATAACTGTATACTTCGTAATATGCTTATTTGACATGGAGGAAAACAGCTTTTGCTTTAATTCTAACAAACCTGATAAAAAATTAACTTTAATATTAAGGGAAAAAAAACTTGTACTTTGATACCAGTTAACTGAAGAAATGGCCTCTTCCTTGAATAAAAACCCACTCACCATATAGGAAAGAAGTTTATACTTACATACAATCTAGCCCGATGGGAGGAAGAAAACTTTACACTGATGCCAACTCACTCGATATGATGGAAAGATTTTTATGCCTTGAAGCCATCTAACCAAAAATGAAGGAAAGATTTTTATACTTTCATACCCCTGGTTCAATATGAAGGGAAGAGGGTATAGTTTTAATACAAACTCAGTATGAAGGAAATAACATTGATACTAGATTATGTATTAGGGACAATTTTTTTTTTCTTGATTCCAGGAGCTAAATACCATAAAAACACTTTATACTTTGATTCCAACTGACCCAACATGAAGGAAAGGAACGAGACTTCATCCTTTGTTTACTACTAGCTCAATATGAAGAAAAAAAAACTTAATATGCGGACACCAGCTATGAGGTCTGACATTAAGTAATTACAGCAGAAACACAGACTACAAAATATCGGCGAATTTTGATATGGAAGGGAAAATACATTTTGATTAATAGTATGCTTCACAAACTAACACATTTCTAAAATGTCACGAACTTGAATTATCATTTTCTTTTACTTGTCCTTGCAACTAACTAGCGTGTGATAAAATGTAGGGAAGAAAACTGACAGAGCTGAGTGATTTGAGGGCTATGTTTCTCCTCACAGTTTAAAACAAACCAAAACCATTTCAGTGTAGGAGGGGACAGCCTGATTGTAAAAAAGCACACGAGTGTCATTCCATTATCCTCAAAAAATAAAAGAAGAAACAAAATTGCGCGTGGGTGCGAGCACACTCAAGTGCCTAGGACGGGAACAGTCTTGATGACGGAAGGATTCTGCACAGAAAAATGAAAAGTTTTCAAAGTAAACGCTGAGCACGCGTGCCACAAAGCACCTACCACCTTGAGAGAGAGAGAGAGAGAGGAGAGGAGAGAGAGAGAGAGAGAGAGAGAGAGAGAGAGAGAGAGAGGAGGAGAGAGAGAGAGAGAAGTTAAAGTCTTTTTTTTATATCGAGGATAATGGAATAAGCATTCAGGTGCTTTTTTCATCCAGTCCCCGTGTGTATGCAGTTTTGTAAATCTTATCTGTTCCTACTGGCACACAATGGCCTACTCTAACGAAAAGCGGAACAGGATTTAACGTGTGTGCAAGATGTTCTACATGCGTTCGCACACGGGGCCTCGGTTTAACATTCGCACACGGGGCCTCGGTTTAAAGTCT